>OU343225.1:82164593-82234767 GCA_910596185.1 Chrysanthemum makinoi | reverse complement strand
ATTTTTGTAAAGTAGTATGTGATAGGCCAGGTATTAGGGTTATGTGGATGGGTGTGCTGTGATTCTGTGAATTATGTACCATTTTATAACAAGGTATTAGGGTTATGTGGCTGGGTGTGCTGTGATTCTGTGAACTATGTACCATTTGGTATTAGGGTTATGTGGATGGGTGTGCCTTGACCGAATAGGCCCATATTTTGTAAACAATGCACATGGACACCGACACCTCTTACTTTATCTTAACTTTATAAATTGCTGTGTTTTGGTTTATTCAATAATACACTGTTGCCTTTTGGTTTATTGCCTTTGTTTATTGAACCATGTCAGTGGAGACCACATAGCTAGCTGTTTATTGCTGTATGTAAATTGGGACCATTGTCGACAAAAACAATGAAAGCCCTTTCATTACATCAAACAACAACAAATATTACAACTTGAACCACATTGTTTACTAAACACAAAAGAGAGCATTTCATTGCATAAAACCTAAGAACTTACACCCTAACAACCAAGTTTAATACATCATTAAATGACACTTGAACAAGATGCTAACTTTCTTCTTGCATTTGATAAGGTGTGAATCACCTTACGTCTGCAATAATTGTAGTGGATGACGACATTGTGATGATAATTGATTTAGGATAATTAAGATTTGTGGGAAAACTGACTAACCCCAACTTTTGACCCCAGTTTATGGGAGTTTTATGGAGTTTTGATCTAGTAGCAAGTAATCGGCAATTAATCAGTCATTGACCATGTAGCGAGATATCGCCAATCACTTGGCCTTGCCTTATTCTACGACACTGTATAATGCAAGCTTTGCCTTAAAGGATCGATAACAAATGCGCATTCATGCATACACAGTTTCTAATCCAAACGAAAGAAAATGAAAAACAATTCCCACATCTTTTACGGAGTGATACATTATATACAGGTTCTACCAAGTCCAGATGTCATCAAAGGTTACAAAGATTCATCAACCTATGAGCCCTTGATGCCAGTCACTGCTGGAGAGACCAAACCCAAATCACTATAGAATAATCGTTGCACAACGTACGCGCCAACAGTTGACGCAACTATTTAATTAGAGCTTGTTATGTGCTGGTTCATGTAGCCAAAAACATTGATATTTTTTAACGTCGTATGTTTTTTATGTACTATTAGTTAGCGCCAAACTCTTTGTTCCACTGTTCAAGCTCTTCCCACTTGCTTTTTACATAACTAGGCCGAATCACACTCATTGCTTTCTGGAAATCTCCATATTTTAATCTTCGCACCTGGTAAGAGCGTAAAACAACAAATGGATTTTAAGTTGTCATATGAAATACATTTTTTTGCCAGTTATATCTCTAGATAATATATATGGATGTCTCATGCAATTATGGGGAATGTTGTGCTTGTGAACCAGAATCTATACAATCATGAATCATGTGATTATGAAAACGGATATGCAAGTTAATGATAACGTTCAATATGGAGCCGGGGAAGTATTTTCATAGCTTTCATGCAGAATTACCTGATTAGCATCAACGGTGAGAATTTTTGGACCAAGCTCTCTTATAGGCATCATTGCAGCTTCTTCGCACAACGCTTGCAAATCACTCCCAGAATATCCTACAAGGCAAACATATCTGGAGTGAGTTATTGGGTAAAGAACAAAAAGCATAGATTAAGGGTATGCTTGGTTTAAATAAGGGAATACGAAATGCAAAAGGTATACTAAGGAATGCAATGAGGGGTTTTCATTGCATTGATGTTGCTTGATTAGACTATTTTAGACGTGAGATAGTGGTCTTTTTAATCGAAAAATAGCAAAAATAATAATAATAATAATAATAACAAAAAAACAACAAAATTTTCACCGATGTGGCCTTTAAAGCATAAAATTATTAATTACGATATATTTAAGCATCGTTTATATAACTATTATAACATACATAAGTTTATACAATCACTGATTGTTTATTGTTCTACCACATACACCGATCACACATATCATACATCTGCAACATATATATTAAAGTCATGTATTTATGAGTGAAAGATACAAGACGTATATAGTTTCATAAATATAGTCAATGGTGTCGTTATTTATAATCTGTTTATGGTCTAAGAAAAGTTGGATAAATATTAAAAAGGATTGAAAAGATTTGATGGACAAAAGTTATGGGCAGTCACATGGTTATTAAATACCATAATCCCCAATTTATAGTGTAACGGCTTATTACCTTGTTTAGAGTAATGTTTCATTTCTTTATAGTAAACCAACCATAATCATGTGCATATCGAATAAGTATTCCTCACCCCCTAATACTCTACAAGTAAATGAATAAATATCGAATAAGTCACATGCATATTGATACTACTTAATGTTATAACATCAAATACGTCACCTACATACATATTCCTAGCGAGGAACGACAATGTCAAAAGTCAGTCGCTATTTACCATGCAAGCAATACACTACTCATCGCACGTCTAATGCAATACCTTTGTTTGAGGTGATGCGATGCTGCGTTAGGTAGTATCAATATGCATCGGTTTCGCATGCGTAGGTTTTGACGCATCACTGGATGATGGCGATCGAGCACAATGATAGCATATTTTAAACTAAGTTTTACCTACCTGTAGAAATATTATCCCGATTGACCCGAATCAGTTTTTACTTGTTACCCAACTCCCTTTTTTCATCTCTAATCACCAAAAATAAAGTAATTTCAACCTTACAAATTTCCTTCATCAAACAATCTAAAAGATTGAATTACGTATGGGCTCTAATATATGATAGTTTAATCCCTCACATCAAAGTAGAAGGGCCGTCATGTAAATAAGTTATAGTATATTTAATAATTATTTAGAAGTTATAAATTAGTATAAGGGTGCATTGTGACTAGAACAAAGATGGTAACCTCCATCGAAAAGAATCGACACCTCCAGGAGATGTACCCGATTCGAGAAGAGGCTTAACTGATTCATCAAAGGACAAAGCCTTTCATGAAGGGTTGTGATGGTTAGAAGGTGTCTTTTAGATTAGTATAAATAGATAGGATTGATCTCATTGTAAACAACAATTTTTTATACAGCAATAAAAATTAAGATTCTTGTTAATTATTTGTTCTTTCAATTTCGTTATTATTTACCAATAGTGGCATCAGAGCGGTTATCATTCTTGGGAAGAAGAAGAACTCAGTCATTTATCTATCGACGATCGATCAGAAGGCTTCACGCCCAGATTCATCGAAGAAAAAAGAGGGTTATTGTTCTATTTTTCTCTTTGATCCATCGGAGGGAAAAAGAAGTTTGGTCGGGGGATTGAGATCATTAGCAGGAAGGCGGGCTTGATTATCATTAGCCAGAAGGCGGGATTGATTATCAACAGCGAAGCAGAATTGATCAGGATCAACAGCGGGGAAGCAGGTTTGATTGTCAGAAACAGAGAAGCAGGATTGATTGTCATTAGCAGAAGGCGGGATTGACAATCATTGGCAAGACGAGTTTGACTTTCAACAGCGAGGCAGGTTTGATCAAGAACTGGAGGATAAAAAAAAACCAGGAAGGAAAAATAAGAAAATGGAAGTCGATGGATCCAAGAAAAATAAGAACGAACTTACGAAGGATAGTGGAACATCAATGACGTTCCAATGCCCGGTTCTCAACTCTACAATTTATACTATTTGGGCATTAAGGATTAGGGCAATCTTTAACGTCCATGGAATTTGGGAAGCAGTGGAACCTGTGAGGCGAAGTGGATCAAAGAAGAAGAACAGCAGCGATTGCAATGTTATATCAAGCACTTCCAGAAAACATGATATTGCAAATTGCTAATCTTACTTCGGCAAAGGATATCTGGGATGCGTTGAAGGTTCGACACATAGGAGTTGATAGTGGTTAAAGAAGAAGCGGTGGTCGATTTGAATCTTTAAAGATGGATGCTAATGATTTCTCGATGTCTATGCGAAAGATCGGTGAGATTGCATCACAATGGCAAGCATCTCGAGCACATACCTTGGACGATAAAAGATTGGTTCGTAAACTTTTGGGCTCGATTACGAAAAGTTTATTCAAATTGTTCCGCTTGTCGAACAATTTGCCGATCTTAATACGATGCCATTTCAAGAAGCCGTTGGGAGATTAAAGGCTTTCTATTCACGCAATTTGAATAAACTTTTCTGGTACTGAGCCCAAAAGTTTACGAACCAATCTTTTATCGTCTGTAATCGAAATGCAATCTTTCCCCATAGCTCGATGATCTAAGGCATTGACTAGTAGACTTCTATTAATTCACGGAAGCGAGATAAAAGTGAAGGATAAACACCGAGATGTGAACCTTTACTTGATTGTGGAAACTCAAATCGGGAGACTTTGGACGAGGCCGGGGAAGAGGTCGTGGGTCCAGAAAGGTCAAGGCGATAGTGGAGTGCAACGGGACAAGAGTCACATACGGTGTCATAAGTGTCATGAACTTGGGCATTACAGGAACGAATGTCCAAATCAGAGAAAAAGGAGGAGGCAAACCTGATCTGGGATGTAGACGACGAACCAAAACTACTCTGACGGCAAACCGGATATTGAAGATGTTCGTGATTAAGGGGGAGAATGATAGTTTAATCCCTCACATCAAAGTAGAAGGGCCGTCATGTAAATAACTTATAGTATATTTAATATGTATTTAGAAGTTATAAATTAGTATAAGGGTGCATTGTGACTAGAACAAAGATGGTAACCTCCATCAGAAAGAATCGACACCTCCAGGAGATGTACCATTCAGAAAGAGGCGCCAAACTGATTCATCAAAGGACAAGACTTTTCATGAAGGGTTGTGATGGTTATAAAGCAATAAAAATTAAGATTCTTGTTAATTATTTGTTCTTTCAATTTCGTTATTATTTACCAACAATATACATCCAAGGTATATAACCAGATCATGGAAAAAAATTTATGTGATGGAGCAAACGACCCGAGGATAAAACTGTTCTTTAAATCACTATTATTTATTTAAAAAAAGAAAAAAAAAAAAAAAAATCTTACCTTCGGTGTCTGTCCCAAGTTTTTCCAGTTCTCCACCTGTGCAAGAAAACATTATTAAAAAGAAACATACTGAGGAAATTTGGAGGAGTTATAATTCCGAATACAATGTAGAAAGTTCCAAACTTCCCACTTGCATGTTATATATGCACTTTCAATGCAAGCTATTTCACTACCAGCTAGCCACAACAACACTTTTTTTTGTTTTCAATTTTTATCATTAATCATCAGAATATTAGTGGAAATGAGTTTGAAAGTGGAACATATTCTCACTTGGCAAAGAAAATGCTTGACCCTTGAGCTTGTGCTTTAAGAGGTCTCTCCGAACATTTGCATCTGGCAACGGAATGTATATTTTCTTCACCTGATTCATGAATTTATAAGTGTTACATACTGCGGTACATATATTTAAGAGCTGTACACGATTATATGCTAGCACCAGCATACTCACCAGTCTCCTAAGGACAGCATCATCTAATTCTTGTGGCTTATTTGTTGCACCTGTAACAAGAGGAAATTGGAGTAACTAGATATATAAACAAGCGAAAAGATACAAGTATAATATGGTAACGCAGCAAAGATGTTTGTCTATGCAGCCTGGAAGGAAGGAATGACTATAGTTTTTCAAGTATTACCGATAACAATAACTAGATCGTCAGAGTTTGATGACACCCCATCAAACTGAACTAGGAACTCTGACTTCAATCTTCTGCTAGCATCATGCTCATTAGACGTTCTTGCTGACATAACACTATCAATCTATGAAACACAAGAATTTAAACAAGCGAATTAGACGCATACACAAATGAACATAAGTTTTAGCCAATCAAAATTCACCACATAACTTCTTAATTTTCTGAAACTGCATCATTTTTTGGCAAATATTTATGTTGGATCCACATTTAATCAAATATGCATAATTTATCTATTAAAAAGAGTATATTTTAAGAGATCATAACCATGTAATGGTCCTAACGTGGTGACCTGGTGACCGATCACCACAAATAGTCGATGTGATGTGCAATCCAGATAAATTGGACGTTGCATTGCCTGATATATTGTCATTTTCCTAGATTAAGCAATGAATTTATGTCTGAAGCCTAAACAGTTGTCCCGGTGCCATTCACGCACTATTCAGTGAGCAGTTTGATCTTTTTCTCTATTTCTAAATTGCAATTTTATGATGTAGGGTCATTTAAGTCAAGTTTTTGAACCAAGTTTCCAAATCATCTGCTAAGTCGATATTAAGTTTGCATATTATCCACAACAAATGGATACTCCAAAATTAACAAGCACTTGAGCTAGTGTCATCACAGAATAATGAGCAAAATATTGCTACATCTATCTTTCCCAATCAGTCCATGTCATAATCATCAATTTCGGCTAACTAAATGACTGGTGATCAAAACCTCATTTTTTGCATCTAGCAGCTCATAGCTCACATTTTCTATTGATCTATTCCATTCGAGGACAATATTTTGGGATAATTAGCAACAAAACCTTATCACTAAAAGATAAAGGTGGGGAAAAATGCTAGGATATTGAGCTAGTTTTCAAATAGAGCAGTAAAAGAAAGAGGTCTAGTACATAATCAAACAATAAATATGTCATAAACACAAAAAGTAGCATACTTCATCCATGAATATCACAGAGGGTTGTCGAGAAGCAGCAACTGCGAAAAGTGTCCGAACAAGCTTTTCACCTTCTCCCACCTGTTTCAGTTTCACACGAACATCTGTGAATGAGAAATATTGGCATCTTGTTCCACAAATCTAGAATCATTAAGGAGAAAGACGTACCCACTTTGATGTTAGAGAGGAAGCAGAGATACTGAAAAAGGTTGCTTGTGATTCTGAAGCAACAGCCTTGGCAAGCATTGTCTTACCCGTGCCTGGTGGACCAAACAGAAGCAGACCTGCGAGAAACACATCCAAAAAAACAAACAAGATTAGATCTGTATGCGGATAGAATGGAATAGAAGAGTCAATTTGTTCTATTATCGTGTTTGGAGCATAAAAGTAATTTAATAGAAGAATTACCTTTAGCTGGTTTACGGAGGCCAGTAAATATGTCTCTTCTTTTAGTTGGCAGGATTACCATCTCCAACAAAGTTTGTTTAGCTTTTTCAAGGCCAGCTGCAATCACAATCAGTTATAAGTTCTAATAACTTGAAAAGAACCTTGTTGAAGAAAAAAATGAAACAGATGCAAATTGTAGTAGTATCTTACCAATATCTTCCCATTTGACCGATGGACTTCTATCTACGATGACAGAATTTATCATCTCAACCAATTTTGGATCAAGAGCACTATCAGATTCTTGAACAGGTTTTGGGTTCACTGCTTTGTTACTCTGAGTTTGTAATACAGGACCACATGATACGGGACCGGGGGATTTTTGTGGCACTGTCTTTGGAACATTAACCTTTGATGAAGAGACCGCAGTCGTTTGTAACTGAGGTGATGTTCTCTGCACATGATTCGACTATTTGAGGATACAAACAAGCATTAGAGCATGGATAACGTATAAGCAGATATACAAACTTAACCTTGGGTCAGACCAATGCATACCTTGTTTATTGATGTACCACCTGACAGGAGAAACCCGGAAAATGCAGCATAATGATTCAAGCAAACAAAACATCATATCAATATCGAATCAAAGGTATATAACAATCAGCCAAACGAAGTAAAAACAGTTAGAACCTGGTCGAAGGTTTAGAAGGTTTAGAATGTTTAGTCTCTCAGAAAGTTGACCCTGCCACTTTGATATCGTTTTGCCAGGTTTCAGTTTGGCGTCTTATACATGCAAAAAAAACATACTTTTAAGTGTGAAAAACGAACCTTTTTGAGCTCCTCAAGTTTGGCGATATATACGCCTTTAGTTTCATCTTCACCATCTTCACACAACCAATCTTCTGTTTCTTGAAGCTTAGCAAGAAAGCCGTCTCTCTCTGGCTTCGTAACAAACTCATGCAAGTTATCGAGCAGCTGGAAATCAAGTGAGCTTATAAGTCGTAATGTCAAGTATGTGTATAATATTATAGAGTATGTAAAATAGAATATACCTTTTTCCTCATGTCATAAACATAGGCTTGCACGGCATTCTTTTTGTCCTTAGTTTCTTCCATAATACGGTCCTGCAAAGCCATTTCAAACTCTTTTTCCACTGCCTTTTGCACATCTTCATGAAGCATTGCCCCGTAAACCAACTCTGAAACAGGTACATTGAATTTTTTGACTATCTCCTTTGTAGCTTCCACCTGCACAACAAAATAACAAATAATTATTATTGTATTACAGCCAGAAATGAACTCTGAAAGTTCATGAAAAAACAATCTACTTGAATATAACGTGCAATGCAGTATAATCATACCCAAGAATTATTTTTTAGCCTGGACTGACCCACTGTCATACACGGATATAAGCCACCATTACACATCAAATTCATAGCCCGTCCCTTTACTAGTACATAATCACCAATTACTTAAATGACAGCCATACAGAAACTTACCGCAACCATCATGCAAATTTTTATTTATACAGTAGTATAGTGTGTGTGTGTGTGTGTATGGCTAACCTTAGCATCGGTCACCATTTGAGCAGACTCCACATAAACAATTCCATGCAAATTCAAACGAACTTTCACCTTCATCTTGGAACGCTCATTGTTTGTAGATTGGAAGGGACCAATCTGCATATCACCATGAACATATAAATGTAAGCAACGAGCATACTTCAAAACTAGTTGGCAATATATACCAAAAATATTGAATCGTCAAGTTTTACCGTGTAAGTACTGATTTTTGGTGGTGCCTTCAATTCACTGACATCTGCATATTGCATGTCTACTGTAAATGTGCCAGACCTGTAAAAAGTCAAAGCTTTCACGCTGGGAATTGGATTTCCCTTTGGGAAAACAATAGATTGTTGATTCTGGGAATCTTGTGCAGCACCTTTCCATGTCAAGGCAATTGGAATAGGGAAGCTCTCTTGGACCTTTAAAACGAATGACAATCGAAATAGGTTATTAAATAGTAATACAGTACATATGAAAAGCTGAAAACAGAATTTCATTGCACAACACTAATATATGCAAAAAGATAACCCTGTATCATACCTGGAAGTCTCTCACTTTAAAAGTCGGACTAAGAATAGCGCATTCCAAAGCACAACCTTTGGAGACACATTCACTTGCGTTCATTGTACGCCTTGGCTCTTTCCCAAAGAATTCTGTCAAAATATTGATTACAGCTGGCACCCTAGAGCCAGAACCAACAACCTCCACGGCATAAATATCATCAACTGTCAGTTGTGCCTCTGAAAGTGCCTTCTCCAGAGGTTTCTTTACACGTTCGAAAATCGGGATACTAATTTGCTCAAATTCGTCTCTCGTTATAAAACCTCTAACATCCTTGTCATTCATCAAACACTCTATGTTCATAGTTGCCTCTGGTTTTGCACTGAGCACCTTCTTCAGCTTTTCACATGCAGCACGAAGCCTGAGGCTAGCCGTCGCATTCTGAAGCACATGAATTTTGTACTCTCTCTTAAACTTTGCAGCAAAGTGCTGGAACAAAGCCTCATCAAAATCCCTTCCTCCCAGGCAACGGTCAAACGAATGAGCCAATACCTTCAATTGCCCTTTCTTAAAGCCTGCTATGCACACCTGCATGCTAGCATGCCCAACATCAACAAACGCTACATTGAGCTGCTCATTCTCAGGCAAATCAGTCTTATAAATTCCGTAAGCCAGAGCAGTAGCGGTTGTTTCGTGCATCAACCGAAGAGGATGCAACCCGGCTATAATAGCAGCATCCATTACTGCCCTTCGTTGAAGATCAGTAAAATAAATAGGTATTCCTATGCAGCAATCCGCAACTGCTGAATTCAAATTCTTCTCCGCTATCGTCTTCATATCTGAGAACACCATCGCCATAACCTGTGTCGGAGTAAACGACTTTGTTTCCCCAAGATACCGGACATTAATCCACGGAAAACCATCAGGTCCCTCAACTACAGAGAATGGCAATGCCTTGATATCCTGCTGCAACTCGGGATCAGAAAATGGCCGACCAATCAACCGCTTAATCTGAGAGATAGCATACTTTGGGTTCGACATTATTGTTGCAGCACCAGCCGTTCCAAGAAACCGTTGTTTCTCACCAAAACACACAAGAGCAGGAGTCTGACGCTTCGACTCATCATTGAGAGCAACATCAATACTGCGTCGTCTGGCAACTGCCACAACACAACTCTGGTTGCCAAGATCAAATCCAACAACACTCATCTTTGCTTAGTAGTATACCTTGTTACTCAACAAAGTTGCTCTATCTCACAGATATCAACCTGAACTACACACAATAACATATTCAAGTCACGCACGGCTACAACGCATAGCCATAGTGTGGTTATTCAGCTGTGTAGCTTGCAAAAACACATCTAAGATAGTTAAAACTCTATTCGCCTGATACTGCAGCTGTTAGGGACTAGTTAATTTTTTAGCTTATCCTAACAGCTTCTGCTTATCTGCTTATTTTGAGTGAGAATAACATGTAAGGAGCCACTTATATCAAGTGCTAGTTTGAGATGTGGTAAAAATTACATTTCTAATTATCATGTTTACAAGCATTATCTCACTTTTTACAAAATAAGCTGACCATAACACTATTACCTATAGTGCAAACTTTTATGCAGCTTTAAGTGCTTCACTTTAACATGAGCATAAGCAGTAGAAACACCCTATACGAAATTCAAATATGTGAAGCAAAACTAAACTCACATAAAAACAGCGGAAGTCACATACGGCTAGGACGCACAGTAATATCTCAATATTTAACTATCTAAATTACAAACAAAAAAAAAACAAATCTAACCTACTAAACAACTAATCTATATGCAATCTAAACGTGCAAAAACCATAACAGAATCTCAACAACTTATACTAACCGATCCACAGATCAACTCAAACTTATTAAAAAACATCTTTCAAATAATTAAACAATTACTTTTAGCACATCACATTAACATTCAGTTAATGGCTCTAACTAAGACCAAACACATCAATCACAACAACAGGATTCAAACTATTAAGGTATATCCATCCAAATGCGTAAATCATAACAGAATATCGACAGCTTTAACTAACCGAATGACAAATCAAATCATCTCACTTAGCAAACATCATTCAAATTGTTAAACAAACACAACACGATAGTCATCGTTACTCAAATACCTAACACCCATAAACAAATCTAACCCCGTACAGAATCACAACAATATTTAACCAACCGAACGACAAACCACATCAAATCACTTGACAAACATCATTCGATATATTAACCTATATACAGTCCAAATGTGTAAAGCGTAACAGAATTTCCTTAATTACTACCTAACTTCTCTTCAAATTCCAAAAGCGCACCTTCTAAATACGACAACCATAACAGAACCTCAACAACGTAAACTCACCAATCCACGAATCATACCAAAGTAATAAACTACCTAACTTCAAAAACCGCATTTAACCTACTTCTCTACAACTTCAACACCGAAACTGTATACGTAAACCAGTACAGAATCTCAACAACTTAAACTAACCGATCGACAAATCAAATCATTTCACTCAAAAATCATCATACTAATAATTAATAGAGGTGCCCAAAATTAAAAAATTGGGCTAAATGGTCAACTTTTTAAAAGATTTTGGCACATTTAGCCCTCTCTTTTTTTTAAATGGGCATGTATTGCTCATTTTTTTTTTGTCGTTTTAGGTTTTTTTTAAATAACATGAGCCCGTTTAAGCCCGTGCCGGTGCCCGCCTGTTTTTGCCACCTCAATTAAACAAATAAATTAACACGTGCAATATAAAACTATACAGTCGAAATGCGTAATCTCAACAACTTTAACTAACCGATCTTCATTAACTATCAGTACCGTGCAATTTAAACAGTTAGTTAGGTTGAATCTAGTTATATAACGGAACTGATTAACGGCGATAATACCTTGGGATAATGGAGAATGAGGAAACCCTGGTAGTGGAAGGTTTTTTTGCAGGGGGTATTTTGACTATTTGAGCTTCTAGAAACATCTTTAGAGCCAGTTGACTTGGATTTTCTTTACTTTGGCTATTTGGCTATGTTTGGTGTCTGCTTCATCATAGAGAAAGTGTTATTTGATCATACATCTTTTAACTAATAATTAAAAGGACTATAAATAATTGGGATACTTAAATTTTGAATATTTGAACATTTATACCCTTATATTATTTTTAGTTTTGTTTATCCTGTAAGGTATAAATATTCAAAATTTGAGTGTCTTAATCATTATTGGGAGTGTGCAAAACACCTCCCTAACTAAAAACCTCTTTTTCATAACACACCACTAACATCACTTGTAGGTCCTACAAAATCTTTCAACCAAATATATCACTCACTCACAATCCACACACAAAAAAAAACATAAAAGTGCATTTGGCGTGAGCCAATGCATTTGCTCAAATACAAAAAGTTAACTTTGGCTCACGAATGACATGTTAGGTGATATGGCAATGGCATGCCATTGTTTTTTTTTTTTTTTTTTTTTGCCTGTTATCTTGCACGATACCGTTTGCTCTTATATATCGGTTATGAGCTTATTTAATTTCGAAACTTATATAACATGGCGCCGATTTTATAGGCATTTTAAGATTGGAGGCTATATAAGTTTATTACTAATAAACTTATATAAGTCCATAAGTCATAATATAAGCCACAAAATTAGGGCTTATATTATGTAAGCCGAAATCAAATAAGCTCATAAGCTCACATATAATCCATAACAAACACCCCTTTAACGGTTGTGGCTATATACACTAAGGACGTTTTCGATACGCACTTTATAGACTGATTGATGGATTGGTACTAAAATGATGGGCAATATGAGTTGCGATTAAAATTATCATAATTAAAAAGTAAATAGTTAATTAACATGAACATTTCATGTTTAAATATGATAATACAATATAATATATGCATAAAAATGAAAATAATGAGTTTATTAAATATTATTTTTTTATAATTATTAAGCTTAATCACAACCTTATGGGTTGTTATTAACAAAACTCTTTTTAATCATAAACATAAGCAATATTTGTCCATAGTTTCTATGCTTGCCAATCCAACTGCTTCGAGACAATTTCCCTAAACTAATTATTTATTAGTTCTTTTTTGATATAATATTTGGTTTTAGGAGGTTAAAAACTTAACATAAATAATTAATTAATTTTGTTTGAGGACAACCATATGCCTAAACAGATTTAGTGTTTTATTTTTAGACGAACCACCTTTAAGCTACAACAACAACAGCAACAATAACAAACTCAATCCAAAATTAAGTGAGGTATGAGGTAAAATGTAGACAGTGTGCGCCTTATCTCGCAACTCCAAGATAAACCCGGGAATAATGTATAGGGCTTCCAACAGGCATACTGGCGATTGCAAATGTCTTGGATAAAATAAAAAAAAAAAATAATAAAAAAAAAAAAAAAAAAAAAAAAAAAAAAAAATGCACTAAACAACGAACCACCTTTAAGCTACATCCTCAAAATCAGAATGTCTCATCGTCAAAATGGATTACATAAGAAGTTTTATATATACAAGCCAAAGATTCTTGAACATTTTGTTGTTTTTTCTACTCCTACGTAGTCCTATGTACCAACAACATTAAAAGACATTTTATAGTACTATAAAGAGGAGTTCAAAGCATTTAATATTGATCATAGACCCTATTAGAATATTCGTGACAAATGACATATGTGGTTAAAGAAGGGTGAGTGTCTTTGTTCTGTTTGATTATTAAAGAACAAAAGTAATAACAACATACAAGAAGAAGAACAATAACATCAAAAACACACCTACATACATAATGGCACAAAGTCAAGAAACAATAAGGTTTTATAATTTTTTACCCTCAACATGTTGATGGACCATCTTCATCAAACTTGGTTGTGCCACAAGAAGAATCCGTAGCAAGCTCTCAACTTCTAGATTTAGGTTTGGCTCTAAGAGTGGTGGGTGCAGTTCTTGCCATATAAGTTTTATAAGTCTTGAGTCACATCAACATATTCCCTATAACAATCTCATAACATAAATACCATCCATAATAAAATTCCTATAACAGACAAAATGCCCACTCACTCTAAAAAAACGTGCAACACAATGTGGAGTGGATGACATTGATACCTATAACATGATGGGTGGTGCAATATACGTTTTATAGGGGTGTCATATGTGCCATTGGCACCTATAACACGTTATCAAGCATGAACCATGCTCTTTAAATGGTGTAAGTGGTACATAAGTCACCAAAACAACAATAAATAATATATGAGTGAAGGAAGATATCCATTCAATGTTACCAAGCTACAAGGTGACTGTGTCTCCTTCAAGAACATTTGATCATGCTATTGTTTCTCTTTTGGCTAAATCTCAAACAACACCTCCTCAAGTAAATAACAACAACATAAGTAACAACACCAACAAAAGCATGTGAGTATGTGTATCTCAGGCAACTCACTCAACCTTAAGACTAATTGTAGCAGAGCACTTCCAAGGCATCTTGTACCACAATGTACACGTCTGTGCCTGAAACACTCGACCGAAAACGACGTGTCTTGATCTAGTTTTTTGCACAACTCGGCCAGTGAGACAACCAACTTTTTTCTTAGTATATTGTATGGGTATATTTGTGTTTAATTGGAGTATCTTTTGTGATGATGTTGGTTATCTTATTACACCATGTTAGTGGTGATGTTAGTAGCGTTGAAAAGCTAATATAACGATGAGTTGACAGTGATGCCTAATAGAGCACGAGTACTTTTTCATTAAAAAAAAAAACGTATATAAGCTCATAAGTTACAAGATAAGCCGAAAAATTAGAACTTACTAATTTGTTTCGGCTTATATAGCGGGCTTATGGCTTATTTGATTTTGGGTTTATGTTTCATAAGCTCACCTTTTGTGACTTATTTTGAAACCTTACAAAATAAGTTTACATAACATAAGCCCAAAATCAAATAAGCTATAAGCCGAAACAAACGCCCTTAAATATAAGCCGAAATCAGATAAGCTCTTCAACCCCAACTATAAGGGTGTTGATACTCACACCAATTTTTTTTACATACATCACAATTGTACATTACTGTCTTGTATAGTGTGCATTAAAATGTTGTACGTGTATATATAAGAAAAAATGGTTTACATTAATGTTTTGTACAATCTGCATTAAAATATTGAAAAATGATAGATATGGTTTAAAGATGGTATTTAACGACTTATAAATTACGATTGATTGTCTGAGTCATTTAAAGATTGCATAGTCATCTACCTATTTATTGCGTTATCATGTTGATCTAAAATATTATACGGTAGAGTATCAACCTCTCCACTATAACCTTAAAAAACACTTATAATTACAATATTGCCACCTTATCCAAACATCATCTTCTTCCTCAAAACCAAAACCAAAACCAATTTACAGGTCTTAACACATTTCATTAATGGCACACTCAAAATCACTCACTCATTAAACCCTAATTTCACAATTAATCACAACAATGTCTCTCACATCATCCACCACCTTCACACCATCCTCCTCATCACTCACACCCAAAATCCCCAATTTTCACAGCCTCACAAACCCTAATTTCACTCAAACCCCAAAAAAATGGACCAGTAGCAACAGGAAACTGTTCCGGTACAGGAGGAGGACGGTGGTGGTGCCGGTGGCGTCATTAGGTGGTTTGTTGGGGTTGTTTAGAGGGGGGAGTGATAGCGGTGAGGGTACGAGGCAGGCGTATGGCGCGCAGGTTGCGGCTATTAATTCGCTTGAGGCGGAGATTAAGGAGTTGAAGGATTTTGAGTTGAGGGAGCGGACGAGTGTTTTGAAGCAACGGGCGCGCGAAAATCCGCAGGCGTTGGATTCTCTTTTGCCTGTATGGATATTAATGTTTGGCATTGTCATTTAATAGTCGTTATATGTATGTTTTGGTTTAGTAGGTGTAGCGGTAGCTAGAAACGGTAGATTTACGTAAAGCTTAATTTAGAAACATGGTTAATTGTATTCTAAGAAGGTGTTTGTTTATATAACGGGTTTTCGGCTTGTATAAGCTTATTATGACATGATAAGTTTATACAAGCTGAAAAGGTTCGAAATAAGCCGGAAAACAAGCTTATGAAACATAAGCTGAAAACCACACAAGCTATAAGTCAGCTATATAAGCTTAAACAAACACCCCCCCTAAGAGCCCGGTCCATGTTAAAACTTGACCAAAACACTCAAAACGACTGTTTATCTGATTATAGCGTTGTAAACACTATCCTACATTAAGTGTGTTAAAACTAGTTATCTTCTGCTTATTTCAAAAGGCATAAACACTTTCAATAGGCGATCCCGAACACCCCCTAATGCAAGCACCCTTTTAGATTCCTACCTTAGCTGATACAAGTGTTATGATTCAAGACTTATAATCAGTTTATATATCTTGCAGGAGGCGTTTGCTATAGTAAGAGAGGCCTCGAAAAGAGTTCTAGGTCTTCGTCCTTTTGATGTTCAGCTCATAGGTAAAATAATCGTGTGTTTGCCCATCCTACTTTTTGAATGTGAAATATGATTTTTCAGCTGAAAACAACTATTTTGTATACCACTGCTTAAGTTCTTTCATTCTTATGTCTATATGGTATAATGTGATGTAATAGCAGTAAACTCGCATTTAGATTAAGCATGTAAGTTTGACGCTCACCCTAACCATGCATTATTTTATACAATGGCTACTTGGACCCACCAAATTAAACTGCTTTAGTGGCTTAGTGCAAGTGAAGAAAAAAGTTCATTTTGTTTTTGGTCGTGTAGGTGGCATGGTACTTCATAAAGGAGAAATAGCTGAAATGAGGACCGGGGAGGGAAAGACACTCGTGGCCATCTTACCAGCTTATTTAAATGCATTAACTGGTAAAGGAGTTCATATTGTTACCGTTAACGACTACCTTGCAAGGAGGGATTGTGAATGGGTTGGTCAAGTTGCTCGTTTTCTTGGACTCACGGTTGGCCTAATCCAGCGTATGCCTTACTTCTTTTATAATTTATCGTTAATTGTAATGTATGTTGTATAACCTTAGATAGTTGAACCAAAAAATCCTGATGGGTATCACCTATTGATTGAGAGTATATTCTTAGCCAATGTGTTCAATTTGTTGAGAAAATGGTTATAAATTTTTGAATATTTTGGTAAAAATGGTAATATGTTGCATTGACCTTTTTGTTTTGCTAAATAATTCACTTTTACTTAACTAAGCATTAGCCTAACAACGAGTTATTTGGGCAGAAAATATGACAAGTGAGGAAAGGAGGCAGAATTACTTATGCGATATCACATACGTCACCAATAGTGAGCTCGGTTTTGATTACCTGAGAGACAATCTTGCAATGGAAAGTAATTTTTTGCTTTGAAGACAACGATATAGTATGTTTATCTTATAAATCATGTTCACTTATATTAAATTATTGTGACCTACAGAGTGTTGATGAGCTTGTAGTAAGGGGTTTCAATTACTGCGTCATCGATGAGGTTGATTCGATTCTAATAGATGAAGCAAGAACTCCTCTTATCATATCAGGACCTGCTGAGAAACCAAGTGAACAATACTATAAAGCTGCTAAAATTGCTGCTGCTTTTGAACGCGATATACATTATACGGTAAAACAGGAAGTTGGTTACAAATAATTTTTGGAATTATATCTCGTGTAATACTTATCAAGGTATTTGTTGCAGGTTGATGAGAAGCAGAAAAATGTTTTGCTTACAGAACAGGGTTATGCAGACGCTGAGGAAATTCTTGAAGTAAAGGATCTATATGATCCACGGGAACAGTGGGCCTCCTATTTAATAAATGCAATAAAAGCTAAAGAGCTATTTCTTAAAGATGTGAATTATATAATTCGTGGCAAAGAGGTTCTCATAGTGGACGAGTTTAGTGGTCGAGTCATGCAGGTAATTGACTCTTATCAAGTTTTCTTGAGTTTTAGTCCTACTACACGAGTTTAGTGTTCAGGTCATGGTACAGACAATATGGAAATAGTTGTAATTTTTCAGCTTATTTTAAAAGCGTGTGTGCATGTATCATAGGGGAGGCGTTGGAGTGATGGACTTCACCAGGCAGTGGAAGCCAAAGAAAGATTACCCATTCAAAATGAGACTGTGACGCTGGCCTCAATTAGTTACCAGAACTTTTAACTTCAGGTTTACAACTCACAAGCATCTTTATGATCTTTGAATGGTTGAAAACTTATACATATGGAAACTCATGAGTTGTACCGTTGGAAATATTACAGTTCCCCAAACTTTGTGGCATGACTGGCACGGCTGCAACCGAGAGTTCGGAGTTTGAGAGTATTTACAAGCTCAAAGTTACAATTGTCCCAACAAACAAACCTATGCTACGAAAGGTTTATTCTACAAGCATTAACTTTTGAATATTCTACACGGTCTCTTTGCCTTAAATAAAGATTGAAAAGGAATGACATGGCAACCACAGGATGAGTCGGATGTGGTGTTTAGAGCAACCAACGGGAAATGGCAGGCAGTTGTTGTAGAGATCTCGAGAATGAACAAGACCGGGCGCCCGGTGCTTGTTGGCACAACTAGTGTTGAGCAGAGTGATGCATTGTCCCAACAACTTCGTGAAGCTGGAATCCCACATGAGGTGATAGTTCATATCTTGATGACATTCACTCCCATAAATGATCGAGTAGAGGTGGGAAAATGACCTGGTTCAGTCGGTTTGGGTTTGCCAGTCACTCTTTTTGTCCAATAATAAGATCTTGATTATACAAAGCTAGTATGCTTTATCATAAACCCGAGTTTTTGATTTAAATGATCAATGATCAATGATTAGAGGGTTTTATAAATTTGAGTTACACTTTGAGCGATTTTTTTTATTTATTTATCGGGTTTGACCCATTAAAGATAAATCATAACCCAAACCAGTCCATCCATATCTAAATAGGTCAAATTTGCTACCTCTGATCGAGCATTAAATTGAATTCAAGTTTTGCTTTAGAAGAAAATGCTATAATATTTGGACTAATTATATTCATATGAAGGTATTAAATGCGAAACCAGAAAATGTGGAGCGAGAAGCTGAGATTGTGGCACAAAGTGGTCGCCTTGGTGCAGTTACGATCGCTACTAATATGGCTGGTCGAGGAACGGATATTATTCTTGGTGGTAATGCAGAATTTATGGCTAGGTTGAAGCTACGTGAGTTGCTCATGCCAAGGTATTGCATCATATACAAAATTAATCTAATTGAGTGGTTTTCCAAATACATGTAGTTTTATTTAGGGGAAATTTCATAAAAATAGCAATGCACTCCGCAATATGGTCCAGCCTGGTAATTAGTGTCCGAACTTGGTAACTAGATTTTTCGAGTTTACGACCATGAGCTAAGATGGTAATATAAGTTGTATTTGATGATTATATAATAGTAAGTTAAGTTTTTCTGTCAATTTGTTTTTATTTTTGTCTAAACTAGCGTATTTAAAAAGCTTCATTCCATCTCGAAAATTTTATGGAATTTCCCCTTTTCTCTATTTATTACTAGGTTACGGTCACGTTATATCAATCAATTGAATTGTATTATTCACATGATATAACTGCTGCAGCGTTGTTAAACCATCTGAGGGAGTTTTTGTTTCCGTCAAGAAAGCTCCCCCAAAGAAGACATGGAAGGTTTGTGTCATCTTTTAAATTAACGGTACCACTAAATCACGTGTTCTCTAACATTTAGGTGCACGTTTCAGGTGAGTGAAAGTTTGTTCCCGTGTGCACTATCTCAAGAAAGTACAATGGTGGTTGAGGAAGCTGTTAATTTGGCCGTCAGCTCATGGGGTCGCAGATCTTTACCTGAGCTTGAAGCAGAAGAGCGGCTTTCTTATGCTTGTGAAAAGGTGGCACTTAAATGAAATATATCATGTCTTATCTTTGTTTTCTATTGCCTAAGCAACTAACTTTGTGTAGCATTTGTAGGGTCCTGCTCAAGACGAAGTAATTGCCAAGTTGCGTGATGCTTTCCTAAAAATTGCAAAAGAATATAAAGCCTACACTGAGGAAGAAAAAAAGAAGGTTGTAGCAGCCGGAGGACTGCATGTTGTTGGAACAGAACGCCATGAATCACGCCGAATTGACAACCAGGTGCGGTTTAATAGGCAAATGTTGGATATTATAGATTTATTTTGGTATTATTCATTTACAGTTTTTAGCTACAAGATTTTTTAATACTTAATAAGATCTTTCTTATAGTTCCAGAATTCATTTTCATAGCTGAAAAACGTTTTATCAGTTGTCACTATCAATGGAAAAATGTATTTATCCTGATTTGATTTCCTGCTATAAAATTAGCTAACTGTTAATGAGTACTCCGTACTAATTTTAAAACTTTAAAGAAGTCTTCAAAATTTCTTTGTTATTGTTTTTTTACTTAATTGTATAACTAATAAGAAATGATTTCTACAAACTTGACTGCTTAATTAAATCGCTTATTGATGATGGATGGCTAAGATTCGCAGTTTACTTAATGTAAAGGAGCATTAATGGCAAGCTTAAATGCTTTATAAAGCCCGTATCCCGCTCCGGCGGGATTGGGTATGGTGGTTGTTGCTGTTATATGCTTTATAAGGAGTATGTTGAGTATATAGACATGTATCGATAATTTATGAATTTCCAAATGGATACAGCTGCGTGGACGAAGTGGCAGACAAGGGGATCCTGGAAGTTCCCGGTTCTTTCTTAGTCTTGAAGATAACATCTTTCGTATTTTTGGGGGAGATCGAATTCAGGTTTGGGCCGTGTCTATTCTTTTCCATAGTAATGAATCTATCATGACTTAGGCTTACTTAAAGGGAAACTTGTAGGGTATGATGAGAGCTTTCAGAGTGGAGGATTTACCAATTGAATCAAAAATGTTGACAAAGGCACTCGATGAAGCTCAAAGAAAAGTAGAGAACTACTTCTTTGATATCCGAAAGCAGTTATTTGAGTATGATGAGGTTTTGAACAGCCAACGAGACCGTGTCTATACAGAGAGAAGAAGAGCTCTAGAATCAGAAGATCTTCAATCTCTACTTATTGAATATGCTGAACTCACGATGGATGACATATTAGAGGTAAAATGATGCTACCCAACTATTCAAACTACTTTATACGCCACCCAAACATGTATCTGGTATCGTTTTGTTCTAAATCTGGCAACAAAAAAAAGACGATGAGAGAATTGAAGATAATTTGTCATTCATATATATTTTTTACTTATCCTTTGTTTATTTTTCTACCTGCTCTATAGAAAGGATTACTAAATATCTAAAAAAAACAATTTTTTTTTGGTTTAGGCAAATATTGGCTCTGAGGCTCCCAGAGAAAACTGGGATTTTGAAAAGCTTATAGGAAAAATCCAACAGTAAGTTCCTGTTTCAATATCTAGTTATTTATGTAGCAAATAACTTATCTTCCATTTAATTTTTGATGTGATACACGAATTTTACCACAGGTATTGCTATTTGTTGAACGATTTGACTCCCGATTTGTTGGCAACTAATTCTGCAACATATGAAGATTTGAGGGAGTATCTTCGTCTTCGTGGACGTGAAGCATATCTAAAGAAGAGGGTTAGTCTTGTTTCTCTTGTATATCCTTGAATTATATCTATACAAGGAAATGATGTTCAACACCCATCTGTAAACTATCTTACCATCTTTTACACCTATTATTTTTTAGTTTTAATTGATATAACTGCTACTAATAATTATGCTAGATGTTTTAAGCGTAACCAATTTATCCCATCGTAACACGTAGGCACTCTAAAACCCTTATTTACATCAATATGTGTCTGTTTGGCTAATTATATAGTACTAATGTAGGATATTGTGGATAAAGAAGCTCCAGGATTGATGAAAGAAGCGGAAAGGTTCCTGATATTGAACAACATAGATCGGTTATGGAAAGAACACTTGCAAGCACTTAAATTTGTTCAGCAAGCTGTAGGTTTACGTGGATATGCACAACGAGATCCCCTTATCGAGTACAAGCTTGAAGGCTACAATCTCTTTATCGAGATGATGGCACAAATAAGAAGGAATGTTATTTATGCTATATACCAGGTTGGTTGCTACCAAACATAACTTATAGGGTTATATATTGTGTTGGTTTGGTATAAAAATTATAATTGTTCTGTAACTTCTATTGTTCCAGTTCAAACCTGTGATGGTGAAGGATCCTCCAAAACCCAGCAAGGACAGTACAAATGGGTCTCTTCCCCCACCATCATCTGTTAGTTCTGAGGCTAGCGTATGACGTGGTGTTATGCATATATCAAGGACAGTGCAAATGGGACACTTCCCCATCCACCATCCGTTAGCTCTGAGGCGCGTACGACATGGCGTTATGCATATATCTCATAGAGCTCAAACGACATCCGATAGTAAATTGGGCCCTTTTGTTGTGTCATCGAGTTGTGTATATCATGAACATGTAAATTAGAATGTCCTGTAGAGAGGGGTATAAAGGTAATGTAAAGTAGCTTTACAGCTGCATTTACTATTCTCACACGCAATTCATTTTTGTCTTAACAATATATACATAATTATCAAATTACAAAGGATCTAACCAATTTCTAATGAGATCTTAAGCATTTTTTTTAACATTCTCTAGACTTTCAATAGCAAGGTATTGATGATAAAAATATTATCTTGGCCAATTTCTGGCAAAATTCGAGGATTTCTGGCGAATTTTTTAGGACATTTGTTTTGTTAATTTCTCACTAGATGTGGAAGACATTATCTTTTGATTATTTTTAAAATTTAACTATGTTTACGTAACGCCGTGACATATATATGTTATTAAAGTTCTGGCAACTTATAATTTTTGAATTTATCATTACATCAATGTTGTTATATTATTGATTTAACGCCTTTTCTGATGCATATGCTTATCTGAATTATATTCTGGTTCAAGTGCACAGCCAAAAGAACTAGAAATTTCAAAGAATTGAATTGCATTTGATGAACATGTAATAATATTAATACAATGTTTATATGTGTAATCCAGATCCCAGACACATAACAGTACCCATAAATACAACCTTCTCAAAGACTGAGAAGACGAGACTATCTTGGTGACGGGGATGACTCATTATCGCCCTTCTTAATAACAGAACACAACACTTGTCTTGAAATATAGGTGTCAAGCTCTCTAGACACCTCAGTTAACTTAAGATCAAAGTTACTCTTATACTTCTGCTTCTGTGACGGTGAAACAGAAAACCGTCTTCTTGGACTTGAGACCATCCCTTTTACCACAAGAGGCGTCACACCAATGTTGGAGGGACCACTTTTTGTCTCCAATGGTAGTGGCTTAATTGAATCATCGTCTTCGTGTTTCATGAACCTTTCCCTGGCTTTTTCAGCAGCTAGTTGAGCTTTTTCACGGCTCATTTTAATAAGCTTCCATGGACTTATGCCGGCACGAAAACCACCTTGTTTCTTGGTTGACTCGGGTGCTTTATCAACCCTTACAGAAAGTATTTGCTCCTCAGTCTGAAATGAAGCAAAAAACTAGTATAAGTAGAGGATTATCCTTGATAAATACATTGGGTTTTTGTTACGATAACCGTAAGTAAAATCTGAATAGCAAATAGGCGCAGACACATCCCTTGTGGGACTTTGAACAAGACACAAGAAACGAATATTGTACCACATATACCTCTGGTATTCTTTCTCTACAAATGGCGAATCTTGTTTTTTCAGGGGAATCCAAATCTATGCTTTCATCTGAAGACAAATCTGAATCATCTTCTGACATATCTTCTTCCATTAACGCATTTTCTTCTTTCATTGCCATTATATAATCATATGTTCTCATTCCCTATAAGTTTATAAGAATGTTAGTTATATGTGGAAGTGAACAAAAGTAATACTGTAGTAGATTCGACATTACAAGTACCTTGCGGATGAGAACGACGTGAAAGAAGAATAGTTGTCCTAAAGCTGCTGAACCGTAAGCTGTTAACAGAACCAGCAAAACCTGTTTAAAACCGACACACAGTCAATCAGTAACGAACACGGATGGCTAAAAAAAAAATCAGTAACAAACACGTAATTTTTAGTTGTCTTTTGTCCTTGAAACTACGAAAGGACTTACACAGATGGCTGCAAGAACTCCTCTCGGAAAATGGAAATGGAGATACTTTACAAGCTCCCTGTTCAATCCTCGTGCATCCGTAAAGCACCTAACAAATATGGCAACTGCAGTCCCTCCTTCGATCATAAGCTGAATTTTGTTTAAAAGTTTGTGGTCAGCACATTTCGAAAGCCAAAAAGAAAAATATCTAAAAAACTGGACAAATGAATAAGTACGTTGAAATTATATGTACTAATTAGTGTTACTAACCATTAACAAGACAAAGACGAGGAGAAGTATAAATGTCCTGTAGTTTTTTTTCCCCACACAATTGTTTAACCACTGAAACCAGAAATCATTGTAATTGTTAGTATACTCGAGATGTTATAATTATAATAAGGGCCGCGAGATATTCAGATTTTATAATTAGTACCCTGCAGTGGTGATCAAACCCTTCAACACACCGATTGCAGGTCCTGCAGTGCTTGCTATGCTTTTTAACCTGTGAAGATAAATAATCATCAGCAGCAATTCTTGAAGTTACAGTAAGGGGTGTTTGCGTAAGCTTATATGTAGAGCTTATATTAGCTTATTGTGTGATCAAAACACAGTGAGCTTTAAAATAGAGTTCCGTAAATTCTATCCTGAACGCTAAATAACTTATTTATGAGGAAAACGGGGGGAAAGGTTTAAGTTACAAATAAGCTTACCCAAACACATCGTAAATTTTAAATGCGATATGAAATAGTCAGTTTCACTATACTCAAGCCCTAGAAACTAAACATCTGCAACTTATACTATTTCAAAACGAAAGGCCAAACACCACCTAAGACATGAAAATTTCAGCAACAAGCTAACAGACCTGAAAATCGCAGAGGACACAAAACGAGATATCATCTTGTAATGGACCGGGCGAAACTGAATCATCCTTGATAACAAGTGGGAACGGAAGTAAAGGCTCCATTTGAGCTGTAGTACTCAAAGGATCAAGGTACTTTCGCCTTATAAATTTCCTAAGTATCTTCCGCTCAATCTTAGTGAAAAACCTCATAACAATGTGACCCAATATAGAACCATAATTAAGCTGATTCGACATGCTTTTCAACGTCTTCTTCTTCTTTTTCGAGTTTGTTTTATCAGTCGGATTAATAGCAGTACACCTAATAAATAGAAACATGACTGCAAATGCCTGCAATATAAAACATATTATCATAATTTGAGGTCCAGTATGATCATACATTTCATTTGTCCCTTTTTAGTAATTGTATATATTCTTTTGTACTTATTTGTGAAAAGAATGCTTTCTGTCCCGTTTGGCTCATTTGTATTATAAAATACGGCTAACATCAGAAAGTTAAGTTTACGGGTTACAAAATGACCCAAACACAAAAAGAACCCTCTTATAACAATAATATGTACTAAAAAAAAGTACCATGATTAAGAGGGTGTTTTAGATGGCTTATTTAAGTGTTTATCTACTAACTTTTTAGGCTTTTTAAGCAATTTAGAGTTTTAAGCACTTAAACATAAGCATTTTTTAAGAAGATAAGCAGTTTTGGGGTGTTTATTTTATCTAATTTACGGGCTTATGACTTATTTCTGGTGCTTTATTATCCATAAGCTCATTTTTTCCACTTATTTTCCAGTTATAAGTCATTACAATAAGCTCATAAGATGAAGAATAAGGTAGGAAAAAAAGCAGATGAAAATAAGCCAAACAAAATAAGCTCATAAGCCCGAAAATAAGCTATATCAGACACCCGCAAACAATCCCAAACGTCAAAATACAAAATATACTCAAATTTCATAATTTTTCAATTACCGTAAACGAATAGACCGAGTTAACAACAATCACAGCTGTTCTACTTCCAACAAACAACCCCATGAAGGTATAAAAAGCCGCAACCAAAAACCCGTAAATCGCCATCCCTACAATCTGTTCAAGTAAACAAATCAAGTTCCAATCAAGTCATATCATTAAAAAAAAAAATCAATTCAAAAAATATATATATCGGCACTATTTCATAAACCCATATTTTATTTGTGTGGCTTATTTTCTGGCTTATGAGCTTATTATTAAAAATAAGCTGAAAATAAGCCCAAAAAATATGTGTTTATAAGCTTATATGATATCAGCTTATATTTCATAAACTCATAATTTTTGGTTTATTTTCAGCTTATTTTTCAGAATAAGCTCATAAGCCAGAAAATAAGCTAAAAAAATAAAAAATGGGTTTATGAAGTATAACCCAATATCATATAAGCTCATAAACTCACAAATTAGCTTAATCAAACACCCCCTTACAGCTTATTTTTCATAAACTCATAATTTTGGGCTTATTGTCAGCTTATTTTTCATATAAGTCTATAAGCCAGAAAATAAGCCAAAAATAAATAAATTATGGGTGTTATTATATAAGCTCATAAACCCACAAATAAGCTTAGAAAAACACCCCCTTACAGCTTATTTTTCATAATAAGCTGAAAAATAAGCCAAACACAAAATCTGGGTTTATAAAATATAACCCGGTATCAATATCATATAAGCTCATAAACCCATATAAAGGGGTGTTTGTTTAAGCTTATTTGTGGGCTTATGAGCTTATCTATTCTCAGCTTATATTTCGGGGTTGTTTGTTTAAGCTTATATGTGGACTTATGAGCTTATTTGATTTCGGCTTAAATTTTATAAGCCCCAATTTTTCAGGCTTATTTTGAGACTTGTGGGCTTATATAATAATATAAGTTTATTAATATGATAAACATATATAAGCTCACAAGTCTCAAAATAAGCCTGAAAATTGGGGCTTATAAAATTTATGCCGAAATCAAATAAGCTCATAAGCCCACATATAAGCTTAAACAAACACCCCCTAAAACCTAAAAAAAAAAAATAGAAACAAAACCTGTAAAGGATGAAGTGGTCTTTGCCATCCATGGCGTCTTCTCATTTCGGAAAGTAAAAGCGTAAAAGATTTATAATATTTGAGATGAAGGATCTTGATGAAGGTGTTGAATGGTTTTATGATTTAAGGGTCGAGTAAGTCAACTTTTTTTTAAAAAAATGTTTTGTTTTGTTTGGATTTTATTTGTTGTTTGAAAAAAAATAAAGTTTGGATGAACTCAACGGTCGAATAATACTCAGTGGCTCCATTTGTCTTTTGAATTTTGGGTTTTGGATAGTGACTTATGAGTCCCTATACTTTCATATTCTTTTCAAAAGTGTTCATTAAATGGCAACATACTTTCTTTAAAGTGTCGTTTTAGTACATGAACTAAAAAGTATTATAATATGCACATCTGGATGACGTGTCATACTCCAAAATATGACACGTCACCAAATTCTGCATATCGAAACACTTTTTAAAAGTTTGTAATATTTAATGGAACACTTTTTAGTTCACGTACCAAAACGATACTTTGTAGAAAGTTCATTGTTATTTAACGACTTAATTTCAAAGTAATATAATGATTACAACAAGTCAACAATACATAATCCTAAAGTAAGGTATGGGCCGTCGGTGATTTCCGTTTAAAAATAATTATCTACCGACAAATAACGTGCAGTTTAAAAAATCACAATAATTAGTTAATGACTGCGTTATTGTTCTTACTTTTTTGCATAATTACGATTTTACCTTTAACTAATTAATTAACACTTTTTTAAACTTTGTAATAATACTTTCCAATAAAGGTAGTATTATAAAATGAATGACACTTTTTTTTAAGCTATTTTAGGTAATAGACAATCTAAAGTAAACATGAATTGTTATATTTGTACGGATGAACTATGTATTTTTGTTTTGAAAAAAGGCATATGATCCTGCTGTAAACAGCGTGAAACTTCTCTGGTGCAACATTTATTATTGCAACAAGAAAAATATATAAAAACATTTCATTTGTAAGTGAATCATAAATCTTGAAAGAAATTCTAATAAAACATGAACTTACGAGCCACTTAAAAATCATTGAGATATTAATTTGAATATATTTTTATGATCAAAGTTGATAGATGTAAATACAGATAACAGCAAGATGCAACAATAACAGAGATCACAATCCTCTTGAAAAATGCTAAAAGAAACTAGAAGATAAAGTTTTGTAACACAAACACACTTTTTGAGTTAACTTATTCTATACGCATGTTCTAGAAAATGATAGTATAAGCTAGTTTGTCGAACACACTATTGGTCTATTGATTTTTATATATTTAGTGCAATATATCATCATTGAAGTATGTAATTTGTTGCATTAAATTATAATAATAATAATAAGAGTTAATTACATAAATCGTCCTTGTGGTTTGGTCAAAATTACGGATCTTGTTCCTATACTTTTTGCGTTTTAAATTCGTCCTTGTGATTTACAAATCTACTCGGATCTTCCCGCATCGGTCAGACCCACGTCCCAAAAAGGACCTCCCTGCAAATACTCTCTCTAGCGTGAGGGACTAACATCATATTTTGGTTTTAACGATCGAAGTTAATTACATAAATCGTCCTTGTGGTTTGGTAAAAGTTACGCATCTTGTCCCGGTGGTTTATTATAATATATTTTTTTAAAAGCTGTTTTTCTTTAAAAAAATTAATTTTAGTAAAAATTAAAAAACAAAAAAACTTTTTAATTTTATATAAACGGATGAAGGCGTATAAAAGGTTTTTATACTATTTTTACGTTTCATTTGTTTTATACGGTTTAGATTCGTTTTGTATGAAAATGTATGAAAACATTTTGTACAAAATGCGTTTTTGTACGTAAAATTTTTGTATGAAAATGTATGAAAACATTTTTTCATACAAAACAACGAAATGTACAAAAATGTACGTTTTTGTATGAAAATGTATGAAAACATTTTTCATACAAAAACGAATGAAATGTACAAAAATGTACGGTTTAGTTCCTTTTGTATGAAAAAATGTTTTCATACATTTTCATACAAAAACGTACATTTTGTACAAAAACCTACATTTTTGTACAAAAATGTTTCATACAAAAACGAGCGAAATGTACAAAATGTACTGCGGTTTCGTTCCTTTTGTATGAAAAAATGTTTTCATACATTTTCATACAAAACGTACATTTTGTACAAAAGCATACATTTTGTACAAAATGTTTTCATACATTTTCATACAAAAAGCGAACGAAAACCGGTATAAAACAAATGAAGCGTAAAATAGAAAACCGTTATAAAAACGCTTTTTATATGCCTTCATCCGTTTTATAATAAAATTAAAAAAGTTTTTTTGTTTTTTTTAAATTTTATTTTAATTTTTTAATAAAATTAATTTTTAAAAAGAAAAAACAGTTTTAAAAAAATTATAATAAACCACAGTGGGACAAGATGCGAACTTTTACCAAACCACTAGGACGATTTATGTAATTAACTTCGATCGTTAAAACCAAAATATGATGTTAGTCCCTCCGCTAGAGAGTATTTGCAAGGAGGTTCTTTTTGGAATGGTGGGATCGGGACAAGATCCGTAAGATTTGTAAACCACACGGCGTATTGAAAAAAAGTATAGGGACAAAATCCGTAATTTTAACCAAACCACAAAGACGATTTATGTAATTAACTCTAATAATAATAATAACCATGTTGCGTTAAATCTACTAATTGCCCACCTTAGTATAATATAGTAGGGTTGCTAGAAAGCCTTGCACCATCTTATAAAACCTACGAATAACTCGAGCCCGACACCCTTATTTGTGCCTTAGGCGTTGGCGCTATCTCCACCAACCATGTTATCCGTCATTTTCTTTTTTATTTTTCTTTCTTTGTGTGTTGTAATTGTGTTTTATTGAGTTATGTGTGTCAGGGGCGTCCTATAACGCGAGTGATGAAAGGAGATTGTCTTTGGCTTTGTCCTTAGATAAGCTAACATCATGTTTATTTTGTTGGGTTTATGTCATAAAATAGCAACGAACTTTGTTGAAAGTGTCGTTTCGATACGTAAATTATAAAAAATACCATTCTATTGCACATTTTTTTATGTTTTGTCATACCAGTTAAAACTAACATGTGTCACTATTTCTAACATGACAATCCATTCAAATTTGCATATTAAAATAGTTTATGAAATTTCATTGCATTTAATTATATTTCTTATAATTCACGTATTAAGATGGAACTTTAAAAAATAAGTTCGTTGTTGTTTTATGACCTGATATTGTCATGGATTTACTTTGTCTAGTTGGGCTCTTTCTCAAGATGTTTACAAACTCTGATGTGGTCTTATTATTTGGCTGAAGGCCCATAGCTCATGAGTGACTATCACGAATTGAGATAGTTAGTGTAATTACGGTATTAAACAAGGGTATTTGTATTTGATGAAAGCGTTTGCATATATGAGTCCATGTGATTGCTTCAGTTAGCAGATTTGTAGTTATTTATGATGTCAAGTTGTCAACATTGTATATTGGTTTTTTATATATTTAACAGAATACTACTCCATTTGGTTGCGTACTCAAGAAATACATGAACATACCAACTTTTTGCTTTTTTCAATTCCCGAACGTGTCATCATTCAACTTTCAAATCCCTATGTTTACCGATGCGAAGTGTTTGAAACTTAAAACTTTAAAAGAACTATTTATCTATCCATAACCCATGATTTCAAGTTTCAAATTCATTTAATCAGTTTAGTAGAGTTCCAGAGGTCTCATTCAGATTATGTTATTAGTGCTGCTTTGTTATTTTGTACATAGTGTGTTTTAATATATCATGACAATTTTTATATATGTTAAATTATACATATTTATTATGTCAAAGTATCCTCACGTTACTTACATAATTTAATTGTTCAGTTCGTTAGTGACTATCATGTTATTTAGAGAGTTGGTTAATAATTGATATACACATAAACATTGGTTATTAGATAACAATTTTTCAACTATCCGTGTATTACACGGGTCTGAAACTAGTAAAGATGTAAAATATAGGGTTGAAATGTTACTAGATTTTAATTTCAGGATCATTAAAAAAATTAAAAATAAATTGTTCCTGCCCGGGATCGAACCGGAGACCTTTTGCGTGTAAAGCAAACGTGATAACCACTACACCACAGAAACTTATGTTTATAAAACACATGACTAATTACTTCTTATACCATACATATCTACACAGGGAAAAGAATTAAAAAAAAATGAGTATTTCTAAATTTAAAGATATATTAAAGTACCCATTATTTCACCTGAATTGATCTTCCAATCAACTAAAATGGCGATCTCTACGGAATTAAACCTGTAAACCATCTTTAAGGGAAATCAGTTTCCAAACTTTAGCCGAAAAAGAGCATTCAAAGAACAAATGCTCGTGAGAGTCGGGAACAAGCTTGCATAAAGGACACCGAACCCAAGTTAAATCAACTAAGTCACCTACATCCCATTGTTTCAGCCTATCTTGCATTTTAAGTTTACGACACATGACTAACCATAAATTAAACGCGTGTATTGGGATGGCTGAGGCAAACCACACAACACGAACCCATGGAACTTCTTGTTCGTCAAGGACGTTGTATCCCACACAAGTCTTACAGCAAACTTTTCAAACTTTCCCTCCCTTGTTTCCCACACAGCCTGATCCTCTTTGTCATCTGATAACAGTGGGGGAGCAACATGGTTTAAATTATGAAATCTTGTGTTCCATTCGATTGGCCATGACCAAGTACTATGAACCACGTCGGCCACATTTTGAAGGAGGTTAAACCCTTCGCGAGTTATAATTCAAACAGATAAATGATCTCTAATAGGGCATTGTTCGCACCATAAATCAAACCAATCCGTCGTCTTCTTACCATTTCCAATTTGATGGCAGAGATGTGGACGGACAATATTTCTTATTTGAAGTAATTTCCGCCAACCCTAACTCACATTGGACATTATAGAAACATCCCAGAAACTACGAACCTTTAATTTATAAGCGTGGATCCAACGAACCCACAATGATTCCTTGTGAGCAATAATATTCCAAATGTGTTTAGACATGAACGCAACATTGGACCTATCAAGATGACGGATTCCCAGCCCACCTTCATGTTTCGGAACACAAAGGTCCTCCCAAGCAACCTTAGCTTTCCCCCGTTTCATATCACTGTATTTGTGACAATTACTAGCAGGGTACCCGCGCGATGCGGCGGCGGGTACCCTAAAATAAAAATTCCCGGTGAATCATGCTTTTCTAATTTGATACGTTTTCTGTGACAACGAATTTGCGGATGTCAAAAGTTTTATATCACATATTTCAACTTTTTAACAAATGACAATGTTTTTCATGACATAATTGTGATAATAAAAGTTGTAGTGAGCAATGTTTTTACGTTGTACAAATGACTATTTTATTTATATAAAGTTAAGCTTTGTGGATAGGGGTGTTCAAAAAACTGTGAACCCTATAAACCGAGCCGACCCGCTCAATGCAAAACCGCAAAAAGCGATGACCAAGAAACTGAAACTAAAAAAACACGAAACCAGAAATACCCTCTTATCACAGTTCGAATTCGGTTTTTATTTTCAAATATCAACGGTTACCCGAACCAAATCCTGTTTAATATACATGTAGTTTTTGAAAAAAATATTCATAAAAGTGTACAAGCATTAACTATATGTATTCAAGTTTAATATCTTTTTTACATGTCTTGGTCGACTTAGATAATTTGTTTGTTGTGTTTAATTGAATTATATCTTAAACTTTATTTGTTGTAATGTTTAATAATGTATTTACGAAAGAAAAACGTTATATGTCCGGTTATTTTGGATAAAACCACGAAAAGTCCATGTTCACATTACATTATATGAAACTTTGATCAATTAAAAAGCCCATTGTTAACATTTACATTTAGCCATTTAGGGTTTAGTAATATGGCTTAAAATTTTGCACGCCTCCTTTACTCCATTATCCTTTCTCTCAAAAGTTCTTCAAAGACATAAATCTTTCTCTAAATTTTTGTTTAGGGCTATATACCAGGTCTTTTTGATTTCTCCAGCAGTGGTGTATGTTTTAAATCAATACCAAATTAAATGAAACCATCTTTTCAATTCTTTTATCTGATTATATTTTAACACATAAGTTTGTCTTGGAGATGAATTATAAATCCCATGTTTGAAGTTAATATCGCAGGTTCTGTGTCATACAATATGGTTTTGTGAAAAAGGAGGCTCGACTGAATAAATATGCTTTACTTGAATCTGATAGGTGCGAAAAGGAGGCTCGAAAGAAAAAAGAGGCTGCAGGTAGAAGTTTTAGGATGCTACATGAATGTGTACATTATGCTTAAAGAATTGTATTTATTTGTTAAGGGGTTTTTAAGTTATGCATTGATTGTATGTAAGAAATAATGTTTAGAGAACTGATTTGTGCTTTACATACTTGTAAATGATGTTTGATGACTTGTATTTGCTTAAAATCTATTTTAGGAAGTCTTAAAAATTAAATAGGAAGGAAGTGCTTAAATGCATTATAAGTAGTATAGATATAGATACACATTCACATCCAAACAACTTGACTCCTTACAAAACGAAACAGATATGAAAAGGTGTTCGTAGATAAACGAACTCAAACTAATCAATGCTTAAATTTACACATTTTATTGAATCTTATCCAACCCACCCGTTTGCCGCTTTAAGCAACCATTAGTTAACCTATAACCTGGTCCAACAAACTATACAACGGTAAAATTCTTTGGTTAAAAAAATCAACTTACAATGTCAAAAATTGGCTCATAAATTCATTCAGCCATTTGTAACTAAAATATCAAAACCTGTTAACTATCCCACATCGCCTGAATATAAAACCAACATGATATTTAAAAAACCCATTTGGGCAAGTTTAAGTGCCGAGCCCAGTAACGTGGGATTGTGACCCGAGTGGGGGCATTAAGGTTATTGAAGGGCTAAGAGCAAGGGGCGACCATGGCCTGTTTGTCTGTGGGGATGGCTTTGCCGAGGTTAATTTCCGCAATATTTCTCATGAAACAAAGGAAAAGTGTTTCGAGGAACAAAACCACTTCTAACGGAATCATCACAAAATAATACTAAAACGAAAATACAGAGAAAAAAAACGACATGTATCGATCAACTATGCTACAAATCTCAGCAACACACCCAAACCAACCAAACCTCATACAGATGACAACAATTTGAAAATGACTACAATGAGGAGACTCGCCATTCTGAACTACTCCCTCCGTCTCATATTAAGTGTCCGCTTACATCATGCACAAAGTTTTAGAAAATTCCACTAACTATACTATCCACCAATCAAATATCATTTTTACCCACTAAAATCTCATCTCATTGGTTGAAATAGAATATGGACACTTAATATGGGACATCCAAAGATTCCATTGTGAACACTTAAATTGGGACGGAGGGAGTATATAACAAATGATACCAAAAGAACTCACAAGCGATGAAGTGAATCAATGATACTCGTTTTAATATAAATTCATATTACATCATGCCTCTAAAAAACAACTATCAGCGTGCTGAGAACAGTGAAATAAATTTAATCTACAGAAGGAATATTATTCAAGATTGGCATGTTACACGTACATGCCGTGACAAAAAAAAATTTACTAGCCTCATAAGAACTAATATGCCGAATAGTGGCATTTACTTATACACACCTTGTGACAAATATTTACTTACATCAGCTGCAATATCATAAGCATTTTCAACACATCGACCTAAAGCCACGCCAGATACATAGTTTCCACCAAGGAACATACCGCGAAATCCTTCATATATAAGAGTATTTTTTGCAGTCTCTAAGATGTCATAATGGCCAATTAGAAATTGCGGAATTGCTTTAAGCCACACTTTCATTCCTAACGTTTATGGGTCTCCTGCTTTTGGGTTTATGAGCATCTTTCGTAGGTCACGGTGAATAGCTTCCACAAGTTGACTCTCAGTCTGATAGAAGTACAGGATATCATTAATAACAATATATGTAAAACCAAACTAAAGGTCTTACCTTCGAGATAACGCAGTCGATTATAGATCATAAATTAATGGTGGTACTATATTCAGGGACCAAGAACCTTATAATCAACAACGTTCAAGTTCTGTCCCTTACTATATTCGAGGATATGAAACATGAATTTAAATGGATGGTGTCACAAAAAAGGCATCCTATATTCGAGGATATACGAAACATGAATTTAAATGGATGGCCATTATATGCACTTGCCAACTTGTTGCCATGGATGCCAAATCGTCCTTCAACCCACAATCAACCTGAAAGATACATATATGACTTGGCATGTAACTACAAGTATATGGTGAAATTAATAAGTTAGCTCACAATGAAGACATGGTAAAATGGAGTTATAACATTAATCAAGATGACTGGTAGCATATTGTAGTGTCTCTTTTTAATGTTACTAACATTAGAATAAGTATTCTATAACATTGGCACGTGCAAGTCACGTGCCTAATAACTTTGACTCATATCAAACCACTCCGCTTGAAATGATGCTTGTCCTCAAGCATCTAAGAATGACGGAAGTGTCCTTACTCAAAACCTTCAATTCATTCCTATGTAGCACCCCTCAAGTTACCCTCTTTTAAGCCAAACACCCTCTTGTAGGCAACAAGCTGGAAGTAGCACTTGTGTCATCAATTGTACGGGTACCCAAGTAGCAACTGCAACGCTTCCATTGACTCACTGAATCAACACCTACACCACAGCCTTTAGGCCATTCCCACATGCCAAACTCAAACGTCCCATAACCAAAACTAACTACTGAACCATTCCTAATTCGACTATTCACATGTATAAAGCGTTTAGTAACCTGCGCCACACCTTCCTTCTGCTTCTGTTGTTGATTCACTAAACCATCATCATCATCATGAATGCTTTCTGAAATCTTTCGAACATCTTAATCATAACTAGAAACATCACAACTTTTATTCTCAGCAATAAACACAATACAAGGTGCTTTCGACTTCCAACGGATCTTTTGCTCAACTCCAAACGACTTCACCATATACAAAGGACAATGATCAAAAGATATCACTTGGCCTGTTCTGTTGTTTCAGAATCATCTAACTGACCTTTATCTGTTGCATCAACGACCACAGCATCAAGACTAAACCTGTCTGGCTCTTCTACGTTAACTTCACCACCTTCAGTCACAGGACTCATACCAGCCTTTTCTGAACCGGCTTCGCTATCGGGTCTGTACCCAGGCGACGGAATAGATCCAACCTCACCAGAAGAGTCTTTGACTGTACCTCTGACTGCTCTCTTATCCGGGTTTTCAAGATCACTTCCTTCAACTCCTTACAAAACAAAACGGATATAAAAAGTTGTTCGTAGATAAACGAACTCAAACTAATCAATGCTTAAATTTACACATTTTATTGAATCTTATCCAACCCATCCGTTTGCCGCTTTAAGCAACCATTAGTTAACCTATCACCTGGTCCAACAAACTATACAACGGTAAACTTCTTTGGTTAAAAAAATTAACTTACAATGTCAAAAATTGGCTCATAAAAAGGCACTTTCATTCAGCCATTTGTAACTAAAATATCAAACCTATAAACTATCCCACATCGCCAGAACTTAAAACCAACAAGATATTTAAAAAACCCATTTGGGCCGGTTCAGCTGCCGAGTCCAGTAACGTGGGCTTGTGACCCAAGTGGGGGCATTAAGGTTATTGAAGGGCTAAGAGCAAGGGGTGACCATGGCTGGTTTGTCTGTGGGGATGGCGGCCTGCCAAGGTTAGAGTAGTCATCTGGTGTTGGCACAAATGGTGCGCACCCTGTGGCCCTGCGGAGACTAGGAAGGTCTGATCCAACCTTCTAGTTAGGGGAATTCGAATGCCAAAATTTGGCTAGGTGAAGGCTATGTAACTAACTAATAAAAGTACATAAGCTAAGACACTCTAACAAGAGCACAACATCGCCCCGTTCATTCGACCATGGTTGACCCCTTCTTAGCTCGACAATAACTTTTTATAATTTCGAAGTATGTTTGGTTGCATATAACTTTTTATAATTTGAATTGTAAAAGTATTTAGATTTACTAGTATTAAAGTACCAGTTATATCACTTTAATAGAAAAGATGGAGATTTCCATAACATTTCTCATGAAAAGTGTTTAGAGGAATAAATATCTGAAAAGATTGGAGATTTCCACAACATTTCTCATGAAACAAAGGAAAAGTGTTTCGAGGAATAGATCACACTTCTAACTGAATCATCACAAAATAATGCTAAGATGAAAAGTCGAAAACATAGAGAAAAAAAAATGACATGTCAATCAACTATACTACAAATCTCAGCAAAACACCCAAACCAACCAAACCTCATACAGATGACAATAATTTGAAAATGCCAACATGACCAACAATGAGGAGCCTCGCCATTCTGAACTATATAACAAATGATACCAAAAGAACTCACAAGCGTTGAAGTGAATCAATGATACTCATTTTAGTATCAATTCATATTACATTATGCCTCTAAAAAACAACTATCAGCGTGCTGAGAATAGTGAAATAAATTTAATCTACAGAAGGAATATTATTGAAGATTGGCATGTTACACGTACATGCCTCGTGACAAAAAAATTTACTAGCATCATAAGAACTAATATCCCGAAATAGTGGCATGTTTACTTATACACACCTTGTGACAAATATTTACTTACATCGGCTGCAATATCATAAGCATTTTCAACACATCGACCTAAAGCCACGCCAGATACATAGTTTCCACCAAGAAACATACCCCGAAATCCTTCATATATAAGAGTATTTTTTGCAGTCTCCAAGATGTCATAATGGCCAATTAGAAATTGTGGAATTGCTTTAGGCCACACTTTCACTCCTAACGTTAATGGGTCTCATGCTTTTGGGCTTATGAGCATCTTCCGTAGGTCACGGTCAACCGCTTCCACAAGTTGACTCTCAGTCTGATAGAGGTACAGGATATCATTAATAGCAATATATGTAAAACCAAACTAAAGGTCGGTTTTAAAACCCAAGGGTCAGCTTACCTTCGATAAAATACCAGGATTTGTAGCCCCTCCAATGTAGTTAAGGAGCAGAACCCTTCCAGGTGGAGCCCGGTTAGGGAAAAGGGATGAACTGTATATTGTACCTGAACAAACCAAAGAAGATCACATTGTTTAGGAACTTTTTTAAAATCATGTAAAATGTAGAGATGTGAGATGAAAAGTAACCTAAAGTCTCGACGCCTTGACTTCGTGGATGCAACTGCCCAAAACCCTTGAGTTGACCATCAATAACAGTGGGGGAGTAACATGGTTTAAGATAGGAAATCAACTTGACTCGTTACAAAATGAAACAGATATAAAAAGGTGTTCGTAGATAAACGAACTCAAACTAATCAATGCTTAAATTTACACGTTTTATTGAATCTTATCCAACCCATCCGTTTTCCGCTTTAAGCAACCATTAGTTAACCTATCGCCCGGTCCAACAAACTATACAACGGTAAACTTCTTTGGTTAAAAAATCAATTTACAATGTCAAAATTGGCTCATAAAAAGACACTTTCATTCAGCCATATGTAAGAGTGCTTGTAACTCTATCCCACATCGCCAGAACATGTAACCAACATGATATTTAAAAAACCCATTTGGGCCGGTTCAGCTCCCGAGTCCAGTAACGTGGGCTTGCGACCCAAGTGGGGGCATTAAGGTTATCGAAGGGCTAAGAGCAAGGGGCGATGATTAATTTCAGGTATCATTCGTCCGTATTATCCGCGTTTATTTCCTGGTATCAGAGCGATGCAACGATCTAAGGAGCAAGATAAAGAAGTTAGGCAAGAATTTGGAGAAAAACTGATGCAACAAATAGAAGAAAAAATTTAAGTTGAAATTGACATCGTTCAATTTGAGATTTTGATAATCTCCGAGATTGATATCTCACTATCTGTTGAAGCTTTCGCTTCTGAATAGCAGATACCTATCAGTTACTATCATCTTTTGAATCATTTGAAATATCCACCAATAAACATCAAACATCCGTTGAATCATTGAAAACAATCGTTCTCAATTCATACAATTCAATTCAATCCAAGAAATCATTTACTCCATTCATACATATATATCACAAAACATGGCCCCTACCCTAATTCACCAATTGAAATATAATTCTTTCGAATTATCCGTGACGCCCCTCTATTATTATGTAAATTAGGTAAGCAATGACGTAGGCTGTAATTAGTACACCTACCCTCTCTTTGTATTATAAATAGAGGCCTTGCCTCAGAAATAAAAGTGTGTGAATTTTAAGTTTGAAATTGACATCGTTCAATTTGAGATTTTGATAATCTCTGAGATTGATATCTCACTATCTGTTGAAGCTTTCGCTTCTGAATAGCAGATACCTATCCATCGAAACATTTGAAATATCCCTATCCACCAATCCGTTGAATCATTGAAATATTAAACATCAAACATCCATATCATCAATTGAATTCATCCAATTCAACGTACCAATTCAAATATCATCACAAAACATGGCCCCTACCCTAATTCACCAATTGAAATATAATTCTTTCGAATCATCCGTGATTAATTTCAGAGTATCTTAATATTTAGTGGACTGTCTTTTTTAGCTGGAGTAGATGTCGAGGGTTTTTATTGGTGTTGGTGTTTCGGCCGCCCCTCTATTATTATGTAAATTAGGTAAGCAATGACGTAGGCTGTAATTAGTACACCTACCCTCTCTTTGTATTATAAATAGAGGCCTTGCCTCAGAAATAAAGGTGTGTGAATTTTAAGTTTGAAATTGACATCGTTCAATTTGAGATTTTGATAATCTCTGAGATTGATATCTCACTATCTGTTGAAGCTTTCGCTTCTGAATAGCAGATACCTATCCATCGAAACATTTGAAATAGACCATGGCTCATTTGTCTGTGGGGATGGGCTTGCCAGGTGATAGTTGTTGTCTGGTGTTGGCACAAATGGTGCGCACCCTGTGGCCCTGTGGAAACTAGGAAGGTCTGATCCAACCTTCTAGTTAGGGGAATTCGAATGCCAAGAATTGGCTAGGTGAAGGCTATGTAACTAATGAAAGTACATAAGCTGTTTCGAGACACTCCGAAGACATAGTTGCATTGCCCCGTTCACTTGACCATGGTTGACCCCTTCTTAGCCCGACAATAACTTTTTATAATTTCGAAGTACGTTGTTTGCATATATCTTTTTATAAATGTAAAAGTATTTAGATTTAAAGACATACTAGTATTAAAGTACCAGTTATATCATATGAGGAGACTCGCCATCCTGAACTATATAACAAATGATACCAAAAGAACTCACAAGCGATGAAGTGAATCAAAGATACTCATTCTCGTATCAATTCATATTACATTATGCCTCTAAAAAACAACTATCAGCTAGCTGAGAACAGTGAAATAAATTTAATCTACAGAAGGAATATTATTGAAGATTGGCATGTTACACGTACATGCCTGATGCCTCGTGACAAAAAAAAATTACTAGCCTCATAAGCACTAATATCCCGAATAGTAGCATGTTACTTATACACACCTTGTGACAAATATTTACTTACATCGGCTGCAATGTCATAAGCATTTTCAACACATCGACCTAAAGCCACACCAGATACATAGTTTCCACCAAGAAACATACCCCGAAATCCTTCATATATAAGAGTATTTTTTGCGGTCTCTAAGATGTCATAATGGCCGATTAGAAATTGTGGAATTGCTTTAGGCCACACTTTCACTCCTAAAGTTAATGGGTCTCCTGCGTTTGGGTTTATGAGCATCTTTCGTAGGTCACGGTCAATAGCTTCCACAAGTTGACTCTCAGTCTGATAGAAGTACAGGATATCATTAATAACAATATATGTAAAACCAAACTAAAGGTCGGTTTTAAAACCCAAGGGTCAGCTTACCTTCGAGATAACGCAGTCGATTATAGATCAGAAATTAATGGTGGTACGATATTCAGGGACCGAGAAGGGTTGTGGCCTTATAATCAACAACGTTCAAGTTCTGTCCCTTACTATATTCGAGGTTATGAAACATGAATTTAAATGGATGGTTACACAAAAAAGGCATCCGATATCCAAGGATATACGAAACATGAATTTAAATGGATGGCCGTTATATGCACTTGCCAACTTGTTGCCATGGATGCCAAATCGTCCTTCAACCCACAATCAGCCTGAAAGATACATATATGACTTGGCATGTAACTACAAGAATATGGTGAAAATAATAAGTTAGCTCACAATGAAGACATGGTAAAATGGCGTATATGGTGAATATTTTCATTTGGAGGATGAGATTGGATAGGCTCCCTCATCGTCTGAACCTTTCAAGGCGAAGGTTGGATATTCATTCTATTGATTGTCCTGTTTGTAGTAACGGGAGGGAGACGAATGATCATATTTTCTATTCGTGTGATGTCGCGTCAAATATATGGCGTTTGGTTCGTGTTTGGATTGACTTGCATATCCCATCATTACACTCCCACTCAGATTGGGAGTCTTGGTTTGATCCGGGTTTTTAACGAAGTCAATAAGCGCATTCAAGTGATATCCGCGTCCACCCGGTGGCTTATTTGGAAGTATCGGAACTCGATCAAATTCAACTCTCAACGCATGAGGAAATGTGATTTATTTGATAATATTCGTTTTTTTTTTTTTTTTTTTTTTTTTTTGTTTTTGTTTTTGTTTAAAAAGTAGAGGTTCTAGTCATTTAGTTTGACCGGATTAGCTTAAAAAATCAAATGTAATTTTGTGCTACCTACTTGCTAGCTTCATTCTATAAATCTTTGCTGTTCCAAAAAAAAAGATGAGTGGTAGCATATTGTAGTGTCTCTTTTTAATGTTACTAACATTAGAATAAGTATATTCTATAATATTGGCATGTGCAAGTCACGTGCCTAATAACTTTGACTCATATCAATCCACTCGCTTGAAATGATGCTTGTCCTCAAGCATCTAAGAATGACGGAAGTGTCCTTACTCAAAACCTTCAATTCATTCCTATGTAGCACCCCTCAAGTTACCCTCTTTTAAGCCAAACACCCTCTTGTAGGCAACAAGCTGGAAGTAGCACTTGTGTCATCAATTTTACGGGTACCCAAGTAGCAACTGCAACGCTTCCATTGACTCACTGAATCAACACCTACACCACAGCCTTTAGGCCATTCCTACATGCCAAACTCAAACGTCCCATAACCAAAACTAACTAGTGAACCATTCCTAATTCGACTATTCACATGTATAAAGCGTTTAGTAACCTGCACCACACCTTCCTTCTGCTTCTATTGTTGATTCACTAAACCACCATCATCATTGTTGATACATAATCTGGTGCGGGCTGGATTCGACGACTCTCCCTGGGCCGTTCGTCGTCTTTTCGAGCCCTAGGTAGATTTGTCAACAAAGAGAACCCGTTAGGAGTGGACCCGAGGCCGTAGCCCCGGGGTCCACCTCTGACGGTCAAGTTAGTATCGATGCTATGTAACCTACAAGAGTTAGGGTTAGTGTAACCTGTCATGTTATTGTCCTCAAGAAGGAGATCCAGCCATGTATTTATAGGGCATGGATTAGGGTTTAGGCGTAGAGTAGGCCGCTGTCTGCCGGGCCTGACCCATTCCTGGCCCAGTCCGGACTATACGTCCACAAGCCCCCCAAGTCTAGTACTGTATGAGATAGTACATGGCTATGTTATGCTAGACTTAAGTTCTGTTCATGGCCGCGTAGGCCCAATCAATCATGACGGCATGGCCCATGTGTGCGTAAGTCAAGTGTGCACATGGGACGGACCATCTTCCGCCCAAATGCGACATCGCGCACTTGACCCATGGAGTTGTCCTGTTTAGCCCATTAGACTATATCCGAATCCGCGACCTTGTAGGCGTCGTGGTAACCATGTTCCATCTGAGTAACACCCGTTCTTACATGACGGGGAGGAATGCGATATGCTAGGTTTCCGCCACGGTGACAGAAAGACCCCGTAAGAAGAACGCGTAGTTCTATAGTTGGGGTAACAGTGACATTGCGATTGTGAGAGTCTCACAATGGTGAAAGTGGATCCCGTATGCTTCTGTAGCAGAAGTGCGCGCTGTGCGCGACAAAGAAGTGCGACAGAAGACGTGCTTCTGTAGCAGAAGTGCGCGCATTACATCCGTCTTTACAACCGACAGAGGACGTCTCCCCTGCGGCAAGATGGTGCGAATATTTAAATCCGTCTTTGTACCGGGCTTGCAATACCTCTTACATACAATCTGCTTCCAAATATGCCTGCGTGACGCGTACGGAAACAGTGGTATTATATACCCTGGTAGCCCCCCAAGTGTGATGGTGCTACTCGTGTAGGAGCATTAAACTTATTTATCCAACAAAAAACACTTAATGCAAATATTAAAAGTATATGCCACGAATCGAAACATATAAAACCTAATGAAGTGAAGCAATATATAGCACATAGCATGTGAACTTAACACATAAGAGAAGTGGCAGTGCGAATTACCCCTATCGCGAGGTTTTACAAACTACATAAATAATTAATTTTTTTTATTTTTATTTTTTTATTTTTATTTTTTTTTATATAAAAAAAAACCCGGATGGACGTACCGTGACCGCGACTAATAGACGCAGATGGATATATCGTGACCGCATAGACTCGAACGTTTGTGGATGATCGCAGATGAACATAACATGACCACGGCCTTTGTCCAGTGCGCTCATGGCGATTGACTAGCATCGTGGTGTTTGCTCGTAGCTAATCTGCGAAGATGTCCGAACGCACGGCCTAACGCGGGTAGATTTATCGTGACTGCGTTGTTCGATCGTACAAACAAGCGCGAACAGACATACCAACCGTAAAAACAATATCTGCGCGAATTAATTCACGGCTAAAAGATAAAATATGTCCGATCGTGCGGACTTTTTCTTTTATCTGTCTTAGTAAAAGAATAGACTATTATACACATTCTTGTACCTCATGTAAAGAAATATTATGATTCTTATACTTGTTATTTTCCAAATTGGGTACCGTGTAACAACTTGGATGGCCTTAATTAATTAATAAACAATATGTCCTGGTTTAAGCTTGGATAATACTATATACGATTTACCATGTTTTAACATTTAGCCAAATCACATGGGTGAAACACGATTTGATAAGCCGAAGTCTACTGACCTGAATGAGTGTATTCATAAATGATTCGATAAGTTGTCTGCTAACCTTAATGAGTGTATTCATACCGTAAGTCAGCTGGTGACAATATATGGTGGGCATACGAGACAAAATATTTAGTTAGGGGAATTCATTCACAGCATCGCCCCGTTCATTCGATCATGGTTGACCCCTTCTTAGCCCGACAATAACTTTTTATAATTTCGAAGTTTGTTGTTTGCATATAACCTTTCATAATTTAATTTCCGCAATATTCTCATGAAACAAAGGAAAGGTGTTTCGTGGGAAACAAAGGAAAAGTGTTTCGAGGAACAAAACCACTTCTAACGGAATCATCACAAAATAATACTAAAACGAAAATACAGAGAAAAAAAACGACATGTATCGATCAACTATGCTACAAATCTCAGCAACACACCCAAACCAACCAAACCTCATCCAGTAACGTGGGCTTGTGACCCGAGTGGCATTTACTTATACACACCTTGTGACAAATATTTACTAGCCTCATAAGAACTAATATGCCGAATAGTGACATTTACTATACACACCTTGTGACAAATATTTACTTACATCAGCTGCAATATCATAAGCATTTTCAACACATCGACCTAAAGCCACGCCAGATACATAGTTTCCTCCAAGGAACATACCGCGAAATCCTTCATATATAAGAGTAATTTTTGCAGTCTCTAAGATGTCATAATGGCCAATTAGAAATTGCGGAATTGCTTTAGGCCACACTTTCACTCCTAACGTTAATGGGTCTCCTGTTTTTGGGTTTATGAGCATCTTTCGTAGGTCACGCTCAATAGCTTCCACAAGTTGACTCTCAGTCTGATAGAAGTACAGGATATTATTAATAACAATATATGTAAAACCAAACTAAAGGTCTTACCTTCGAGATAACGCAGTCGATTATAGATCATAAATTAATGGTGGTACTATATTCAGGGACCAAGAACCTTATAATCAACAACGTTCAAGTTCTGTCCCTTACTATATTCGAGGATATGAAACATGAATTTAAATGGATGGTGTCACAAAAAAGGCATCCTATATTCGAGGATATACGAAACATGAATTTAAATGGATGGCCATTATATGCACTTGCCAACTTGTTGCCATGGATGCCAAATCGTCCTTCAACCCACAATCAACCTGAAAGATACATATATGACTTTGCATGTAACTACAAGTATATGGTGAAATTAATAAGTTAGCTCACAATGAAGACATGGTAAAATGGAGTTATAACATTAATCAAGATGACTGGTAGCATATTGTAGTGTCTCTTTTTAATGTTACTAACATTAGAATAAGTATTCTATAACATTGGCACGTGCAAGTCACGTGCCTAATAACTTTGACTCATATCAAACCACTCCGCTTGAAATGATGCTTGTCCTCAAGCATCTAAGAATGACGGAAGTGTCCTTACTCAAAACCTTCAATTCATTCCTATGTAGCACCCCTCAAGTTACCCTCTTTTAAGCCAAACACCCTCTTGTAGGCAACAAGCTGGAAGTAGCACTTGTATCATCAATTGTACGGGTACCCAACTAGCAACTGCAACGCTTCCATTGACTCACTGAATCAACACCTACACCACAGCCTTTAGGCCATTCCCACATGCCAAACTCAAACGTCCCATAACCAAAACTAACTACTGAACCATTCCTAATTCGACTATTCACATGTATAAAGCGTTTAGTAACCTGCGCCACACCTTCCTTCTGCTTCTGTTGTTGATTCACTAAACCATCATCATCATCATGAATGCTTTCTGAAATCTTTCGAACATCTTAATCATAACTAGAAACATCACAACTTTTATTCTCAGCAATAAACACAATACAAGGTGCTTTCGACTTCCAACGGATCTTTTGCTCAACTCCAAACGACTTCACCATATACAAAGGACAATGATCAAAAGATATCACTTGGCCTGTTCTGTTGTTTCAGAATCATCTAACTGACCTTTATCTGTTGCATCAACGACCACAGCATCAAGACTAAACCTGTCTGGCTCTTCTACGTTAACTTCACCACCTTCAGTCACAGGACTCATACCAGCCTTTTCTGAACCGGCTTCGCTATCGGGTCTGTACCCAGGCGACGGAATAGATCCAACCTCACCAGAAGAGTCTTTGACTGTACCTCTGACTGCTCTCTTATCCGGGGTTTCAAGATCACTTCCTTCAACTCCTTACAAAACAAAACGGATATAAAAAGTTGTTCGTAGATAAACGAACTCAAACTAATCAATGCTTAAATTTACACATTTTATTGAATCTTATCCAACCCATCCGTTTGCCGCTTTAAGCAACCATTAGTTAACCTATCACCTGGTCCAACAAACTATACAACGGTAAACTTCTTTGGTTAAAAAAATTAACTTACAATGTCAAAAATTGGCTCATAAAAAGGCATTTTCATTCAGCCATTTGTAACTAAAATATCAAACCTATAAACTATCCCACATCGCCAGAACTTAAAACCAACAAGATATTTAAAAAACCCATTTGGGCCGGTTCAGCTGCCGAGTCCAGTAACGTGGGCTTGTGACCCAAGTGGGGGCATTAAGGTTATTGAAGGGCTAAGAGCAAGGGGTGACCATGGCTGGTTTGTCTGTGGGGATGGCGGCCTGCCAAGGTTAGAGTAGTCATCTGGTGTTGGCACAAATGGTGCGCACCCTGTGGCCCTGCGGAGACTAGGAAGGTCTGATCCAACCTTCTAGTTAGGGGAATTCGAATGCCAAAATTTGGCTAGGTGAAGGCTATGTAACTAACTAATAAAAGTACATAAGCTAAGACACTCTAACAAGAGCACAACATCGCCCCGTTCATTCGACCATGGTTGACCCCTTCTTAGCTCGACAATAACTTTTTATGATTTCGAAGTATGTTTGGTTGCATATAACTTTTTATAATTTGAATTGTAAAAGTATTTAGATTTACTAGTATTAAAGTACCAGTTATATCACTTTAATAGAAAAGATGGAGATTTCCATAACATTTCTCACGAAAAGTGTTTAGAGGAATAAATATCACACTACTAACGGAATCGTCACAAAATAAAACTAAAACGAAAACATAAAGAGAAAAACGGCATGTATCGATCAACTATACTACAAATCTCAGCAAAACACCCAAACCAACCAAACCACATACAAATGACAACAATTTGAAAATGCCACCAACATGACCAACAATGAGGAGACTCGTCATTCTGAATCTGAACTAAATAACAAATGATACCAAAAGAACTCACAAGCGTCGAAGTGAATCAATAATACTCATTTTAGTAACGCTCAGATTACACTATGCCTTAAAAAACAGCTATCAGCGTTGAGAATAGTGAAATAAATTTAATCTACACTAGAAACATTAATGAAGATTGGCATGTTACAAGTACATGCCTCGTGACAAAAAAAATTACTAGCCTCATAAGAACTAATATCCCGGATAGTGGCATGTTTACTTATACACACCTTGTGACAAATATTTACTTACAGCGGCTGCAATGTCATAAGCATTTTCAACACATCGGCCTAAAGCCACGCCAGATACATAGTTTCCACCAAGAAACATACCCCGAAATCCTTTATATATACGAGTATTTTTTGCGGTCTCTAAGATGTCATAATGGCCGATTAGAAATTGCGGAATTGCTTTAGGCCACACTTTCACTCCTAACGTTAATGGGTCTCCTGCGTTTGGGTTTATGAGCATCTTCCGTAGGTCACGGTCAACTGCTTCCACAAGTTGACTCTCAGTCTGATAGAAGTACAGGATATCATTAATAACAATATATGTAAAACCAAATTAAAGGTCGGTTTTAAAACCCAAGGGTCAGCTTACCTTCGATAAAATACCAGGATTTGTAGCCCCTCCAATGTAGTTAAGGAGCAGAACCCTTCCAGGTGGAGCCCGGTTTGGGAAAAGGGATGAACTGTATATTGTACCTGAACAAACCAAAGGAAAATCACTTTTTTTACGGAATTTTTAAAAATCGTGTAAATGTTGAGATGTGAGATGAAAAGTAACCTAAAGTCTCGACGCCTTGACTGCGTGGATGCAACTGCCCAAAACCCTTGAGTTGACCATCAATTAAACGGTCATCACGGATTGCCTCTTTTGGATAGGAAACAGATACAGCTGCAACTGGAGGATAATAAAACTTGGACAGAGAATCGGCTGCTTCCGACTGAAATAATAATATAGTTAAGGAAACTGCCTCTTTCATTATCTATGAATACAATTCTTATGTATGTACTCGAAAATATTTTGATTTTCACTCAAGTTTCAACATACCGAGAGAGGACGGAACAGTCATGACAACAGTTTTAGTCTGTACACTTTCAACTCCATTTGGTGTTTCATATGTCAAACTATAACCTCTATTCTCCAATTTTGAAATACCTATGAGCTTCCACGATAACTTCACTCTGCTACCCAGCCTACAACGATGAAAATAATTCGTTACAATCATTGTACAGTTGTAAACGATATATTTAGAAATCAACGTGACATGGATTTGAAAATATAGACTCGTAAAAGATTACTTTTCTGAGATAGCTTTAGGCAACATTGCCTGTCCCTTCTTATTTGAAGTAATTTCCGCCAACCCCAACTCACATTGGACATTATAGGAACATCCCATAAACTAACTACGGCCCTTAAATTTATAAGCGTAGATCCAACGAACCCACAATGATTCCTTGTGAGCAATAATATTCCAAATGTGTTTAGACATGAGCGCGACATTGAACCTATCAAGATGACGGATTCCCAGCCCACCTTCATGCTTTGGAACACGAATGTCCTCCCAAGCAACCTTAGCTTTCCCGCGTTTCATATCACTTTATTTGTGACAATTATACACATTCACATCCAAACAACTTGACTCCTTACAAAACAAAACAGGTGTTCGTAGATAAACGAACTCAAACTAATCAATGCTTAAATTTACACGTTTTATTGAATCTTATCCAACCCGTCCGTTTTCCGCTTTAAGCAACCATTAGTTAACCTATCACCTGGTCCAACAAACTATACAACGGTAAAATTCTTTGGTTAAAAAAATCAATTTACAATGTCAAAAATTGGCTCATAAAAAGGCACTTTCATAGCCATATTTAAGAGTGCTTGTAAGTTGTAACTAAAATATCAAAACCTTTAAACTATCCCACATCGCCAGAACATAAAACCAACATGATATTTAAAAAACCCATTTGGGCCATTTTAGCTGCCGAGTCTTGTAACGTGTGCTTGTAACCCAAGTGGGGGCATTAAGATTATTGGAAGGCTAAGAGCAAGGGGCGACCATGATTCGTTTGTCTGTGGGGGATGGGATTGCCAAGGTAAGAGTAGTTGTCGGGTGTTGGCACAAATGGTGCGCACCTTGTTGAAAGTATTGAAGTATATTTACAGAAAGTATAATGAAGAACTATATGACAGAATCTATAATCAAGAACTATAGATACTCTGAAAAGCAATTGCATCGCCCCGTTCACTTGGCCCTGGTTGACCCCTTCTTAGCCCGACAATAACTTTTTATAATTTCGAAGCATGTTGTTTGCATATAACCTTTTATAATTTGAATTGTAAGTATTTATATATAAAGACATACTAGTATTAAAGTACCAATTATATCACTTTAATAGAAAAGATGGAGATTTCCATAACATTCCTCATGAAAAGTGTTTCCAGGAATAAATATCACACTTCTAACGGCAATTGCATCGCCCCGTTCACTTGGCCCTGGTTGACCCCTTCTTAGCCCGACAATAACTTTTTATAATTTCGAAGCATGTTGTTTGCATATAACCTTTTATAATTTGAATTGTAAGTATTTATATATAAAGACATACTAGTATTAAAGTACCAATTATATCACTTTAATAGAAAAGATGGAGATTTCCATAACATTCCTCATGAAAAGTGTTTCCAGGAATAAATATCACACTTCTAACGGAATCGTCACAAAAGAATACCAAAATAATACTAAAACGAAAACATAGAGAAAAAAACGACATGTATCGATCAACTATACTACAAATGTCAGCAAAACACCCAAACCAACCAAACCTCGTACAGATGACAACAATTTGAAAATGCCTACATGACCAACAATAAGGGACTCGCCATTCTGAACTATATAACAAATGATACCAAAAGAACTCACAAGCGATGCAGTGAATCAGTGATACTCAGTTTAGTATCAATACATAGCAGTATGCCTCTAAAAAACAACTATCAGCGTGCTGAGAATAGTGAAATAAATTTAATCTACAAAAGGAATATTATTGAAGATTGGCATGTTACACGTACATGCCTCGTGACAAAAAAATTTACTAGCATCATAAGAACTAATATCCCGAATAGTGGCATGTTACTTATACACCCCTTGTGACAAATATTTACTTACATCGGCTGCAATATCATAAGCATTTTCAACACACCGACCTAAAGCCACGCCAGATACATAGTTTCCACCAAGAAACATACCCCGAAATCCTTCATATATAAGAGTATTTTTTGCAGTCTCCAAGATGTCATAATGGCCAATTAGAAATTGTGGAATTGCTTTAGGCCACACTTTCACTCCTAACGTTAAAGGGTCTCCTGCTTTTGGGTTTATGAGCATCTTCCGTAGGTCACGGTCAACCGCTTCCACAAGTTGACTCTCAGTCTGATAGAAGTACAGGATATCATTAATAGCAATATATGTAAAACCAAACTAAAGGTCGGTTTTAAAACCCAAGGGTCAGCTTACCTTCGATAAAATACCAGGATTTGTAGCCCCTCCAATGTAGTTAAGGAGCAGAATCCTTCCAGGTGGAGCCCGGTTAGGGAAAAGGGATGAACTGTATATTGTACCTGAACAAACCAAAGAAGATCACATTGTTTAGGAACTTTTTTAAAATCATGTAAAATGTAGAGATGTGAGATGAAAAGTAACCTAAAGTCTCGACGCCTTGACTTCGTGGATGCAACTGCCCAAAACCCTTGAGTTGACCATCAATTAGACGGTCATCACGAATTGCCTCTTTCGGATAGGAAACAGATACAGCTGCAACTGGAGGATAATAAAACTTGGACAGAGAATCTGCTGCTTCCGACTGAAACAATAATATAGTTAAGGAAATTGCCTCTTTCGTTATCTATGAATACAATTCTTATGTAATTACTCGAAAATGTTTTGATTTTCACTCAAGTTTCAACATACCGAGAGAGGACGCAATAAGTCACTAGCCACGTAGGATGGAACAGTCATGACAACAGTTTTAGTCTGTACACTTTCAACTCCATTTGGTGTTTCATATGTCAAACTATAACCTCTATTCTCCAATTTTGAAATACCTATGAGCTTCCACGATAACTTCACTCTGCTACCTAGCCTACAACCATGAAAATAATTCTTTACAATCATTGTACAGTTGTAAACGATATATTTAGAAATCAACGTGACATGGAATTGAAATATAGACTCGTATAAGATTACTTTTCTGAGATAGCTTTAGGCAACATTGCCTGTCCCTTCCTAAGCGATCCAACAGTTTGGCCCTTTAGTGTTGGTAATCTCCTGCCACGTCCAACACATGATATCGACGATATTAGTATAAAAACAATTTGAAAAAAGGAAGTTACAATATCGTATAAAGGCACATCATAAAACATACGGGTCACGGGCAGGCTTGGCACTTTTATTCCTCTGCTGGATTGCCTTGAAGGCCCGACCAATAATGCTACCACCATTTTGCTCCAGCTTCCAAACGCTGCTTTCATACTGAGTTTTGATGAATAGCCAGCATAAACCTTTCCAATCGAATTTTTGTTTAGTTTTCAGTTCAACAGGTCAAACTCGATTCAAACCAAACCAAATTATCCATGTCGATATATATTTCTAAGAATATAATTTACTGAAACTATCAATATTGTAATCTTTTTTTGGGTAAAGGATTTTGTTCCCGGTGTAAAGAATAAATGAAATATCGTTAGTTACATGGGAGAGTGGTGACGAGCCACTCTATAACTCTTGCATAAGCAAAACCATATATATTCGAACATACTCGAATATAAAAGCCCCTAACCAAGCAATAATATCATCTAACCTTGCTGGACCAACCAGTAAACCAGCTTTAAGGGAAATCAGCTTCTTAACTTTAGCCGAAAAAGAGTATTCAAAGAACAAATGCTCATGAGAGTCGGGAACAAGCTTGCATAAAGGACACCGAAGCAAAGTTAATCAAACTGAGTCACCCACATCCCACTGTTTCAGCCTATCTTGCGTTTTAAGTTTAGGACACATGACTAACCATAAATTAAACGCATGTCTTGGGATGGCTGAGGCAAACCACACAACACACGAACCAATGGAACTTCTTGTCGTCGAGGACGTATAATTGTATCCCACACAAGTCTCACAGCAAACTTTTCAAACTTTCGCTCCCTTGTTTTCCACACAACCTGATCTTTTTTGTGTTCCATTCGATAGGCCATGACCAAGTACCACTATGAACCACGTTGGCCGCATTTTCAAGGAGGTTAAACCCTTCGCGAGTTATAATTCAAACAGATAAATCATCTCTAATAGGGCGTTGTTCGCACCATAAATCAAACCAAACCGTCGTATTCTTACCATTCTCAATTTGATGCCAGAGATGTGGACGGACAATATTTCTTATTTGAAGTAATTTCCGCCAACCCTAACTCACATTGGACGTACATTATAGAAACATCCCAGAAACTACGAACCTTTAATTTATAAGCGTGGATCCAACGAACCCACAATGATTCCTTGTGAGCAATAATATTCCAAATGTGTTTAGACATGAGCGCGACATTGAACCTATCAAGATGACGGATTCCCAGCCCACCTTCATGCTTTGGAACACGAAGGTCCTCCCAAGCAACCTTAGCTTTCCCGCGTTTCATATCACTTTATTTGTGACAATTATACACATTCACATCCAAACAACTTGACTCCTTACAAAACAAAACAGGTGTTCGTAGATAAACGAACTCAAACTAATCAATGCTTAAATTTACACGTTTTATTGAATCTTATCCAACCCGTCCGTTTTCCGCTTTAAGCAACCATTAGTTAACCTATCACCTGGTCCAACAAACTATACAACGGTAAAATTCTTTGGTTAAAAAAATCAATTTACAATGTCAAAAATTGGCTCATAAAAAGGCACTTTCATAGCCATATTTAAGAGTGCTTGTAAGTTGTAACTAAAATATCAAAACCTTTAAACTATCCCACATCGCCAGAACATAAAACCAACATGATATTTAAAAAACCCATTTGGGCCATTTTAGCTGCCGAGTCTTGTAACGTGTGCTTGTAACCCAAGTGGGGGCATTAAGATTATTGGAAGGCTAAGAGCAAGGGGCGACCATGATTCGTTTGTCTGTGGGGGATGGGATTGCCAAGGTAAGAGTAGTTGTCGGGTGTTGGCACAAATGGTGCGCACCTTGTTGAAAGTATTGAAGTATATTTACAGAAAGTATAATGAAGAACTATATGACAGAATCTATAATCAAGAACTATAGATACTCTGAAAAGCAATTGCATCGCCCCGTTCACTTGGCCCTGGTTGACCCCTTCTTAGCCCGACAATAACTTTTTATAATTTCGAAGCATGTTGTTTGCATATAACCTTTTATAATTTGAATTGTAAGTATTTATATATAAAGACATACTAGTATTAAAGTACCAATTATATCACTTTAATAGAAAAGATGGAGATTTCCATAACATTCCTCATGAAAAGTGTTTCCAGGAATAAATATCACACTTCTAACGGCAATTGCATCGCCCCGTTCACTTGGCCCTGGTTGACCCCTTCTTAGCCCGACAATAACTTTTTATAATTTCGAAGCATGTTGTTTGCATATAACCTTTTATAATTTGAATTGTAAGTATTTATATATAAAGACATACTAGTATTAAAGTACCAATTATATCACTTTAATAGAAAAGATGGAGATTTCCATAACATTCCTCATGAAAAGTGTTTCCAGGAATAAATATCACACTTCTAACGGAATCGTCACAAAAGAATACCAAAATAATACTAAAACGAAAACATAGAGAAAAAAACGACATGTATCGATCAACTATACTACAAATGTCAGCAAAACACCCAAACCAACCAAACCTCGTACAGATGACAACAATTTGAAAATGCCTACATGACCAACAATAAGGGACTCGCCATTCTGAACTATATAACAAATGATACCAAAAGAACTCACAAGCGATGCAGTGAATCAGTGATACTCAGTTTAGTATCAATACATAGCAGTATGCCTCTAAAAAACAACTATCAGCGTGCTGAGAATAGTGAAATAAATTTAATCTACAAAAGGAATATTATTGAAGATTGGCATGTTACACGTACATGCCTCGTGACAAAAAAATTTACTAGCATCATAAGAACTAATATCCCGAATAGTGGCATGTTACTTATACACCCCTTGTGACAAATATTTACTTACATCGGCTGCAATATCATAAGCATTTTCAACACACCGACCTAAAGCCACGCCAGATACATAGTTTCCACCAAGAAACATACCCCGAAATCCTTCATATATAAGAGTATTTTTTGCAGTCTCCAAGATGTCATAATGGCCAATTAGAAATTGTGGAATTGCTTTAGGCCACACTTTCACTCCTAACGTTAAAGGGTCTCCTGCTTTTGGGTTTATGAGCATCTTCCGTAGGTCACGGTCAACCGCTTCCACAAGTTGACTCTCAGTCTGATAGAAGTACAGGATATCATTAATAGCAATATATGTAAAACCAAACTAAAGGTCGGTTTTAAAACCCAAGGGTCAGCTTACCTTCGATAAAATACCAGGATTTGTAGCCCCTCCAATGTAGTTAAGGAGCAGAATCCTTCCAGGTGGAGCCCGGTTAGGGAAAAGGGATGAACTGTATATTGTACCTGAACAAACCAAAGAAGATCACATTGTTTAGGAACTTTTTTAAAATCATGTAAAATGTAGAGATGTGAGATGAAAAGTAACCTAAAGTCTCGACGCCTTGACTTCGTGGATGCAACTGCCCAAAACCCTTGAGTTGACCATCAATTAGACGGTCATCACGAATTGCCTCTTTCGGATAGGAAACAGATACAGCTGCAACTGGAGGATAATAAAACTTGGACAGAGAATCTGCTGCTTCCGACTGAAACAATAATATAGTTAAGGAAATTGCCTCTTTCGTTATCTATGAATACAATTCTTATGTAATTACTCGAAAATGTTTTGATTTTCACTCAAGTTTCAACATACCGAGAGAGGACGCAATAAGTCACTAGCCACGTAGGATGGAACAGTCATGACAACAGTTTTAGTCTGTACACTTTCAACTCCATTTGGTGTTTCATATGTCAAACTATAACCTCTATTCTCCAATTTTGAAATACCTATGAGCTTCCACGATAACTTCACTCTGCTACCTAGCCTACAACCATGAAAATAATTCTTTACAATCATTGTACAGTTGTAAACGATATATTTAGAAATCAACGTGACATGGAATTGAAATATAGACTCGTATAAGATTACTTTTCTGAGATAGCTTTAGGCAACATTGCCTGTCCCTTCCTAAGCGATCCAACAGTTTGGCCCTTTAGTGTTGGTAATCTCCTGCCACGTCCAACACATGATATCGACGATATTAGTATAAAAACAATTTGAAAAAAGGAAGTTACAATATCGTATAAAGGCACATCATAAAACATACGGGTCACGGGCAGGCTTGGCACTTTTATTCCTCTGCTGGATTGCCTTGAAGGCCCGACCAATAATGCTACCACCATTTTGCTCCAGCTTCCAAACGCTGCTTTCATACTGAGTTTTGATGAATAGCCAGCATAAACCTTTCCAATCGAATTTTTGTTTAGTTTTCAGTTCAACAGGTCAAACTCGATTCAAACCAAACCAAATTATCCATGTCGATATATATTTCTAAGAATATAATTTACTGAAACTATCAATATTGTAATCTTTTTTTGGGTAAAGGATTTTGTTCCCGGTGTAAAGAATAAATGAAATATCGTTAGTTACATGGGAGAGTGGTGACGAGCCACTCTATAACTCTTGCATAAGCAAAACCATATATATTCGAACATACTCGAATATAAAAGCCCCTAACCAAGCAATAATATCATCTAACCTTGCTGGACCAACCAGTAAACCAGCTTTAAGGGAAATCAGCTTCTTAACTTTAGCCGAAAAAGAGTATTCAAAGAACAAATGCTCATGAGAGTCGGGAACAAGCTTGCATAAAGGACACCGAAGCAAAGTTAATCAAACTGAGTCACCCACATCCCACTGTTTCAGCCTATCTTGCGTTTTAAGTTTAGGACACATGACTAACCATAAATTAAACGCATGTCTTGGGATGGCTGAGGCAAACCACACAACACACGAACCAATGGAACTTCTTGTCGTCGAGGACGTATAATTGTATCCCACACAAGTCTCACAGCAAACTTTTCAAACTTTCGCTCCCTTGTTTTCCACACAACCTGATCTTTTTTGTGTTCCATTCGATAGGCCATGACCAAGTACCACTATGAACCACGTTGGCCGCATTTTCAAGGAGGTTAAACCCTTCGCGAGTTATAATTCAAACAGATAAATCATCTCTAATAGGGCGTTGTTCGCACCATAAATCAAACCAAACCGTCGTATTCTTACCATTCTCAATTTGATGCCAGAGATGTGGACGGACAATATTTCTTATTTGAAGTAATTTCCGCCAACCCTAACTCACATTGGACGTACATTATAGAAACATCCCAGAAACTACGAACCTTTAATTTATAAGCGTGGATCCAACGAACCCACAATGATTCCTTGTGAGCAATAATATTCCAAATGTGTTTAGACATGAGCGCGACATTGAACCTATCAAGATGACGGATTCCCAGCCCACCTTCATGCTTTGGAACACGAAGGTCCTCCCAAGCAACCTTAGCTTTCCCGCGTTTCATATCACTTTATTTGTGACAATTATACACATTCACATCCAAACAACTTGACTCCTTACAAAACAAAACAGGTGTTCGTAGATAAACGAACTCAAACTAATCAATGCTTAAATTTACACGTTTTATTGAATCTTATCCAACCCGTCCGTTTTCCGCTTTAAGCAACCATTAGTTAACCTATCACCTGGTCCAACAAACTATACAACGGTAAAATTCTTTGGTTAAAAAAATCAATTTACAATGTCAAAAATTGGCTCATAAAAAGGCACTTTCATTCAGCCATATTTAAGAGTGCTTGTAAGTTGTAACTAAAATATCAAAACCTGTAAACTATCCCACATCGCCAGAACATAAAACCAACATGATATTTAAAAAACCCATTTGAGCCATTTTAGCTGCCGAGTCTTGTAACGTGGGCTTGTGACCCAAGTGGGCGACCATGATTCGTTTGTCTGTGGGGGATGGGATTGCCAAGGTAAGAGTAGTTGTCGGGTGTCGGCACAAATGGTGCGCACCTAGAAGAAGTATATGAAAGAATCTATAATAATGAAGAAGTTATATGAAAGAAGTTATATGAAGAAAAGTTATACTCTGAAAAGCAATTGCATCGAAAGAATCTATAATAATGAAGAAGTTATATGAAAGAAGTTATATGAAGAAAAGTTATACTCTGAAAAGCAATTGCATCGCCCCGTTCACTTGGCCCTGGTTGACCCCTTCTTAGCCCGACAATAACTTTTTATAATTTCGAAAATGTTTTGATTTTCAATTCTTATGTAATTACTCGAAAATGTTTTGATTTTCACTCAAGTTTCAACATACCGAGAGAGGACGCAACAAGTCACTAGCCACGTAGGACGGAACAGTCATGACAACAGTTTTGGTCTGTACACTTTCAACTCCATTTGGTGTTTCATATGTCAAACTATAACCTCTATTCTCCAATTTTGAAATACCTATGAGCTTCCACGATAACTTCACTCTGCTACCTAGCCTACAACCATGAAAATAATTCTTTACAATCATTGTACAGTTGTAAACGATATATTTAGAAATCAACGTGACATGGAATTGAAATATAGACTCGTATAAGATTACTTTTCTGAGATAGCTTTAGGCAACATTGCCTGTCCCTTCCTAAGCGATCCAACAGTTTGGCCCTTTAGTGTTGGTAATCTCCTGCCACGTCCAACACATGATATCGAATGATATTAGTATAAAAACAATTTGAAAAAAGGAAGTTACAATATCGTATAAAGGCACATCATAAAACATACGGGTCACGGGCAGGCTTGGCACTTTTATTCCTCTGCTGGATTGCCTTGAAGGCCCGACCAATAATGCTACCACCATTTTGCTCCAGCTTCCAAACGCTGCTTTCATACTGAGTTTTGATGGATAGCCAGCATAAACCTTTCCAATCGAATTTTTGTTTAGTTTTCAGTTCAACAGGTCAAACTCGATTCAAACCAAACCAAATTATCCATGTCGATATATATTTCTAAGAACATACATTAATATAATTTACTGAAACTATCAATATTGTAATCTTTTTTAGGGTAAAGGATTTTGTTCCCGGTGTAAAGAATAAATGAAATATCGTTAGTTACATGGGAGAGTGGTGACGAGCCACTCTATAACTCTTGCATAAGCAAAACCATATATATTCGAACATGCTCGAATATAAAAGCCGCTAACCAAGCAATAATATCATCTAACCAGTAAACCAGCTTTAAGGGAAATCAACTTCTTAACTTTAGCCGAAAAAAGAGTATTCAAAGAACAAATGCTCATGAGAGTCGGGAACAAGCTTGCATAAAGGACACCGAAGCAAAGTTAATCAAACTGAGTCACCCACATCCCATAAATTAAACGCATGTCTTGGGATGGCTGAGTCACCGAAGCAAAGTTAACTTTAGCCTATCTTGCGTTTTAAGTTTAGGACACATGAATAACCATAAATTAAACGCATGTCTTGGGATGGCTGAGGCAGACCACACAACACGAACCCATGGAACTTCTTTTCGTTGAGGATGTATTGTATCCCACACAAGTCTCGCAGCAAACTTTTCCAAACTTGCCGTCCCTTGTTTTCCACACAACCTGATCCTCTTTGTCATCTAATAACAGTGGGGGAGTAACATGGTTTAAGATAGGAAATCTTGTGTTCCATTCTATTGGCCATGACCAAGTACCACTATGAACCACGTCGGCCACATTTTCAAGGAGGTTAAACCCTTCGCGAGTTATAATTCGAACAGATTAATGGTCTCTAATAGGGCAGCGTTCGCACCATAAATCAAACCAAACCGTCGTCTTCTTACCATTCCCAATTTGATGCCAGAGATGTGGACGGACAATATTTCTTATTTGAAGTAATTTCCGCCAACCCTAACTCACATTGGACGGACATTATAGAAACATCCCAGAAACTACGAACCTTTAAATTATAAGCGTGGATCCAACGAACCCAAAATGATTCCTTGTGAGCAATAATATTCCAAATGTGTTTAGACATGAACGCGACATTCAACGTATCAAGATGACGGATTCCCAGCCAACCTTCATGTTTCGGAACACAAAGGTCCTCCCAAGCAACCTTAGCTTTACCCCGTTTCATATCACTGTAATTATACACATTCACATCCAAAAAACTTGACTCCTTACAAAGCAAATCAGATATAAAAAGGTGCTCGTAGATAAACGAACTCAAACTAATGAATGCTTAAATTTACACATTTTATTGAATCTTATCCAACCCATCCGCTTGCCGCTTTAAGCAACCATTAGTTAACCTATAACCTGGTCCAACAAACTATACAACGGTAAACTTCTTTGGTTAAAAAAATTAACTTACAATGTCAAAAATTGGCTCATAAAAAGACACTACATTCAGCCATTTGTAACTAAAATATCAAAACCTGTTAACTATCCCACATCGCCTGAATATAAAACCAACATGATATTTAAAAAACCCATTTGGGCAGGTTTAGGTGCCGAGTCCAGTAACGTGGGCTTGTGACCCGAGTGGGGGCATTAAGATTATTGAAGGGCTAAGAGCAAGGGGCGACCATGGCTTGTTTGTCTGTGGGGATGGCTTGCCTCGGCAAGAGTAGTCGTTTCGGTGTTTGCACAAATTGTGCGCGCACCCCGTGACCGAGACTAGGAAGGTCTGATCAACCTTCAAGTTAGGGGAATTCGCTTGTCAAGATTTGGCTAGGTGAAGGCTATGTAACTAATGAAAGTACATAAGCTGTAAGACACTCTGAAAAGAGCACAGCATCGCCCCGTTCATTCGACCATGGTTGACCCTTCTTAGCCCGACAATAACTTTTTATAATTTCGAAGTTTGTTGTTTGCACATAACCTTTCATAATTTAATTTCCACAATATTTCTCATGAAACAAAGGAAAAGTGTTTCGAGGAACAAAACCACTTCTAACGGAATCATCACAAAATAATACTAAAACGAAAATACAGAGAGAGAGAAAAAAAAAAAAAAAAAAAACATGTATCGATCAACTATGCTAAAAATCTCAGCAACACACCCAAACCAACCAAACCTCATACAGATGACAACAATTTGAAAATGACAACAATGAGGAGACTCGCCATTCTGAACTGTATAACAAATGATACCAAAAGAACTCACAAGCGATGAAGTGAATCAATGATACTCGTTTTAATATAAATTCATATTACATTATGCCTCTAAAAAAAACTATCAGCTTGCTAAAACCCAAGGTCGGTTTTAAAACCCAACTAAATTCATATAAATTCATATTACATTATAAATTCATATTACATTATAAATTCATATGTAAAACCAAACTAAAGGTCGGTTTTAAAACCCAAGGGTCAGCTTACCTTCGATAAAATACCAGGATTTGTAGCCCCTCCAATGTAGTTAAGGAGCAGAATCCTTCCAGGTGGAGCCCGGTTAGGGAAAAGGGATGAACTGTATATTGTATCTGAACAAACCAAAGAAGATCACATTGTTTAGGAACTTTTTTAAAATCATGTAAAATGTAGAGATGTGAGATGAAAAGTAACCTAAAGTCTCGACGCCTTGACTTCGTGGATGCAACTGCCCAAAACCCTTGAGTTGACCATCAATTAAACGGTCATCACGAATTGCCTCTTTCGGATAGGAAACAGATACAGCTGCAACTGGAGGATAATAAAACTTGGACAGAGAATCGGCTGCTTCCGACTGAAACAATAATATAGTTAAGGAAATTGCCTCTTTCGTTATCTATGAATACAATTCTTATGTAATTAAAAATGTTTTGATTTTCACTCAAGTTTCAACATACCGAGAGAGGACGCAACAAGTCACTAGCCACGTAGGATGGAACAGTCATGACAACAGTTTTAGTCTGTACACTTTCAACTCCATTTGGTGTTTCATATGTCAAACTATAACCTCTATTCTCTGAAACGCCCAGGCTAATTTTTTTTTTTTTTTTTTTTTACATGGACATATAAAATATTTACACCAACACTTATATCAACACATAAAACTGTACATAACATATATCATTCGTCTTGACCCGTACATGATCAAAATGGGTCAATATGGGCAAGAATGGCACTATGCCAAACACCCTTTAAACTATAAAAGAAACTACCTATCTACTTGATTATCACATAACATGAACGTGGATACCACAATTAGAATGGCGCACTAACGGGTTACCAAGGACCCGTTTCTATACTTAAATATGTTACTCACCTCAAAGCCGCTTGAATAGAATCACGAGCTTCCTAAAGATGTCCCCAGTTAACGCTTATAACCTAGGAACATATGAATTACACGGAGCTTATTAAGAACATGATTAGGCTTATTATAATAAGCACTAAAAGAATAAATAAGCCATAAAGGGGTGTTTGGTTCGTGGCTTATATAACCACATCAACATGGTTTCTGAAAATTAACACCACAAAATGGTGTTATAGCACCTTAATAAGGTACCCATCACTTATCTAATCAATTCTACATGATTACTAGTATACTTGGTGATTTCTCAAAAATCATAATTTCACATAATCATGTAAAATTCTATGATAACCCCATAAATGGCACAAAGATATAAACTTTAGGCTTTACCCACAACTAGGAAGCCATGACATACAAGTTTAACAACAAGACATGACCTTTACCTCAAATTGGATGGTGAAAACCCTAGCTTATTCGTTTATAAGCTTATGTGAGGTGAAACCTTGCTCAATACTTGCTTAAAATTAATCTTGGATCAAACCCTAGCTTGATATGATGTTGGAGTACACTTCTGGAATTTTTGGTTATGATATTCAGGTTATTATAATTTTAAATTTTGACTATTTGGCAAGTTTGGTCCCTAATGTCAGGACTATTGCAAGGATAGTCCTTATTGCTTAGATTTATATCGTGAGAGGTCCTTCCTAGAATATAAAAGTATATAAATCATTGCCTAAAAGGTTGGGGTGTTACATTCTCCAATTTTGAAATACCTATGAGCTTCCACGATAACTACAGTCTGCTACCCAGCCTACAACGATGACAATAATTCGTTACAATCATTGTATAGTTGTGATGAGGAACCATCCGTATACTACCTTCTTTATTTTTGACTCTTTAGTTTCCTAATGTATTTAATTTTATTCTCAACTTTACAAATTCCTTGTCATAAATCACAACTATAAATGGGACCTAGACCTTGTTGCTAATCAGATTATCAATATATGAAAGTCATTTTCTCCCTACCACAAGTGTGTGTGTTAGTGTGTGAATTTTGTTACTGGATACATTGTATATGGGAATATTCTTTTTGCAAGTGGACAAGTTGATTGAGTCTCAATACAGTGTTTCACAACACTATAAATAGAGGAGTTTACAACATCAGTTTGCATCCCATCTACAACATAAAGCACATACAAAGTGTTTGTGTTTTCTTTCTTTCTCCTAGTATTTGAGTCTATTAGAGAGTTTGTAGTATTTCCTAGTTACAAGAGATTCTTATTAATCTTTGTAATTAGAGAAGGTGTAACTCCTAATTTTCATCATAGTGAAACGTATCTTTCCTTGCCCGTGGTTTTTACCCTATTGGGGTTTTCCACGTAAAATCCGTGTGTCATCTTTTATTATATTTCTTATTTTAGTTGTGGGTTTGCTTCAGTCCGGTGTCACTTTTCTCAACAAGTGGTATCAAGAGCTAAGGTTGGGTGTGTGTATAATTATTTATCGTATGCTCTGTGGTTGCCACTAATTAGTGGACCCTCCACATCAAAAGATAAATAAAATTATACTCACTCAAAAGGTGTTCGTTACTATTATTAACAAATAATAGTTTTGTCGAAAAGTTGATTGTGATTGTAGCAATGGCGGCGAAATTTGAAATCGAAAAATTCAATGGGAATAATTTCTCGTTGTGGAAATTAAAGATGAAGGCTATCCTTCGAAAGGATAAATGTTTAGCGGCCATTGACGAAAGACCAGCTGAGGTCACGGATGACAGTAAATGGGACGAGATGGACGGAAATGCTATTGCAAATCTTCATCTGGGATTAGCAGATGGAGTTTTGTCAAGCATAGAGGAGAAGAAGACTGCAAAGGAGATTTGGGATCATCTTGCTCGACTGTACGAGGCAAGATCGCTCCACAACAAAATTTTCCTTAAGAGGAAACTTTATGCTCTGCGCATGACGGAATCTACTTCAGTGACTGAGCACGTTAATAACCTGAATACTTTATTTTCTCAGCTCACATCTTTGAGTTGTAAAATAGAGCCACAAGAACGTGCTGAAATTCTACTTCAAAGTTTACCTGACTCATATGACCAACTCATAATCAACTTAACCAGTAATGTTCTTTCTGACTATCTAGTCTTCGATGATGTTGCGGCCGCTATTCTGGAAGAAGAAAACAGGCGTAACAATAGGGAGGACAGACAGACCAGTTCAAGACAGGTGGAGGCTTTGGTGGTGACGAGAGGGAGGTCAATGGAACCTGGCTCCAGTGGGAGTCACAATCATGGTAAATCTAGAACAGGAAGGAAGAAGAGTTTTAAATGCTACAAATGTGGCAAGCCGGGTCACTTTAAGAAAGATTGTCGGGGTTTAAATACCTCTAATCCTCAGGGAAATTTCGCAAGCACTTCAGAAGATGGTAACGCTCTGTGTTGTGAAGCAGCGGTTGCAAATGAAGGCAGGAAAAGATTTGCAGATGTATGGCTGTTTGATACGGGAGCTACTTTTCACATGACCGCAAGAAGAGAATGGTTTCATCAATATAAACCTTTCTCTGGAGGCGGATCTGTGTACAGTTGCAATGATCATGAACTAAAGATCATTGGAATTGGAAATATCATGGTGAAGGTGCATGATGGTACAGTTCGTACTATTCGGGATGTGCGACACGTGGAGGGCTTGAGAAAGAATCTATTGTCTCTGGGACAATTGGATGATCTTGGTTGTAAAGTTGAAATACAAAACAAGATCATGAAAGTTATAAAAGGCGCGCTTGTACTTATGAAAGGTGAAAAGGTGGCTGCAAACTTATACCAACTGAAAGGAGAGGTAATGGAGGAGGCGGAAGCATCTGTTGCTTCACATAGTTCAAGTCATAGAGTTGCAATAACATGGCATCAGAAGCTTGGACATATGTCAGAACAAGGAATGAAGATTCTTGTTGAAAGGAAGTTAATTCCTGGCCTCACAAAGGTTTCTTTACCTTTCTGTGAGCATTGTGTTATCAGCAAGCAGCATCGCCTAAAATTCAAGACATCAAATTCTAGAAGTGTCTTTGTTCTAGAATTGGTTCACTCTGATGTGTGGCAGGCACCGGTTCTATCCCTGGGAGGAGCAAAGTATTTTGTATCCTTCATTGATGACTATTCCAGGAGATGTTGGGTGTACCCAATCAAGAAGAAGTCTGATGTGTTTGAAGTTTTCAAAGTTTACAAAGCGCGGGTTGAACTTGATTCTGGAAAGAAGATCAAGTGTTTGAGGACAGATAATGGAGGTGAATACACTGGTGATGAATTTGATTATTTTTGCAGGCAAGAAGGAATCAAAAGGCAGTTCACTACGGCATACACTCCTCAACAGAATGGAGTGGCAGAGCGGATGAACATAACCTTGTTAGAAAGAGCAAGAGCAATGTTGGCAACTGCAGGCTTGGAAAAATCGTTCTGGGCGGAAGTAGTCAATACCGCATGTTATGTGATAAATCGGTCACCTTCAACTGCAGTTGAGTTGAAGACACCGATGGAGATGTGGACGGGAAAGCCAGTCAACTATTCAGACCTTCATATATTTGGAAGTCTTGTGTACGTGATGTACAATTCTCAAGAAACTACAAAGATGGATCCGAAATCCAGAAAATGTTTGTTCTTGGGGTACGCTGACGGAGTAAAGGGGTATCGCTTGTGGGACCCCACTGCCCACAAAGTAGTCGTCAGCAGAGATGTTGTCTTTATGGAAGACAAAAGTCAAGAGATTGAAGAAGGTGATAGCACTACAAGAGAAACTACATCAATACAGATGGAAAGGCAATTTCATTCGAATGATTCTTCTGAAGCCGTACCACAGCACGAGGTGAATGAGACGACCGAGTCTCAAGCTCCAACGACTCGTACTCTTAATCGTGAAAGAAAACGCCCGGTGTGGCACTCGGATTATGTTATGGAGGGCAATGTTGCATACTGTCTTCTTACAGAGGAAGGAGAGCCATCAACTCTTCAAGAAGCACTGAATAATTTAGATGCTTCGTTCTGGATGGAAGCAATGCAAGAAGAAATTGAAGCTCTTCATAAGAATAAAACGTGGGAACTGATGCCACTACCAGCAGGTAGGAAACCTATTGGAAATAAATGGGTGTATAAGATTAAGAGGAACGGTGATGACCAGGTGGAGAGGTATCGTGCAAGATTGGTAGTCAAAGGATATGCTCAGAAAGAGGGAGTCGACTTCAATGAAATATTTTCCCCTGTGGTTTGAATGACAACTGTTCGAGTAGTTCTGGCAATGTGTGCTACGTATGATTTACATCTAGAGCAGCTAGATGTGAAAACTGCATTTCTTCATGGAAATCTTGAGGAAGAAATTTACATGCTCCAACCAGAAGGTTTTAAACAAAAAGGAAAAGAGAACTTGGTTTGCAGGTTAAACAAATCTCTGTACGGTTTAAAGCAGGCGCCGCGGTGTTGGTACAAGAGATTTGATTCTTTCATCATTGGCCTTGGATATAACAGACTACATGCAGACCCTTGTGCATATTACAAGAGGTTTGGAGACAATGATTTTGTCATCTTGCTGTTATATGTTGACGACATGTTGGTTGCAGGCCCCAACAAAGATCGTATCAGTAAACTAAAGGCACAGCTCGCTAGGGAATTCGAGATGAAAGACCTTGGACCCGCAAACAAGATTCTAGGGATGCAAATTCACCGAGATAGAGTTAGTAGGAAAGTTTGGCTTTCACAGAAAAATTATGTGAAGAAAATCTTGCAAAGGTTCAATATGCAAGATTGTAAGCCAATATCAACCCCGTTTCCTACTAACGTCAAGTTATCCTCCAAGATGAGTCCTAGCAGTGAAGAAGAGAGGATGGAGATGTCTCGAGTACCGTATGCATCGGCAGTGGGAAGTTTAATGTTCGCGATGATTTGTACAAGACCAGACATTGCACATGCAGTGGGAGTAGTGAGTCGGTACATGGCGGAACCTGGTAGAGAGCATTGGGAAGCTGTGAAGAGGATCTTTAGATATCTTAAAGGAACCTCGGATGTTGCATTATGTTATGGGGAATCGGGTTTAATTGTCAGGGGATATGTTGATTCTGATTATGCAGGTGATCTTGACGGGAGTAAATCAACCACCGGGTATGCGTTTACTCTTTCTGGCGGAACAGTAAGCTGGGTTTCAAAACTGCAGTCAGTTGTCGCTATGTCAACGACGGAAGCAGAATATGTTGCAGCTGCTCAAGCCAGTAAAGAAGCAGTATGGTTGAAGATGTTGTTGGAAGAGCTCGGGCACGAATAAGAGAGAATTACTCTATTTTGTGACAACCAGAGTGCCTTGTATCTTGAAAGGAATCCAGCATTTCATTCAAAGACAAAGCATATACGAGTTCAGTATCACTTCGTTCGTGAGAAAGTGGAGGAAGGAACCGTGGATATGCAGAAAATTCATACTGATGATAACGTGGCAGATTATCTGACGAAAGCAATCAACTGTGACAAGTTTATATGGTGCCGATCCTCATGCGGCCTAGCGGAAACGTAAGCAACATGGAAGTGCAAGGAAGGATAACGGTGTGAAGATTGATTGAGTTTCAATCTAATCTTCAAGTGGGAGATTGTTACTGGATACATTGTATATGGGAATATTCTTTTTGCAAGTGGACAAGTTGATTGAGTCTCAATACAGTGTTTCACAACACTATAAATAGAGGAGTTTACAACATCAGTTTGCATCCCATCTACAACATAAAACACATACAAAGTGTTTGTGTTTTCTTTCTTTCTCCTAGTATTTGAGTCTATTAGAGAGTTTGTAGTATTTCCTAGTTACAAGAGATTCTTATTAATCTTTGTAATTAGAGAAGGTGTAACTCCTAATTTTCATCATAGTGAAACGTATCTTTTCTTGCCCGTGGTTTTTACCCTATTGGGGTTTTCCACGTAAAATCCGTGTGTCATCTTTTATTATATTTCTTATTTTAGTTGTGGGTTTGCTTCAGTCCGGTGTCACTTTTCTCAACAAATTTACCTAATTATCGGTATTCTTTTGAATCAACGATAGTTGGAAGATTGTTTCTGGTATTCATTTGAATCAACAGACTCAATTTGTTATCTTGTTATTTCGCTACATCAAGTTGTAAACAATATGTTTAGAAATCAACGTGACATGGATTTGAAAATATAGACTCGTAAAAGATTACTTTTCTGAGATAGCTTTAGGCAACATTGCCTGTCCCTTCCTAAACGATCCAACAGTTTGGCCCTTTGGTGTTGGTAATCTCCTGCCAGGTCCAACACATCATATCAATGATATTAGTAAAAAGTTAATTTGAAAATGGAAAGTTATAATGTCATATAAAGGTATATCATAAAACATACGGGTCACGGGCAGGCTTGGCACTTTTATTTCTCTTCTGGATTGCCTTGAAGGCCCCACCAATAATGCTACCACCATTTTGCTCCAGCTTCCAAACCTTTCCAAACGCTGCTTTCATACTGAGTTCTGATGGATAGCCAGCATAAACCTTTCCAATCGAATTTTTGTTTAGTTTTCAGTTCAACAGGTCAAACTCGATTCAATCCAAACCAAATTATCCATGTCGATATATATTTCTAAGAACAAATGAAATATCGTTAGTTACATGGGAGAGTGGTGACATCCACTCTATAACTCTTGCATAAGCAAAACCATATATATTAGAACATGCTCGAATATAAAAGCCCCTTACCAAGCAATAATATCATCTAACCTTGCTGGAGTAAACCAGCTTTAAAGGAAATCAGCTTCTTAACTTTAGCCGGAAAAGAGTATTCAAAGAACAAATGCTCATGAGAGTCGGGAACAAGCTTGCATAAAGGACACCGAAGCAAAGTTAATCAAACTGAGTCACCCACATGCATCCCACTGTTTCAGCCTATCTTGCGTTTTAAGTTTAGGACACATGACTAACCATAAATTAAACGCATGTCTTGGGATGGCTGAGGCAAACCACACAACACGAACCCATGGAACTTCTTGTCTTCGAGGACGTATAATTGTATCCCACACAAGTCTCACAGCAAACTTTTCAAACTTCCCCTCCCTTGTTTTCCACACAACCTGATCTTTTTTGTGTTCCATTCGATTGGCCATGACCAAGTACCACTATGAACCACGTTGGCCACATTTTCAAGGAGGTTAAACCCTTCGCGAGTTATAATTCAAACAGATAAATCATCTCTAATAGGGCATTGTTGGCATCATAAATCAAACCAAACCGTCGTATTCTTACCATTCTCAATTTGATGCCAGAGATGTGGACGAACAATATTTCTTATTTGAAGTAATTTCCGCCAACCCCAACTCACATTGGACATTATAGGAACATCCCATAAACTAACTACGGCCCTTAAATTTATAAGCGTAGATCCAACGAACCCACAATGATTCCTTGTGAGCAATAATATTCCAAATGTGTTTAGACATGAACGCGACATTGGACATTTGGACCTATCAAGATGACGGATTCCTAGCCCACCTTCATGTTTTGGAACACGAAGGTCCTCCCAAGCAACCTTAGCTTTCCCGCGTTTCATATCAGTGTATTTGTGACAATTATACACATTCACATCCAAACAACTTGACTCCTTACAAAACAAAACAGATATAAAAAGGTGTTCGTAGATAAACGAACTCAAACTAATCAATGCTTAAATTTACACGTTTTATTGAATCTTATCCAATCCATCCGTTTTCCGCTTTAAGCAACCATTAGTTAACCTATCACCTGGTCCAACAAAGTATACAACGGTAAACTTCTTTGGTTAAAAAATCAATTTACAATGTCAAAAATTGGCTCATAAAAGACACTTTCATTGTAACTAAAATATCAAAACCTATAAACTATATCCCACATCGCCAGAACATAAAACCAACATGATATTTAAAAAGCCCATTTGGGCCGATTCAGCAGCCGAGTCCAGTAACGTGGGTTTATGACTCAAGTGAGGGCATTAAGGTTATGGAAGGGCTAAGAGCAAGGGGCGACTATGGCTC
>OU343225.1:81909068-82156721 GCA_910596185.1 Chrysanthemum makinoi | reverse complement strand
TTTAGTGCATTATCATATCACCCTAAACCCTTAGTTCAATTATCCTGGTTGCTTGCATGAGTTGCTAAGTCGAAGCCATATCCTTTGTACACGCTTTGGGAAGATTGGGACTCATGGTTAAAGTTTATAAATGATCAAAAGCGAACGCACTTCCCATTTCGTAATAACATACCCCGTGTTTTGATCTTTTCAAATCTGGTCAAATTAGTGTTAGAGTAATAAAAACTCAAGTGTAGGGATGTGCCTATAAACTCATCATTTGATGTTACCGTAGAGGTATTGGTAGAGTAAAAGTGTATGAAAAAAGAAAAAAGAGAAAAAAAAAGAGAAAATGAGAAAAAGAAAAAAATAGATTGATTAAAAAAAAACATAATGCTACCATCCTACATCTATCCTTTAAATTTATGTTTGTTTGTTTCAGTTAGCTAGAGTTTAGAGTGTCGAGTCTTGGCTTAGAAACGCCATTCTTCGTATACTTGCAACATAGAGATTTTTGACTTGCCACCACTAAATAGCCTATCCCACCAAACCCTTAATTTCCCTACCGTAAGTTTCCAACATTACAACCCTTTAAAGACCTCTTTGATAGTCTTTCCTAGGTGCTTACGCCAAAGCGATGGAGGTTTGATCTATTCTCAAGCCTATGGTAATCTATGTACTAGGACCGTTAATGAGTGTTTATCTTCCATTTCCAACTTGTTATATTTCATATACACCCAGAGATGTGAGTATCCAAACACCCCATGTGAGGTGCTAGTATGTAATTTCGTGCTTGTATGACTTTTACGGGCTTATATGTGTTGTGGACTGTTTTAAACCAATGCTTCATGACCCCTAACTTATAAATTAATTGATTAAAAGCACATTTGCTTGAGGACAAGCAAATACCAAGTGTAGGGATATTTGATAAGGTTTTAAAATGTACCTTTTTGAGGGTCATTTAAGCCCTTATTTGATCACTTTTGTATCCGTTATTACTTAATATCGCCTCTTTTCACTTTTAGGTCTCTTGAAGGCAAATTGCTGTAATGGCACTTATTTGGACGAAAAGGCGCGAATATACAAGGAAAATGGCCAAAGTCAAGAATCGAGACACTCAAAGTCTGCTGAATGACAGGGTGACGCGGCCACAGCTTATACGCGACCGTCGGAGGATTTTGTGACGACGAAGCCAAAACTCTTATTTTCAAGTGACGACGCAAGTTATAAAAGAGTAGGCCATCGCAACTCGAAGACCTAGATTCAATCCGCACGCCGCCGGCTTCGAGAGACTAACGCCAAGCACAAGTGACGTACCGTCACAAGTCTAACGTGGCCAAGACGAAACCCTAATGACGGCGATCCGACGGCCACAAAACATGCGTGTCGCATATGTAATCTTATATATAGAATCCGAATTTTCAAGATAGTGTGTAGTCTTTTGGAATAAAAACCTAAACCGAACCAAGGCTGTCTTTGCATATTTTAGGGTTTCAAACCCTATCTTACATCAAGATAAGTGCTTTACTTCATTAATACAATTATGTCTTTGATTATTTGTGTGTATGCTTGCATGTTCTCCATGTCCGGCTAATTTACTTGTGTGTTTGCTTAAGGAATATGAAACTTAATTATTGAATATTGATTGGTTGTTTCTTATCTTGGTTGATTAATGATCTAGTAATGCGATAGGTCATTCATTGTGTACTTAATGCTTGATTAATCTTTGTGAACCTTAGGTTATAGCACCTTGAGCTGTTGTAAGCTAAACTATCCAAAGAGGCCTTAGAGTTAGAGTTTATGATCGCTAGTGGTATTTTGTGTAGATACCCTTTGGTAACTTCAAAGAGTTAGGGATAAACGCATACCCTACAACTTTAGACACACAACGCAATTAAGAATAAGGACGTGACAATTCAACCACCAATAGGAGATAATTAAGGAGTAGTAAAACCTAAGTAAACACATCTTTAAACTATCATACGAGCACACAATAATTAGACATAGACTACATACACCTTAGATTAGATAATTAGATAAGTAGAGTAATCGGTAGCAATACCAAAACCCCCCAAATCCAAACCCCCGAGATTCGTACTTTTCCATTTCCTAAAAAACATAAAAAAGATAAAAAAAAAAATAATCTTCCTCAACCCCAACCTTAGCGTAGTAACTTCTCACTAGCATTCCCATTCCCCTAGAGAACGATATCAATACCCGTGGCTTACCCTAATACTACACTACAACGATTAGGTTCACTGCCTAGGGTGTTATAAAACTTGCTCGAAGAAAATGAAGTTCCTTTGACCGAACGACGCCGTAGCGTTACAAGACGCGTAGTTACCAGCTCCACCGATAGTAAATGTTGGTTACCGTAATCCTAATTAACTTCAAAAGGACTCTCAGTAGACTACGTAATGCTTGTGAGGAATTACGGTGTAGTTGTTGGAAGCGCGAAATATTTCATAACCTAGATGATTACGGCGTAACCATAGTTGCGAGTTACCGTACCGCTGTGAGTAGGCAATCCGAGATAAAACACTAGCTACGCAGTAATGTGAGATATAAGTACCGTAGCTTCTTCATAAGTAGCATACTATCATAAACCGTTAGGAAAATCTCCAAATCTACGTCTCTAAGCTTCAATGCTCATAATTTACCCGAAAGTGAAAAAAAGGAATACAAGCGTAAATCCATATAAATGATATAAAATATGAGCATAATCACGGGAAACTGACACTAAAAAGTTAGGACAATTTGATGTTATCAAATATCAAGATTACCTAGTTTGTGGAAGATGAGAACCGAATTTTCCCCTTTTTAACTAGCCCTACAAACACATACAAGTCAATATGAAAGAAAGGGATGGTGGTGAGTGTGTTACAAATGGTTCAAAACTTCTTCACTCTTAAACCAAAAGACAATATCTAGCAAAGACTTTAAACCAAACATTCAATATTTCAACACTTGCAGCTAACTTGAAAAACGTGTATCTTAATTGTTTTACCTTATGTTTCCTAAAGTTAACTAGCATTAAACAAAGAAAAAAAACTAATACTCGTTTCACATACTTTCAAACATCAACAACAACAAACATGTTTAATTACCATTTAATGATGTCATTACAAATTTTTTTCAGTTCAAAATATTGAATTCAAAACCTAATAAACAACTTACACCCAACAAAACCTAATAAACAATAAACAACTTAACCGCAACTTCACACGTATCATACAGAGCTAATCATGGGAGTATTAGTTTCTTTTCCTTACTTACCTTCCTTTATCATAACTTTGATACTTTCGGAGAACATTGGGGACAATGTTCAGTTTAAGTGTAGGAGGGAGAATAAAACGGGAACTTAGAAACTATTCACTCACTTGATCATTTGTCTTGTCCTTGGTAAATTATGTAATAAACTATGAGAAATATTCGTTAGGGCAATTTTAGCACCAAATTTAAATTTTTTATGACATTTACGAGCTAAACTTTAGTCTTAATAAAGTGTCTCATGGATAGAAATTATATGACTAACACAAAAACTGTTTACCACTCAAATTCCACCCCAAAATGTGAGGTTCGCACCAAGATCTTTAGGAATAAAAACATTCACCTTTAATGTTTAGTGAGTGTACTGGTAGTACCATAGATTCTAGAACTTGTTTTGTGATGTATTCCGAGATCGCTATTGAGTGTAGTTAGGAATAACTAAATGAAAAGAGCCATTAGGATAACCCTTGTTTGAAACCTGTATTATAATTACTTCTTCCACATCGTTTGAGTAATTACCCCACACCCTTGCGATGTACTCATCTTTAGTACACGATACCCTAATTAACCCTCGAGCCTATCCTTTTCGCGGTTCTCGTGATGTTTCGGTTTTCCGAAATATCAATGAAGAACATTGTTTACAATCTACTCCCAAATATACACCCAAATCGCCTTAGCCTACCTTGTATGCACTCACCTTTAGTGCATTATTGTTATCATTACTTAACCCTTAGTTGAAATATCTAGTTACTTGCATGGTTGCTAAGTCGAGTCATATATTTTATACACGTTTTGGGACGATTGGGACTCATGGGTAAAAGTAATATTTTATGGAGTAACGGAAAAGAACGATAAATTCAAATTCCACCTGCTACGTAATTAAATACTCCAAGTGTTTTGATCTTTTCAAATCGGGTCAATTAGTGTTAGAGAAATAAAACTCAAGTGTAGGGATGCTCCTATAAATCCCTTATATTTTGATGTTATCGTAGATGATGGTAGAGAGTGTCAACAAAAATGAAAAACATACGGACTACCATCCTACATCTATCTTTATGTTTATGTTTTTAAATTTATATTGTTTTGATTCAAGTTATCTAGTTTAGTGAGTCGAGTCTTGGCTTAACAACACTACGCTTTACATGCTTGTAACATAAGATTTTTGACTTCCCACCACTAAATATCCCCTATCCAACAAAACCCTTTGTTTCCCTACCGTAAGCCCAGCTACAACCCTTGTAAAGACCTCTTAGATAGTCGTTCTAGGTGCTTACCAAAGTGGTGGAGGTTTGATCTATTCTCAAGCTTATGGTAATCTATGTACTATGCCAGGTAATGAGTGTTTATCTTTCATTTCCATTCAATTATATTTCATATAAACCCGAGAGATGAGAGAATCCAAACACCCCTTGTGAGGTGCTAGTGTATAATTTCCGTGCTTGTTATGACTATTGTGGCGCTTTTACTTGTTATGAATTATTTTAAACCAATGCTTCATGACCCCTAACTTATAAATTAATTGGATAAAAGCACATTTGCTTGAGGACAAGCAAATACCAAGTGTATGGATATTTGATAAGGAATTAAAACGCACGCTTTTAGGGGGTCATTTAAGCACTAAATCGACCAATTTTATATTCACTATTAAGCATTTCGCCTTTTCACTTTTTAGGACTTTCGGAAGCAATAGTACCGACGGCCCCAATCAAAGGGCGACGCCATCCCCTAATGAAGACTTAATCAAAAAACATGCACGCCACGGCTAAGTGAAAATCCTAGTCTTATAACTGACGCCACGCCTTAGTAATGAAGGGCGTCACTCACAATTTTCAACTCAGACGGCCCAGATCTAGAATCAAGACGCGTCCAACTCAAGAAGACCGACGACGTCATAACTCTAAGGTGATGTCGTCCCATCGATAACTTGGCCCGCACGAAACTCTAATGACTGATGGCGCCCTATGTAAAAGGTGACGTCGTCGCACTTGTAAATCTATATATAGAATTCGATTTTTCTGTATTTTAAAAGGTAGACATTTGGAGTAAAAACCCTAAATCGTTTGTAGTCCGATTTGGACAGTATCTTAGGGTACCATACCCTATTTTACACATCGAGATAAGTATTTTAATCCAAAGTATCATTATGTCTTCGATTGATTGTGTGTATGCTTGCTTGTTTACCATGTATAGCTAAATTTCTTGTGTGTTTGCTTAGATCTATGATACATAGTTATTGATTATTGTTAGGTTGTTTCTTATCTTAATTGAAATTGGCTTAGGAGTGCAACTAGGCATCTTCGTTGTATTTAATGCTAGAGTATGCTTTATGAGGATATGGTCTATGGATGAAATAGCCACGGCTTACCGATTCCGTAGGGTGTATAAGAGAGATAACCTCAAAGAACTAGAGACTACGCATACCCTAGGACTTTAGGAATACAACGCGTTAAGATAAGGGCGTGACAACTCAACCACCAATAAAAGATAACTAGGGAGTAATAGTATCTAGGTAAACACATTTTTAATCATCATACGAGCACACATCAAATAGACATAGCTACCCGTATTAATTAGATAAATTAGATAATTAGATAAAGTAGAGTAATCGGTAGAAGTACCACCCCCAAACCAATTGCCCCGAGATTTTACATTAGCTTTCTAAAAAACCAATAAAAAGATAAAAAATAATCATCCTCAACCCCCACATTCTCGTCATAAATTTCTTACTAGCATTCCTATTCCCTTATAGAACGATATCAATCCCCGAGGCTTACCCAATACTACACTACAACGATTAGGTTCACTGCCTAGAACTACCACCCCCAAACTAATTGCCCCGAGATTTTACCTTAGCTTTCTAAAAAACCAATAAAAAGATAAAAAAGAATCATCCTCAACCCCCACCTTCTCGTCATAAATTTCTTACTAACATTCCTATTCCCTTAGAGAACGATATCAATCTCCGAGGCTTACCCAATACTACACTACAACGATTCAGCATCGCCAGGAGGTTGAAAAACTTGCTCGACGAAAAGGAAGTTTCCTTTACCCCGAACGCGCCTACTGCGCGCATCAAACATATAGGGTTTGATGATGAAAAAAGAGTAGTTGATGTGCTTTTTGTGTGAAAGCGGGATATTGAAAACAAAGTGGGATAGTGAAATATAAAAAGATAAAACCCGCTTCTCATAAATGGATCAGTGGTTTGTATGTAACCCATCTTTTTAAGTGAAAACACGATAAAACGGGCTTTTTACTAAAGGGTGGTCTATTAAATCTAATAAGAACGGCTTTTCCTAGAACCGATCTTTTTGAAGTGATCTCAAGAACCTTTTATGTAGTAGTAATCAATGGATTATAGCCAAGCTATCCCCATGTTATAATGATACAAAGTAATCACCAAATAATATTAGTTCTTGAAGCAAAACATGCATCATTTTGAATTTCTTTTTAAGCCAAGCAATACAATGCTCAAAAGTTGATGACTTTTGTTTAATGGAAGCGAATTGATTTATCTATATACTACTTATAATGCACGAAAGCATCTTACTCTTAATTTTAAAACGTACAAGAAATTAAGCATAGTTTACAATACTTTAATGCACATAATTTTCAAAATTACAACAAAGTAAGCATAGTGTACAACAAAATAAAGCGTGGTGTTATTTTAAGACCAAAATTATATCAAACAACATTAATGCTATTAAAAACACCTCTTACCAAAAATTACAACCATTTAAGCACAATGTACAATAGCTGCAACCAATTTTCAGATTTACAACAAAATAAGCATAGTGTACAACAAAATAAGCATGATGTAATTTTCAGACTTACAACATCAATGTTATTAAAGTGGTCAATGTTATTAATGACTACTACTTACAAGAAAAGAAACATAGTGTACAACACTTTAATGCACATAATTTTCGACGCATAAGACAAGAATCATAATGTATAACAAAACACCACATTAATGCTATTTAATGTAGTCAATTATTTAACTGGTCAATAAATACAATTAATACATTTATTAAAACACCTCTTACATAAGAAATACAAATTATCAAGCATATTGTACAACCAAATTAAACACAATTCTGCATTAAATTTCACTACTACAAATAATAAAGCACATTATATAACTAGCAGGGTATCCGCATGGGCGGCGGGTACCATTGACTAAATTTTTGGCGAACAAATGTTATTTTTGTTTTGGATTCAGATTTATGTTTTGGAAGTTTAATTAGATTGCATGTGGTTAAATAGTTGTATATTTTGGTGAATTAAATAAAGTGTTAATTGATGTTGGAATAGTGTTTTTGTTTTATTTGTGCTTCAACTACTTGTAAATTATGTTTTTTCACATGTATTTTTGAATGAAGGGGTGTTTTTAATAGTGTATTAATTGTAATATATGAGTAGTGTGTTTTTAGTTTTATATGTGCTTTAGATACTTGTAAATAATCCTTTCAATATTGTATTTGCTTAAAATTCTATATATGGAAATCTTAAAATAATTAATATGAGAAGTGCATTCTTCTATTATGTAGTATAGATATTCAAACCCGAACGCAACGAACCAAATGGGCTTGAGCCTGAAGCTGGACCAAACAGCTCGAGCCCGAGCAGACACGGCCAACGGGTTCGAGACCGAACGGGCACGGGCTATACGAAATTCTTGATATCAATAAATTTAATAATTTATTGTTAACAAGAACATAATAAACTAAAATAATTATTAATCAAATTTTTATTTAGGGTCCCGCCACTACAACGCTACCTGATACCCTCAAGCAGATATATTGATTCCAGACACTTTAATTTATGCATTAAATGCACGTGCAATATTGACATTCTGCATTAACTGCTTGTACATTAAATGTGCAAATAAAAATTTAAGTTTGTAAATCACCATCTTTAATTAAATCATTATAATAGAAACAAAATTATTACATGCAATGTTATTACCAATAGGCTATCAATATGCTCAACTAATTTCATGAGTCTAGAGTAAAAACTTATTTATGTAATAATTTAATTACCAAGACATAATTAGTCTTAAATGCAAAAGTAAAAATAAAATTATACACATCCAATCTTTTCTATATAAACTCAAGTAAATGAAAGCTTAAAATCACACAAGCTATATATTTACAATCAATAGACATTGATAGTAAAGTACAATTCTCTACAAACAAAGAATGATACGAACAATCCTTGTCTTCCTTTTGGTTCTTATTTCAGGTGATAACTCTTTCGATATCTACATTACTTGTCGAATAATTTGTATGCATCAATTTGATTACAAAACATCCTGTATTTTGAGCACTCCATCAAGGGACATTCGGTATATAAACTTTTATGTAATTTGACTAAACTCATTTCTTACTTGTATGTTTTTCATGACAGGTTTACTAAATGTGGCAGCAATTACAATACCTTGTGAAACTGATCAGAAGTGCCTACCTTCTTGTGTGTGCCTCGAACGCAAGTGTGTTTGTGTACTAGAACAATTGTTACGATTTATACCAAGAAATCAATAAAACTATGTTACAATGATGTCAAACTCAACTAAAAGATAGTATGAGTATGTAGAGTGGTGCATTGTGAATCTGTTTCGAAGCAGAATATATGCATAAATAAAAGATGATATTAGATGTCATGTTTGGAATTACAATTGCTATATTTCTTGGTCACCATATCATTTACTCTTATTTTCGTTTATGTTTGTTCACACATACATACAAATCGCAAACAAGCACTATTTAATCTTATATTCACAATGAGAAAAAATTAATATAGATCATATATTTGTCATGGATCCAATTAATCAATCATGTCTATTTATTTTTTTTATCAAAATAAAAAAATAAAATTTCATCATCTTTTAAATATTAAATGTCTCGCAAACCGTTAATCGTTAAAAAAAATCATACCATTGCGCGATAATTAAATTATCTTTTTATAATATATCTTCTATATACTTTCACTATTTTTTCTTTTCGAATTTCGCCAAAAAACACATGTGATTCAGAAAATCACATGCTTTTTAATATGAATCACATGTGATTTTTCTCGTTGAAAATTTTGAAAAAAAATGTTTGTCGAAAGTATATAGAAGTTGATACCCATAAAAAGACAATTTAATTCTCATCGCGATACAGATTTTCCGTAGTTGAAGATTTATCTTTTGCAAGATATTTGTTTTATAAAAAATGAAAAATAATTATAATTAATTTTGATAAAAAATGAATGACTAAAATTGATTCATTAGATCCATATCAAATATAACATCTATATTGATCTCAACCCTATTCACAATTATTTTGCTAACTATGAAAAATATTTAACAAGCAAACATATATATCGTAAGACAAACCATCCAAGAATTAGCTCCCATTAGTTTTTTTAGCTCGAAAAAAAACTATGTTTAGAGGTGGTGTTAGTTTTAAAAGTTTCAAGTTTAAAAAAAAAAAAAAACGCTTTTACTCGATTTAAGTTTGTGTGTCGGTCAAAGACTATGTTTTTCGCATAAATAAAAAATAAATAAATGAGTGAGGTTTTTACAGTCTTATTTGAGAATGACGATTCTTTAACTTACATGTACAATAACTTAGAACTTAGAAGATAAAGAAAATATGATGTTGTTGTGTATGAGGTAGATAACTTCATTACCATCTATTTCAAACAATACAATCGTAATTGGTTAACTAAAGAAAAGAGTTGATGTTATTTCATTTTATGACATATTTAATTAGACCAATGTAATTTGTTTGCGCTGTAAGCAAATATAGGAAACATGGATGTATAATAATTTGTAATTCGTAATTTGTTTGTTTCAAGTTCTTTTCAGTTACATGTTCATTTGTACTTGTTCAACTACGCAAAACAAATCGAACAAAGATATATAGTAAACAAACACACATGTAACATGTGTGCTTTTATAATGTGAAATATGTGGTGTATGGGTGTGAGTAAAAATAAGGAAAACAAATATATTAAACGTTTACGATATGTTCATATTTAGTATTTATGTAATATAAGACAATACGATATAAATATATCACAATTATGCAATACAATATAATATAATATAATATAATATAATATAATATCATATTATCTTCATCTAATAATAAGCGGCAATTTTTATAATACACAAAACATTACAAAATTTCGCTCATTATACTATTCATCATTCAAATATCATATATTTATACTACATATAAAGTTGTATGGTCAAACATTGAAAAGTGAAAATTTGAAAGCTAAAGCTGGAGAAATGCACAGTAATTAATACTTTTATTAAAACACCCAATTATTCAAAATTACAATAATTTATTCACATTGACAACCAATTAAAGCATATCAACCAAATTAAAACAAACAATTAAAACGCCTTTTAAAAAGTAAATAAAAATTTCACAATGTACAATTTAAACAAGTTACAACATAATCTAAAATATAAAATAATTCATGTTATTTTTAAAATACCCGAAATGAAAATGCATGTTATTATACACATTATACAAATTAATAAAACACACAAAGCATCATAAAAGCTAACAAGTTGATAGTATATACAGTTTTGAAAATCGGACGGACCAACGGGTTAACCAAAACCGTCGCCACCGGTTTGACTAACCAATAAAAGTCATTCAAAACGTGAGAGGACTCGTTAAACTGATACAAATGATGGAATTATATCTCATCGAGATCTATTTATCCGGCATCGTCAAGAGTACCCATCGCCAAACTTGCTTGGCACCCTGCTATACTATATATAAAGGAAAAAACAAAATGTAAAAAGTGAAAAGTTGAAACTAAAAAAAGAAATGTTGAAAAAATATTTCAAAAGGAAACTATTAATACACATCGAAACCGGTTGACCCGACATTTCAAACCCGGCGGGTTGATCCGTTTAAGTTGACCGTTTTGACCCAACCCATCGTCTTGACTCGGTTTAAATCGACCCATTTTTTAACCAAAACGTTCACCGGTTGAATCACCCGTCGAACCGGTTTCAAAACATTATGTTTATTCTCCAAATCTTCAAACTTTTATTATTGTTCGTTTATAATCCATAAATTTTTTTTTTATCACTAAACGATATGTCGCTAAAAATTCGTCAGCCATGCACGGATAATAGTCTAGACTCACTATAGTCTATTTTATAAATTGAATATAAAATGAACACTTGTTATAAGACATACCAAAATAGAAATGAAATTATAAATTTCAAACTCTTGCAAATCTTGATTAAACTAAAACGTGCTACATTTTAAGTTTTTCTTTATGCCAAACGATATAATGCTCGAAAGTTCATGACTTTGGTTTATTACTTTGTTTATTTTTTTCGATTGTAATACTAAATTTGTACTATATTATAAAATATTTTGGATTTTCTATTAAAAAAAAGGTCTTAAAATTTTAATAACAAAAACATTATTATAAAAGAAAAGATTTAAGATCGGGACAAAAGATTATTTACATATCAAGGGATCAATCTCCACCATTCATTTTTATTTGATCTAATGGATAACATTAATCAAACAATTTAAAAAACCCACTTTTATCATATTTTTTCAAATTTTAATAACTTTCAAACCGTTAATCGTTGTTTAAAAATAAATATCATCTGGACGAGTATTTAATTATCTTTCTATAGATAGGCATTTTGATATACTTCGACAAATTTTTTTTCGTATTTTTCACATTTTTTAAGTTTTTTCTTTTTTTACGTTATGAAATTTGATAAAAATCATATATGATTAAACACTAATTTGAATATCATATGTGAAATTAGTGTTATATCATATATGATATGTAATATCACATGTGATATTAGTATAATATCACATATGATATACCAGAGGTGGCAAAATGGCAAGACGCTAGAATGAGCACGGGCTCAAATGGGCACAGGCAAACTAAAGACGGGCCAAACGGGCATTACTGTTATACAAATTTAATAAAAGACCTAAAACGACGAAATAAATTTCTTAAACATAATATCTTATTTATACTAAAAAACTTAAAATATATTAATATAAAAAATATTTCATTAAAACGATCGTAATGTTCTACAATTGAGAAAACACAATATGCTCGTTAGTGCTTCATTTAAATTTTCAATGAGCTATATGTCCATTTCAAAAAAGAGGGCTAAATGTGCACAAATCTTTTAAAAACTTGTCCATTTAGCCTATTTTAACGATTAACGGTTTAAGAGATATTTAAATTATAAAAAATAAGTGAAATAACAAAATGCTTTTAATCTTTCTATTGATTTTTTTTAGATGAATGGTGGAGATGAGTCTATTAGTATGTAAGAAAAGTTTGATATGTAAAATAAATCTCCTCAAAAGAAAATTAAAACAAATTAATGTAAATTTTGAAATTTAAATGTCACTTAAACCATATAGCAACCTCTTCAATGATGATATATATTTTGATAGAATTGTTTATAAGAAAAACTCATTAAACTCACCAATTTAATGCTAAATCTAAAAATAAAATATTTGCTCGCCATAAAATAATCATTAAGATACCTTCGCCGCATTGACGAGTATCATTCTATTATTATTTATGTGTGTTAGTTGAGAATCTAAGCTATCAATGCTCAACTAATTTCATGAGTCTAAAGTCAAACGTTTGTGCAATTAAGTTACGGGGGAGTTTATACGGACCCTCCTATAGTGGTTCGTAGAAAGCCCTGTGTATGCGTTTATATGGATAGCATCGCGGTTTGCACATTTTGATCAAAACCTTCTTTTGTCACATTATAAGAAAGGTCTTAATGAAATAACCTTTCAATTACCATGTACAATTAGCCTTAAAAAATAAAAATAATAATAATAAAAATATAAAAATAAAATAACCTTTCAATTACCATGTACAATTAGCCTTAAAAAATAAATAAATAAATAAATAAATAAATAAAAAAAAAAAAAACGCTCATAACAAACGATATAATATGCTCGAAAGTTCATGCCTTTTGTTTATTATTTTGTTTTGATGGCATATTAAATTATTAAATTCGTAATTATGTGTGTTAGTTGACAATCTAAGCTATCAATGCTCAACTAATTTCAGGAATCTAAAGTCAAACATTTGTGCAATTCAATTACCAGGGTACAAAATTGGCTTTCAATGCCAAAGAAAAAGGAACAAAAAAAATTATAAATGTTTTCTATATAAATTCGAGTAAATGAAAGCTCAAATATAACACAAGCATATTTACAGTCGATAGACACCATAAACTAAGAATGATACGAACATTCCTTGTCTTCTTTCTTATTGTTATTTCAGGTGATATAACTTTTTACATATCGACATAAGTCCCATGATATATAAATATTTATAAAACAACATATGTCGAAGAATTTGTATGCAAACAATTATATGAGAAAACTAGGAGTAGTTATTTGTCATATTTTGATGTTATTTGATGAAAATTTCTAATGTTTATGTATTTGTTTGCAGGTATAATGAATGTCACTGCAGAATCACGAGATTCATACCATATAGAACCGACACAGAGGCTACAATGTAAGAATTTCAAGGATTGCTTAAAGCATTGTCCCGGGATTCCCTTGTGCATCAAGAAGCGTTGTTTTTGCGCAGTAGCAAGTGAAGGAAATTCACCACTTGCCCCTTCGGAAATCAATAAAAGCTTTGTTTCAAATGATGTCGAAGATCAACGACAAATGAATGCCAAAGGAACTAAAAATTAGTAAAAACATGTAGAGTGGTGTAATGAGAGTCTGTTTTGAGTTTCATTAGTTCAACTAAAACCAAATAAACATGATTGAATCTTTATGTTCGCCTTTATTTTTATTTTATTCTTGCGAGATAGGTCAAAATTGAAAATTGAGAATAAATGATGACAAAATAAGACGCGCACACTAAACGAGCTCGAGCATATTGTACTTAACGAAGCTAAGCTCGAGTCGATTTATTTGGTTTGAGCCTATCAAAAAGCAAATCAATTCCAATCAAACGTGTAAAAAACTAAAATATATCATGAGCCAAGCAGTCAAGCACGAGCTAAAGCATAAAGCTTGAAACAAGCTCGATCCTTATTAACTTAAACGAATCAAGCTCGAGATTTGACTTGCTAAGAGGCGGAGGGGATGGGGTAGCTAGCAGGTGCTAGGCCCCTCTCAACTAGCCTGGTGAACACAATATTACATAGTTTGAAAGCTCATTATTTGAAGAGGATTAAAGGCTGCTAGCAACCCAAATTTGTATTTTTAATACAAAAAGATATTATAACGTGTAATATTTGACGGAAGATCCTAAGAGCAAACACAATGGTAACGCATAATGTGTTAGAGGGGAAATAACGCCGTTTTGGCTAAACTGTTGGAGGATCCGCTAAATGCACCGTTAGTCCTCTGACGTTATCTCCATAACTCATAGTGACAATTAAAAAAAATAAAAATCAAAAGTTTCAAAAAAAAGCCCCTCAACGGCTAGATTTTAAATTTTTTACATAAATCCCCTAACGCTAGTTTTTACAAAAACATTTTTTACCACTTTAAATACCCAACTAAAACACCATTTTTTTCACACTTCCATAATTCAAATTCACAATTTACATACTTCCTCTCACACTTCCATAATTCAAGAAGTCGTTCACAATGGATCCAAATGAATTTGGTCAAAATCCTCTGTCTTGGTCGACGCTGATGACGAAGAGGACTTCCAATTTATGGCGTCGTGACGTGTATCACCTTCATTGGAACAAGAAGAAGCATCTCAACATCCTACGTGTCGTAGCCATATATATCGTGAACGTGAGATTGTTAAAGTCTGCAAGAACGATTATTTCGTTGAAGGTTGTAAGTATTCAAACCGTAATTTTCGTAAAAGATTTCAGATGAGCAGAAACTATTATTGCAAATAGTTGAAGGTATTGAATCTTATAATTCCGATAATATTCCAGATCATTTTACTTTCTTTAGGCAAACACCTGATTGTACGGGTCGAATGAGTTTAAGTGTTCATGAAGGTAATGATGTCATACGCCAATTGGCGTACGACACCTCACCCGATGGATTTGATGAATACTTGCAAATGGGTGCGAGTACTTCAAAAGTATGTCTTGATAATTTTAACAAATGCATTATTGATTTGTTTATGTCGGAGTATTTAAGAAAACCAACATTGGCCGACATTCAAAAACTTTATCAACAACATGAAGAAAAACATGGTTTTTCGGGAATGCTTGGTAGCATTGATGACAATGAGAATGGAAAAATTGTCCAGTGGCTTGGCAAGGGCATTTTGCTAGGGGTGATAAAAATTACCCAACAATTATGCTTAGTCGTTGTTCTCAAGATTTATGGATCTGGCATGCATTTTTTGGGATGGCGGGGGCGAATAACGATATTAATGTTTTGGATAACTCTCCGTTATTCGACACATTTCTGACATACATTCCCCAAGAGCACCTTATATGGTCAATGGAACTAGGTATGAACAAGGGTATTACTTCTATGGAATTTATCCACAAGGCAACCGTCAAATCCTTCTCAACAACAACCCACAAAACATATGTACTTTAAAATGAGACAAGAAAGTGCCCGAAAGGATATTGAACGTGCTTTTGGTGTGCTTCAAGGCCGTTGAGGTATACTACAACAACCGGACGTCAATGGGAAATTGCCACGATAATAGAATCATGTATTCTTGCATTATTTTGCATAACATGATTATAAAAGATCAAAAATTTGCATTACGTGACTATAAAGAATTGTGGGTGGATCCGTCAGCAAATTTGAAGCAACGAAGATGGGTTGAAAGATGATACTAATAAATCGTAAGGCAAAAGAAATACACGACCGACAAACGCATACCCAACTCCAACAGGACCTTATGGAGCATGTTTGGCAGAAGAATCTTGAACGACATGGATAACAACAAAGAGAAAGGCGATGATGATGAATAAGTATTTGCTATGTTTTGTTATTTTTTTTTATCATATCATTTTATATTGTAACGTTTAATTTATGTGTGTTTTTTTATTTGTTGTAATTTTTTTTGATGTATTTTTTTAATTTCGTATTGTAATATGTTTTCAAATTAATGTTATGTTTTTTAATAAATGAAGTGTTTGTTTTAGTTTAGGGGTTGAAATTAAAAATATGAAATGTTATTGGGATGTTATTGATGCGGTGTTTTTTGAGATGTAAAGATGAAATGTTGTGTTCGGATGACGATTGAACTTATTTTATAACTTACCATTGTGTTTGCTCTAACAAACAAATTGACAATTGCGTAATCATTTCATTCTCATCAGGTGTTGAATGCTCTACAGGTTTTGTTTTTATTTGTTTGTTTTGGATTTTATCTATAGTTATTCAATCTACCACGTTAGATTATTAATTTATGGGATTGTCTAACCAATGCCCTAAGGGCATTGGTTAAGAAATAAAGAAGACAAAAAAACGTTTTTTAATTTGAAAAGTGTACTTTGTGTGTGGGTCCCTGAGTTAAAAAACGTTTTTTTAGTCTTTTTTTTGTGGGTCCATACCCTCCTTAACCAATGCCCTTAGGGCATTGGTTAGACAATCCCTTAATTTATTATAGGATTTGTAAAGTCATAATACACTACTTAATTTTTATGAGTCCTATACACTAACTATTGTTTGTTTTGGTACAAAGTTTTATAATTTTAGATTTGCTTTAGGTAAGAAGAGAGTGATCGATTCCTAATAAAACGTTTAAGACTGAGTGTGGTAGTGATTATGATTTCTAATAAAATGTCTAAGACAGTGTAGTAGTGACCATCAAGAGATGAATCTCCACTGCCACATCAGCTTTCTTTTTTCAAAACTACTTTATGACAACTTGGTGTAACAAGGAGACCCGCACGACAAAAAATATATCACACAAAAATTATTATTATTTAATTAAACACTCATCCACACAAACAAACATACATTGAAGAAGAGCAATATCTTCTTCTTGTTGAAAAAGTTGTTGCTGTGATGCTTTTCAATAGTAACGACGATGGTTTTGGTCCTTTTCTTCTTTGGAGAGCACTCTTAAATCGCTCGTAATCATATTGATCATTCCCTTCTTCCTTGTAACACCATCAAATTAGTTGTTTGCAGCGGAATGAAATTCCGGGGATTAATCATGTCATAGCATTACAATCAGTTATATTGAACGACCTAAAGTGTCGTTTGGAAAATACATCGCTTGATTTAATAAAAACATTCAGAGTTACAAAGATAGGTCCCAAATGAAAATCAAATTGTGCGGAAATAAGTTTGGTACAAGTCAAACGATGTTTTAAAAATGTATAAATCCCATGTGAGACGCCTCGTCACCGCGACTCTATGATATGTCCACATGCATGCCATGAAGTGAATGCCTTAGTTACCTAAAATACATTGCTAAAAGTGTCAACACAAAGGTTGAGTGAGTTCATAGAGTTGTTAAAAATGTTTAATACGACTACCACAAGTATAAATTATGTATGACAAATATGTCACAAAAATGTTACAATTGCTATAAGTCCATGACACTGAAACTAGACTGATCATGATGTTCGCCCTAACAGAGTGTTTGCCAAACAACTCAAATAATGATATTAAATGAAATGCATCCGTTTAACCAGTTGGAATCCACCAACCCGGATGGAGGAGTCACCCTCGATAGATCTATCCACTCACCCGCTTCTATGAAATTAACGGTTCATGTTATATAATGGGGACATTCAATTGGCATGAGGTAACTTAAGCAATGTAATGAATTTGATATACTTGGTATCGTAATAAAAATGATGTGCAATGTATTCTCCCCGTAGGTTTGAAATAAAGTAAAAACTTGAATAAATCGGGCTATGAAAACTCACCTGTTGCAATGATAATGATGATATAATGGCATCAAATGAGGCTAACCTCTGACGCGTGACCTATTATGAATGATATGTTCTAATGTAAATCATGAAACAATGTCGTGCATGCAAATCCACATGTAATCTATACCACTTGTACGTTTTGAAAATAGAATTTATCGTCGAAATATATGTTTATGACATCTCGTCACGTTATAAAATACTTTACAAGTATTTACGTTGAAATGATATCCTACGATAATCATTTAATGATTTATTATGAAATTATAACTTTTCATCGTAAAATAATGTCATTGAAAATTTCATGAAAGTGACAAAACGGCCTTGAAAAGCTAGTCGTGAAATGGTGCACGTCGAGTGTTAGGAAACAAACTCAACGGTTTTGGGAAGCTTGTATCATTATCTCAAAGTTTTAGCATTTAAGTTTTCATCCTAGAGGTCTCGATCACGGAGAAAACATAGGTAAAGTAGGGTACTTGTATCCAAAATATTGTTTAAGGATGGTTTTCGGCAAAGTTTAAGTGACCGTATTTTATTCATTACAACTCCGCTTGGAGAACTTACTTTTACTAGAAGACATCATGTTATAAAAAGTACTCCATCGATGTTAAAAACGACCCTCAATATGGTCATTCGTGGCCGATATTTCTTGGCTATTAGAAAATATATATGTTATACTTGTAATAAAGTTACGGCAACTTGTTTAAAATGTGAATAACTTAGTCGTTATAAGTCCGTTTTCTACTTTTATATATCCTGAATCGTGATAACATATACTAATATATTTTTGATAAGTTGACACATTTAACAATGCTTAAGACTCATTTTTGACTCAGAAAAGTCGAGACAGCATGCTGAATTTTCTGAAACAAATAGTTTTCGTCGTCAAACTTCAAAAATTCATATCTTCTTCGTTATAATGATAATGATGATATAATGGCATATGAAATGAGGCGCAACCTCTGACCGTGACCTATTATGAATGATATGTTCTAATGTAAATCATGAAACAATGTCGTGCATGCAAATCCACATGTAATCTATACCACTTGTACGTTTTTGAAAATAGAATTTATCGTCGAAATATATGTTTATGACATCTCGTCACGTTATAAAATACTTTACAAGTATTTACGTTGAAATGATATCTTACGATAATCATTTAATGATTTATTATTAAATTATAACTTTTCGGTAAATAATGTCATTGAAAATTTCATGAAAGTGACTAAACGGCCTTGAAAAGCTAGTCGTAAAATGGTGCACGCCGAGTGTTAGGAAACAAACTCAACGGTTTTGGGAAGCTTGTATCATTATCTCAAAGTTTTAGCATTTAAGTTTTCATCCTAGAGGTCTCGATCACGGAGAAAAACATAGGTAAAGTAGGGTACTTGTATCCAAAATATTGTTTAAGGATGGTTTTCGGCAAAGTTTAAGTGACCGTATTTTATTCATTACAACTCCGCTTGGCGAACTTACTTTTACTAGAAGACATCATGTTATAAAAAGTACTCCATCGATGTTAAAAACGACCCTCAATATGGTCATTCGTGGCCGATATTTCTTGGCTATTAGAAAATATATATGTTATACTTGTAATAAAGTTACGGCAACTTGTTTAAAATGTGAATAACTTAATCGTTATAAGTCCGTTTACGCTTTATATATCCTCGAATCGTGATAACATATACTAATATATTTTTGATAAGTTGACACATTTAACAACGCTTAAGACTCATTTTTGACTCGTAAAAAGTCGAGACAACATGCTGAATTTTCTGAAACAAATAGTTTTCGTCGTCAAACTTCAAAAATTCATATCTTCTTCGTTATAACTCCGTTTTAACCCGTTCAAGCGGCCACGTTTTTGTTTTAAAGTGTATTTTCTAAATATCTAGGCCAAAAATTTTTATCTACTGTCGAGATTTCCAGATTTTCAAAATATGGACAGACCCTTATGTAAACTTGTCGAAATGAGTTTTTCACGCGCCAAACCTATTCCAACCAATTCAAAACAACTCCGAAGTTATTCAAATCCTACCATACACCTTCTTAGGGTGTCATGGGTTCCTAGACATCACCAAAAGTGATATGTTTCAAGGGATTCATTATAGGATAATTATATTACATAATAAGTAATAAAACAACAAAAGTGGTATAAATTCATATGTAACATGCATGTTTCTTGCAAAAATGATGAAATAACATAAAATAAATATGAAGGATGAAAATAGATATGAGATGCTTACTAGTTAACTTGATGAGGTTTATGAACAAAGGTTTAATCCTAAACACCCTAGGTTTTTATTTCAAAACCTTAATTAAGAGTATGCTAGAGTTGTAAAATAACTTGACTTGAAAATTTTGGCTTCCTTGTTTCTTCTTCCTTATGGCCGGTTCTTGTATGAAATGGTGGGAGAGTATATTTTTTTTTTCACCTTTCACTTAGTGTAAGTATGTGTTTATGTCTTAGTATATAATTAAAAAAAATACATTTGGTAAGTCTAGGTGAGTATGTGCATAGTATAGGCAAGATATTTATTGTAAAAATGTTGTGAGTCATGTATCTTGGTCGACATAGGGAAAAAGAAAAAGAGGTAGTGAAATCTTTTTATATTACAAATGTATAAAGTGTAAGTAATATAGGTAGTTTGTGTATTATTAATTATTTAGGGTAGCATTAGCTAGAAATAAATTTTAATGGAACAAAATAAAATATTTCGATGACATAAAAATTATAAAAATATATTTCTTACAAAAATTTAGTGAAATAATATTTATCGAGTAGTATTTACGAAAACCGTCGTAATTATATAAATATAACAATTTATATACCAAATAAATTGAAAACATCAGGTAAAGTAATAATATTATTTTTATAATCTTAATATGAGTATAAAAATATATCGGAATAATTTTTGGAAGTGTCGGATCAAATGTTCAAATAAATGATTACGCGATAGCGTTTATTTAATAGGAAATTATACGTTTTAATGAAAAATGCAAATTCATGCATGAACTAATATGAAAATGACATTACTAATGATATGTAGACTAAATCTAGTCTATATGAAATGTCCTTGATGAAATGTTCATGAATTCACAGCTAAACCATTAAGGTTACGCGAATTTGATACTCGTAAGCATAGTTTACGATAAATGATGAAATAGTGAAACTTTTAAAGTTTGTAAAATGACCTGAAATTACGAGTTGTCACGTTCGCCCAACCAAAAGGAATCTACCCTGAATGCAGCATATGTTCCGGTGTTACTTGTGAAAAGATGAGGGTATTTGAGTCGCATTGGGTCGCCCGGTTTTCTCGAATCGCACAGCCGCTTCCAAGACGGGACGTTGAACATATATTTGTTGCCAACTTGAAATTCTAATGGTTTTCGACTTATGGAACATACTTCCAATATTTTGGTCGATATCGACATAGCTTATCTAGCTATATGTTGTTACTTGTAACTGATTTTTGATCTGTATCGATTTCTGATTATTTCATGAATAAGTCATGGACTAATGAGTTGGACTTTCCTGATTTTGACCCGTGAATAAGTGATTGACACCTCGACCATAGAGTGCCTCAATGGTGCCGCTTTTATATTGGTGTGATAACTATTGTTGCACGAGAATTCGATCAATGGCAAATGATTTGCCCAACCATTTCCAAAATCGATCACACATGCCCTCAAAGATATCTTCTAATGTTTGAATTGTCCTTTCACTTTGACCATCGGTTTGTGGATGATATGTTGTGCTCATCTCTAATTTGGTTCCAAATGAATCTTGTAATAATTTTAACTTTGAAGTGAATCGACTATCTCTGTCGGAAATGATGGAAATTGGTGCACCATGCCTTGAGACTATTTCCTTGACATAAAGTCTAGTAAGTTGTTCCATGGAATAAGTCTCTCCAATTGGTATGAAATGGGCTGATTTGGTAAGACGATCAACGATTACCCATATAGCGTCGTAACCTCCTGATGTCTTAGGAAGTTTCGTGGCAAAGTCCATCATGCGCTCCCATTTCCATTGGGGAATTTCTGTTGTTGGAGTAACCCAGGTTTCGATATTCGAATTTTACCTTAGGCAAGTAAGGCATTTGCTAACGACGTGGCAATTTCCTTTCATGTCCCACCAATAAAGTTTCGAGATCCCATACCTCTTATCGAACTGGGTGAATAGAATACTTTGACTTATGCAACTCATGCATAATCAATTCTCGTATCCCGCCATAAAATGGTACCCACATTCTATCCTTGAAGCATAATACTCCATCCGCTCTCTTTACAAAGCCATTTCCATTATCGGGCATACCATAAAGCTTTTCACTTGGTTGGTTTTCCTCCTTGAGTGCCTCGATTTGTGCCTCGAGTATTTTTATGGTAAAGGTGAACTGATCGTCATTCCAAAGGATCGAACTCTTAAAGGTTTGGGTCTTTCTTTCCGGCTAAGAGCATCACCCACAACATTGGCTTTTCCCGGATGATACTTGATTTCACAATCATAATCGCCGAGTAATTCCAACCAACGACGTTGCCTCATGTTAAGTTTCTTCTGATCAAGAACATATTGTAAACTCTTGTGGTCCGTAAACACTGTGCACTTTGTACCGTAAAGGTAGTGTCTCCAAATCTTGAGTGCAAAAACTACGGCTCCCAACTTAAGATCCTGAGTGGTGTAATTCTTCTCATGAACCTTAAGTTGTCGAGAAGCATAAGCTATCACCTTCTCGTTTTGCATTAATACAGCTCCAAGCCCTTTATTTGAAGCATCGCAGTATACAACGAAGTTCTCAATTCCTTCGGGTAGTGCCAAAATTGGCGCACTGCAAAGCTTTTGCTTCAACAACTAAAGCAGCTTTCTTTTTTCCCATTCATACTTCTTGTTTTTCTGTGTCAACTTGGTCAAAGCTTTAGCTATCTTTGAAAACCTTCGATGAATCTTCGGTAATACCCGGCGAGTCCTAGAAATTGTCGGATTTTCGTAGGATTTGTTGGAGTAGCCCAATCTTTTACGGCTTCAATCTTTGCGGGATCAACTTGTAGTCCTTGACTATCAATGACATGACCAAGAAATTGTACTTTACGGTTCCAAAAATCACACTTCGAAAATTTGGCATACAACTTCTCATTCTTGAGTAGTCCTAAAATCGTTCTCATATGCCCTTCGTGCTCTCTTTGCTTTTGAGTAAATCAATATGTCGTCGATGAATACTATAACAAACTTGTCCAAATACGGTTTGCATACCCTATTCATGAGATCCATGAATACTGCAGGTGCATTAGGTAATCCGAATGGCATTACTTGAAACTCATAATGTCCATAACGTGTTCTAAACGCCGTTTTCGGATATCCTCCTCCCGAACTCTAAGTTGATGGTAACCTGACGTCAATCTTTGAGTAAATACTAGAGCCTTACAACCTGATCGAACAAGTCGTCGACTCGGGAGTGGGTAACGATTCTTCACCGTTAACTTGTTCAGCCTCTATAATCTATACACATTCAAGGATCCATCTTTCTTTTCACAAACAAGACCGTGCTCCCCAAGGCGAGGAACTGGCCTATGAATCCTTTGTCTAAAAGTTCTTGCAACTAATTAGACAACTCTTGCATTTTCGATGGTGCTAGACGGAAGGCCACAAGAATCGTGCGCCCCGCACTAAGTCAATATGAAATTCTACTTGACGTACCGGTGGAAGTCCTGGTAAGTCTTTGGGAAAGACTTCGGAAATTCCTGACAATTGGTACATCCTCAAGTCGTTTCTCTTCCGACCTCTTCTCAGTTATATGTGCTAAGAAAGCATAACAACCTTTCTTTATGTACTTCTCTGTCTTGATGCATGATATAATACTGAGTCTAGTTCCACTTCGTTCCCCACGAATGATCAAAGTTTCTCCGTTGTAAGGAAGATGAACAACTTTTTCATCACAAATGATTCTTGCACGATGGTTGGATAACCAATCCATGCCGATGATGACGTCGAAACTACCAAGTTCTACGGGCATAAGGTCTATATTGAAGGGATGATTTAGAAAATTGAGTGTACAATAACGGACAATGGTGTCTGGTGTTGATTAAGTTACCATTAGCTAATTCAATGTTGTATGATGTGTCTAATGTTGGAATTGTTCTCTCGCTCTAACCATTGAGCTGAGGATAATAAGCGGTAATCATGTACTAGTGAATTCCAAAGAAATCTTAAAATGATTGTCAGAAGTCTAAGGTGAATCGAATAGCTTGTAATAGGTACAACCGGAATTGATACCACGTGTCTCATGCCAAATTTCAAAATGTTAAATCATTTAAAAGGACCTTATAGAAAGGAATAGATTATGGGTAACAGTTGTGATTCCTCGCGCTTCTAGTTCTAGCGAATGTCATTACTTGAATCTTACTTGCCTAGGGTGCGTAGCCTCCATCACCAAAATGTTTATTGTTTGATTATCGAAGTGTTTCCATGCTCTATGTTGTAAAGTCACAAAACCTTAAATATTTAAGTGATGTGGTGTAGGGATTGATTTTCAAGATTCCGCGATATTGAGTGCTTCTAAGATATTTCATCACTTAGATTGTTATCATGCTAGCAAGAAAAATAGATAATTATACTATGTCGAAGAATGTTTGTTCTAATTTCACTTGTAGATGGAGTGTCATTGATTGTCTGTTATGTTCAAACCTGTTGCATCTCTTGATATGAAAGTGAGGTTACCTATAATTCCTAGAGAATACAATACCAAGGTTGGAAAAATCGCGAATCGGTAGTCGGACGGTCGACCACCTTGTAGCTTGTAATCGGTCTAGGTTGGATTAATCGGTGATTAATCGGATTGGCATTTTTGGCAAATTTTGGGTATTTCCGCCAAGTTTTATGTATTTATGGCGAGTTTTATGTATTTTCGGCAAGATTTTTCAAAAAGCAACTTGTAATAGATTAAACAATTACTATAAGTGACCAAAATAAGTTTACAATGAGTTTTTTGTACTTCTGGCAAGATTTGTGGGTTTCCGACAAGTTTGGCAATCATTGATCGCCGTTGACCACGGTTGACCTATTTGTTTGACCCAGTTACATAAATCGGCAGTGGTGGTGGTCCCTGTAGCACCTAGGCGGCATTAATCACTTGTAGACCTTTTTTGCAACACCGAAAATACATTTTCCGGTTGAAAAACCGAAAGACAGATTCAGTGGTGTGTTGAGTAAACTTCAAACTCTGGTAGAGTTGGAAAGCTGGTTTCCGGCAACTTTTCTGGACTTGAGAATTGCTGAGAAAAATCTTTGCGAGACATTTTTTTTTTGTGTGAGTTGTGTGTGTGTAACTTGTGTGTGTTGTGTGTTCTAAACAACTCTGGTAGAGTTGTATATATAGGCAGAATTGATTTTGAGTTTGAATAAATCCCGCTCATATTTGATTTTTAAATTTCAAATTTGAATTTGAATTTATCCCACAAAGAATTAACCAAGATAATTTAAATTTGAATTTGAATAGGTTGAAGGGGTGTAAGTGAAAATTTATTTAAAATGGTTTAAAGGGGGTGAAATGATTTTTTTCTTTTTACACTTCATTATGGGCTTAACGCCAACCATATAACCTGTATACCCCACCCTCCCATCGGCTAACGCCCTAACGCCCCATACCTAACCAATGTAATTGCTCTAAAGTCAATCTTTTATATTAGAGTAAGTGTGGAGAAATAGTGTGTTACAAATTGCTTTTCACCACATTTTAAAGTGTGAACTTCTTTGTGTTATATATGTGGAAAATATTTGACTTTATTTTAAAGTTTTACACCTTTACCAATGTTGGTTCAATAAAGATCAAGGAAAAACTAAAGATCAAATAAACCATTCTCACCATTCATTTTTATTAAAACAATAAAATAAACTTTCACATTTATTTTTAAAAACTAAATATCTCACAAACCGTTGATCGTTAGACGAAATTAATCATACCATCACGACAAGCATAAAATTACCTTTAATTTGATATCTTATATCATATACTTTTGACGATTTTTTTTACTTTTTTTGGGTTTAAGGTTTACTAAGTTTAGGTGTTTAGGGTTTAGGGGTTTGACTTTTTGGTTAAGCTTTTTGGGGTTTAGGTTTTTTCGGTTTAGCGATAGTGTTTAGGTTTTTTGGTTTAGCGTTAGGGTTTTAGGGGTTTAAGGTTTTAGAGGTTTAGGGTTTTTAGGGTTTAGGGGTTAGGGTTTTTAGGGTTTGGGGTTTTTAGTTTAGGGGTTGTGTTAACACAAAAGAGTATTTTTAAAATGTTCATTTATAGTGTAATATATCGAAACCCGCAAAAAAACGATAAAAAATAAGTTCGTCGAAAGTATAAAATATTAGATATTTTTAGAAAGATAATTTTATTCTTGTCGCAATGGTATAATTAGTTTTATCTAACTATTAACGGTTTGTGAGATATTTAATTTTTAAATATAAGAGTGAAAGTAAATTTAATTAATTAGATTAAAAATGGATGGTTGAGATTGATTAATTTGATCTTTATTTTTTATGTGATATCTCACTCCTTGCTAATCTATAATACTATAAAGTTGAACCCTTTAATTTAATGTGCAAGAGTGAATGTGCACAACAAATTGTACGGTACAATCCGTGTAAAGCCATATGATTGAATTCCAAGTATTGAAATATGTAATCCTCAATGAAAGCCTCTAGCTATAGGAGACGAAAAGTTCCAGATATTGGCATGAATGCAAGAAACTCAACAATCGTATTTGTGGTTACATGAATACTTTATTTGGTACAACATGCATTGGAACACGAAAGGGTGCAGTTATGCCCTTAAAGAAGCCGAAACACTTATCAATTACATATCTCTTAAATGGAGACTCCATAAATGAGGCATGAAGAACAAGAGGAATAAAACCAACACACCAATACGTGTTATCATGGTCACGGTTGATGCTCAAATGGTGAGTTGTTCCTAAACGAATTGAATCTTGAATCAACTGGTACCATAGTGGTGATGTTGTGTAGAATGGGATATAATACGCACGGCCGGTATTTGAGCATCGATTTCTTGATGTCCGATGCAAAGGTATATGCATATGTACCTTCCCAATACCTGAGTTATAAGAATAGATAATAAAGGATTAAAAAATGTATGTATTATTTAACAACAACTTTTAACATGGTTCTATTGGGTGGTAATGTTATCCATTGTACCGCCAAGGCAACCGTGGCTCACAATTTCTTGAGGTTGAAAGAGGGAGGTGTTTACAATGTTAGAAATTTTGTTGTCATGCATAACAAGGAAGACTTTAGAGTTAGGAAGGATGATCGCTTTATGATAGAGTTTGATGGATCAACGCCAATAAGAAAAGCTTGGTTATATCCGGAAGGGTTTGTCGACATCCTTTTCAGTTGGTGGATTTAGATCAAATCAAGCCTACGGATAACAAATATCTCATTGGTAATTTTCTATTTTGTATGTTTGTCCAATTAAATTCCTGTTAAATAGTGTTGCCATAAAAATTGATACCTCTTAGATGTCGCAGGTTATGTGACGAATGTTGGAAGGATGAATCATATGAAAGCAGGGTCAAAAACATTGATTTCTACCCGACCAATCAAAAGTTCGTATACATGTTATTTGCGTTGATGCCACAATTTTATAACTTTTATTTGGCCAGTATGTGTTAAGAAACTAACCGTTTGTTTATTTTTCCCGGGTGACATCAGATGTCAATCGATACGGGTGACTCTATGGGGAGGGCTCGTTGATATGTTGATTGAAAAGAAATCAAAACAGATGTGCATGTGCGTTGTTGTTGTTACGTCCACATCTGCAAGGCATTATAACAGTTAGTCAGCTTGGTCTATTTACCTTTTGCATAGTATACGCCTTTATCATGCTAAGTTAGTTTTTAATTTTACCTCTCAGATAAGCTCTATTTATCGAGTAGTTCAGCCACACAAATACTAGATGTCTGTTGACATTCCAATGATCGTGCATTGAAAAAGACGGGTATGAAATTGTTTGAATATAAAATTTATAGGCGATACGATTCAAACTACTATTAACTTACCAAGATGTTTTAATTTTGTTAGAACTGTTGTGTCTTCAACAAGATATTTGGGTGCACACCTCTCTAACTCAAAGATGGGACAATAGAGAATCGCTCATGTGGGCCCGCATCGGAAAAATGATGTTTGTTTCTTTTCCCCCGCCACTATGTAGCCTCCTTAAACTACATGATATTGATATATTTTATTTATATAAGATGCGACTTTCCTATGTAAAGCCAAGATTGATGATGTGCGTACTAGAAAGGGATGGAATTTTCCGTCATGTGGAGGTGACAGTTGCAAGAAAGGAGCTACTAGGAAGGGTGGCCGTTTTTGGTGTGTTTCATGTGAGAGACCGATTGAATACCCTGTGATAAGGTAATATTATATTTGTGACCCATATGTTAGACATTTGTATACGATATATAATTATTGACATTCAAACTTACTATCCACTACATGCTCTTTACAGGTATCGCCTTGAGCTTGGTATCTCTGATGATACCGGTAGTACTGTGGTGGTCCTTTTTGATGAGGCTTCGGTTAACTTGATAAATTTTCCAGCTTCGACATTGTTGACGGACGAAAAAGAGGTACATCTGAAATTTTAGAGTTTATTTGCACCCCTACTCCCGTGCCCCATTACTCATGATTTGCTATGCAGTGTCTTGATGATCACGCCAACTTGCCTTCTCCCATACTCGATCTCATTGGCACAACACACGAATTTGAAATCAAAAGTCATACATATTATGAGTATGGGAAGTTTGAGAGTTTTACATGTTGGGCGGTGGACTCACCTCATCCGTCGATTGAAACTGAAAGCTCAAGAACCATTGATAATGAAATGTTGGACCAGCTTGCATCATCCAAAACATTAACCCCGTCTCCATCTGTTGTTACACCGTCCAAACCTACAGAGAATAAAAAGAAATATAGGTAACCAACCCCTGTAATATACCTATAATAAAAATGTTTGTTCCTTTAGGCCTTTTGCTAATGCAATAAAAAGATACCGATATGAATGGTTTTGTTATTTTCAGAGTGGACCCCGAAGATTCAGACGTTGATGATGAACTCGGCCTTGGCTGCTGGGCAATATACTCGAGTCTATCAATGCGAATATCGCCCATCTCGCCATCAGAATCAACGTTCAAACGGTTGCTCAAGTCTACTCCTGCAGATGATAAGAAAAAAAAAAGGTCATCACGACATAATAAGTTTTGTGACAACATAAATACCAAACATTTTAACGGTTTTACCTTAGACCTATTACTTACGCAATAGATCTAGCATGACAAACATTGTTCGAATATTTTCGTATGGATAACGTGGATATTGAACTTATATCTGTAGATGGTGACCGTGATGGTTAGGACGACACCGCAACTGACAAAAAGAAAATGAGACGGTAAGCACATGTTGTATACCATATTTGGTCAAATATGGTTTTATATCTGCCCACATATTAATACACCCCTCTTGTATATTTTGTGGTCGTTTGTCATGGATGATTCGAGTGACCTGAGCCAACTGTACTAATGATCCTTATCAAAATAAACTATTATGACGTGAATAATAAACTGGATTAAAACTGAATTTGGGATCCTTTGTTTTTTATGTTTGAAAGGCAGTGAATGTTACTTTGTTGCATCGATTCTATTTTGTTTTGATAATTTATTATACTTTTTTGTCGTGCAAAATATTGGTTCTTTTCCGCTTGACTTGGTTTCAGGTACATCCAATATGAACCGGCTGTGAAATGGATGCTTTCCACAAGATACCAAATGAAAATGCCTATTAACAATTATTGTAAAAAAACCATACTTTGGGCAAATAACTATTACAACAACTTATGAATTATATGGAGTACCATTTGTTACCATTCGCTATAAAAGTCCAACAATATATTATTTCGATATTCATACAAGAAACACATGGGGTTCAAAATGGAAATCGTATCACAATACTTACACACACTTTAATACATGGCTAAAAATGCTTTCGTTGAATTTCTTATTTTTTGGAGTTATTATGTTTTTTAACAAACAATATGCAATTGGTTGTAAAAAACGACCACAAACTCACATACTGCAAAAGTATCATACCCGCATAATCCATATTATAAGAATAACTTGGATGATCAAAATATTGAAGATGTTTATGCTAATTGCTACGTTGAACAAGATTGTCTTAAATTATATTTGTACCATCACCAACAAACTATACATTACATGCTACATTATGATATGTAAAGCTTTGTGGTTATGGTATATTAAGTAATTACAAGTGTTAGGATATGATTGGGGTTGGCAATCAACAAATTGTGAATGTTTAGATATGATATTTCATCGCCACTTATTATTAATTAAATGGGTTTCCAAACTCTTTCTATTTATATGTTTTTATGTCCTATCATACATCTGTTTCAATTTCATGTAAATTATTTCCTTTAACCATAACAGTGGTCTTACAAATAATTGCATTATAACAAAGGCAAAGTATTCTGTGTTCGAGATAATTTGTAAATATAATGTATTATGTTGTAATCATTATATAACTCAACTTTATAAAATTTCTCGCTAAGCCATTTCACCCACACTTTGATACATGTTTAAAAATGTTTTCCGCCAATTGGTTGTCAAAATCGACCACTAAATGACTTCCAATATTAAATCGTATAAATCACCATATTAAGAATTGTTTTGTAAATTGGTACTTTTTAAATTCATGTAGACAATACTTTAATTTAAATATAGTAGTTTGAATCAAGTTGTGAGTATAAGTAACCAATGAGATGTGACCAAATGAAGTTGAGTTATGTTTTTTCCAATTAGTCTAAAATGCACTCATACTAGCCTTTTTAACCAAATTGTTTAATAAAGATCAGTATCATTATTAAAACTCAATAAGAATCTATAATACATATAGAGACTTACCATGAACTATAAGTATCTGCCTTTTCATTATACACCACACTTATTGCATCAGTTAAGTAGTAGAATCCCAATAGGTGATATACTAAACTTATTCATTCATTATCTTACCGATCCGCAATATGATTCAAGTTGTTAATCGGTCCTTCAAGCATTAAATGGATACAGGTACATTTGACTTTTACAAGTTTACATACCTGCCGATTATGTATGTGATTCAAGCTGTATTTGTCTTTGCATTGCGCATCACACTGAATACCAAACTCCATCCTGCAGCATATTGAACAAAACTTTGTTTATTCATTCAAGAAATGTAATAAATGACAGTGGAAAGATGCAGAGTTTCGTGGTTTACTGATGACACAAAATGTTGGACCATTTACGTGTTCGTCCCATTTATAAGACTTTACTTACATTATGCAATTACAACATCAAGCAATAATGCATACCTACTTTTGCATGATCAACATAATTTGTTAGGACAAGAATCACACTCGGTAGGAACTTTGACAGACCTGCCACTGAACCAAATAGCTTCGACCTCCAAAAATCCCTTTGTTTATAAAAAAAGAAGATCGGTAGGTAATTAGTACTAAAGTTGCGAGTTTATCGATTTCATAATATTGAATATTACCGTAATGGTTATTCATGTAGGAACACTTTCTCATCGTGCAGCTAAAAATATCCCACATGGAGTGCACATGCATCTCAGGTAATTAAACATGTTATAAGTCTTGCATCCTGTTACTTAACTTATTATAATGTGGTTCTTATCAATGATATTTACCTTTATTTGCAAGGTATTCCTGTGGTGTACCATGATATTGGCCCGCCAACATTTGAATGTCAAAATTGCAAGGCTGTTATGTGGTACCTGGAAAGAACTAACGTAACAAAAACCGTTGTAAACCCAACGCTCTTCTCTGTTTGCGCCAAGGGGAAAAGTGCTTCTTCCGATATATAATGAAACACCTTCGCCTCTTAATGAGCTTATGGACTACATCATTCCTGCAAACTCAAGTTTCAAAGAACGATCGGGTGTATAATGGTATGTTTTGTTACACATCTTTTGGAGCAAAAATAGACCATTCAATTAACACAGGCAGGGGTCCATATACCTTTAGAGTAAATGGCCAAAACTATCATCGAATAGGTTATCTGCTTCCTAAACAAAATCAAGCCTAAATTTGCGCAGCCTATACTTTTTGACATGAAAATGAACTTAAGAACCGAATGGGAATTTTTGTAAGCAAAGATAGTGGAGAGTGCGTGGATGCAAATATAGTAGCAAGCCTTATGAAGATGTTCAATCAAACAAATCCAATCACCAAGGCATTTCGAATGGCAAGGGATTGGTCTGAGACCCATAATTCAGCCCACTTGGAACTACGGCTACTAAGTGGTCGAGGTGCATCTCGGCAATATAACCCCATCTGTACGGAGATTGCACCTGACACTACAGATTTTGGTGATGGTATTCCCACAAGAGATATTGTTATAAGAAACAAGGATGAAGGGTCAAACGTATATCCGAAGCATCCGAATACATGGCCTCCAATATCCATTATTATTTCCATATGGAGAGGACGGGTATCATGAAAAGATATTGTATCACAACAACAAAGTGTGTGCGAAAACCAAAAGGCCTTTTGTTACAATGAAAGAGTACTACTCATACATCATACAACATCGAAATAACCAAGGCACTACATTGCTTAGAGGTGGCCAGTTATTGCAACAGCTTTTGGTTGACGATATGCGGTCGTGTCGAGGAGCAAAGGCTTACATGGAATAGGAAAAATCAAGATACGCTACGTGGATTTATATCACAACGTGTGTGACGCACAAGAGGTGATACAAATGCGCAGGTTTGGGAAACGAATCGTCCTACCAAAAAGTTTTATAGGTGGCCCAAGGTATATGATGCAAAACTACCAGGACGCAATGGCTATATGTCGAACATATGGAAACCCTGCACTGTTCATCACTTTCACTGCTAATACAAAGTGGCCTGAAATCTCAAAAATGTTAAAGCACATTCCGGCCAAAAGCACATGACCGTCCCGAAGTGTCCACGCGTGTTTTCAAGCTTAAGCTTACTGAATTGTTAAATGATCTTACAAAACGCCATATTTTTGGCAAGTCCCGGGGAGGTAATGCACCTTACCTAATAATGGCAATATGTCTGATTTTTTTATAACAAATTAATGTATTATATTATTTGTTTCTCTATTTTATTTCAGTTGTATATGTAATAGAATTTCAGAAACGCGGACTACCTCATGCTCACATCCTACTATGGCTAGAAGAAAGATTTAAATGGAAATCCCCGTCCCAGATAAATGATATAATTATGGCGTAAATACCATGTCGAAAATGATCCAGACGGGTATAAAGTGGTAACTGAATTTATGTTACATGGTCCTTGCGGTAAAGATGCTAAACATGCACCATGTACATCTGAGGGTAAATGCTCAAAACATTTTCCTAAACTTTTCGTTGCTGAAACAATGGTCGATAGTGATGATTATGCTATTTATCATCGGAGGGATAATAAAGCTTACCATATAAAAGGCAAATTCAAATATGACAACAGATATGTGGTTCCTCACAACCGTTATCTCCTTCTGAAATACCAAGCCCACATCAACGTAGAATGGTGCAACCGATCAAAGGCAATTAAGTACTTATTCAAGTACTTGAATAAAGGTCCTGATAGAGCCACAATTGTTATACAAGAAAATGTAAAAAACAATGGTGGTCAAGCAGATGTCCAGATTTTGGAGGTGGACGAAATAAAGAATTATTTGAATTGTCATTTTTAGCTCCATGTGAGGCGGTATGGCGTTTGTTTTCCTATGACATCCATTACTCAGATCCATCAGTGATTAAACTCAATTATCACCTCGCCAAATCAAGATCCAATCACACTTCGTGATTCGAAAGCTTACCAAAGACTAATTCAAAGGGAAGGCATCGATATAACCTTGTTCACGATTGGTTTGAATTAAACGCTGCGTGATACGTGCGAATAAATACACGTGACTCGGATACCGCCATTATGTGTGGCATGAGAAAGACAAAATGTGGAAAGAACGAAAGAAGCATAAATGCATTGGGAGAATTGTTTACTCGCATCCCGCTTCGAGAACGATACTATCTTCGAATGTTGTTGAACATTGTCAGAGGACCTCGATCCTTTGAGAAACTCATGACTGTTAACGATAGATTATGTTCCACGTTCAAGGAAGCCTGTTTTGCATATGGCCTTTTAAATGATGACACGAATGGACGCGATGCATATCTCAAGCAAGTGTGTGGATGTTCTCGACCACGCTCGCGTGACATGTTTGTGACGATTCTATTGTTTTGTGATGTCAGCAGGCCTTTAAAATTATGGGAAGAAAACGGCATTTTTAGCAGAGGATATCCTACACAAGAAAAGGAAAATGTTCGACACCCTAACTTGAACCCAGATGAACAACTTCGAACTATTGTTTGCTTGAAATACAAGAGTTGTTAAATAGTTGTGGAAGATGTTTAGGAGATTTTCAAGATTTACCACTACCGCACCCAATGTTGCTAACCAATATGGACAATCGTCTCATAAGAGAAGCGCTCGCTTATGATATGAAGGAAAGTAAGATTCAACATCAACAACTCCATTCATTGTTAAACACCCAAATGGCCTAATCTATGAGGACGTTATTGAATCTGTAAATGGTAACAAAGGGAAATTTTACTTTGTGTACGGACCAGAGGAACCGAAAGACATTTTTATACAAGACTATCATCTCAAGGTGAGATCTAACGAAATAGTGCTTGCCGTCGATCTTCGTATGTATTTATACTAAATTTAAATAAACAACTAACTTGCACATTTAAAACATACGCAACTCGATAAGTGTCCTTAAATTGTATAGGCATTGCTTCATTGTTGCTACCGCGGAGAACGGCTTATAGTCGTTTGTTATACCACTTGAATTATTAGAAAACATCACGTCGCGATAAAACAAAACACGCATATGTCAGAACTCATGCAGAAGTGAAACTAATTATCCGATGAAGCTCCAATGACCCAAAAATATGCTTTTGAGGCGTTGGACAAGACTCTGAGAGATATCTTAGGATATCATGACATTGAAAGTAGAGAACGAATATTTGGGGGCGTGACGGTCTTGCTAGGAGGCTTACCAAGGCCGCGCTATGTACCAAAAGCAAGTAGGCCAGTCATTGTTCAATCATGTATAAACGGCCTCGAGTTGTGCAAGCATTGCAAGGTATTTACCCTTACACGGAGTATGCGGGTCAATGAGTATAGTGAGAATGGACTGCTTGATACTCGAAAACAGGATTTCAATAAATGGGTATCGTGGGGGATGGCAATTTGCCAAAGAAAATGCAAAGAAGATGAGGACGAGCCATCTTGGATCGACATTCTTGAAAGTTTCCTAATCCAATCATGGGATTGTCCTATCGAGAAAATTGTAGCCGAGACATACCCCGATTTTACAACAAGACAGACTGACGATGTGTATCTCAAAGAAAGGGCAATCCTAACTCCTCGTAATGATGATGCTGATACTATCAATGATTATATGTTTAAACAATTAAAAGGGAACTCTGCTATATACAATAGAGCGGATGAAGTTTGCAAGGCATCTACAAACAATCTAGATCTCAGATGACTGTACCCGATTGAATTTCTAAATTCCTTAAATTTTCCCGATGCCCCACATGAACTTCACTTAAAAAAGGAACTACCCATTATGCTATTGCGTAACATCAATCCAAGCAAAGGTCTCGGTAATGGAACAAGATTGCTCATACAGATTTAGGCCAATTTGTTATTCACGCGAATCGATCCTTACAGGTTCAAATATAGGAGACAATGTCATTATACACAGGATTATACTAACATCAACGCAATCCAAATGGCCATTTATCCTAAAACGGCGACAATTCCCTGTAAGAGCATGTTATGCGATGACTATCAACAAAAGTCAAGGCCAATCACTTACTTACGTTGGCCTCTATTTGCCTACTCATGTGTTTACACATGGACAACTTTATGTGGCGCTGTCTAGAGTTACCACTCCTAACGGCCTTAAGATACTAATGATTGAATACAAAGACCCTAGACTTAAGAACCGCACACGAACATTGTTTTCAAAGAAGCTTTCAAGAGCTCTGCCTTAGCATATCTATGTAATGTTCAGATATTAAATATAATAAGGTGGTACATTTTATTTCATATATGCATTGTTTGTGTTTCCATATTCATATACACATAATAAAATTTGAATGGCAACACCAATGGATAGTTCAAAGACATTTATTTATTATAACTTTATTACTTGCCACAAACACTCATAAACTTTATAGTATTGCCCCAATTCTTAACAGGTGTTCATTATCTATATTCTCATGTTAAAAGACACATAATAAATTATGACCACCCATACTTATTCATATACCATTGTTTTCTGATTTATGAAATAACCTCAAAACCTAACCGCATACTCATCAAGTGCTATTATTGCAGATAATATTAATAGTATGCACAAATGTTCACATAAATATATAATAAATTGGTTTTATGGTTTATTAGGAGTTACATACCCTTTATTAATTTCAAGTAAGTTCAAAAGTTTGATGAGACATTTAAAAACCAACTTATCTCGAATATACACATATCAACTCCTTTATTATCATACGTAAATCGATATCCGATTCTAAAACTATGTCATTCAACAGGATGTCGTCTCACACTACTTTCATATGCCCTTACACCGAGCTGCAAAACGCTTTAATGTTGGTTCGTCTCTTTTTAAAGTGCATTGTCGATCGGTTGGAATTAAATCTTGGCCATATCGAAAACTTCTCAGTTTAGAAAAGGTAATTAACTATTTTCGTGTTAGCAATTAATTGACACTAAATTTTACTGATTTTCATACCACAAACCTGATTTAAGAGGAGAAAGTTGATCTGCAAGCTTCAATGTTTCCAGATAAAATAATGATTTCAATCTTATAAAAATGGTTTTCCCTATTTGCTAATATATACATATTTTAAGTCACAAACATTAACATTTAACTATGCTTTTTATAGTACGCATTCATATGTTTTCTATATTGTGATATCCAACTTTCTTTTCATTATAGGGCAAGGAAGGTGATTCAAATACTAATGAAAATATGCAAGAGATAATTACAAAACAGCAGGAAGAAAAAGACGGATAAAGGAAGATCCGCACTAGCAATTACTTATTAATAAAAAATTAAGACGACGCTTCAAAGCTACCTACAGGAAAAAAAAAAAAAACGATCAATTCGATTTGTCGTTAGCACCACCAATAGTTCGATGTGGAACCGTGTCAGTTATATATATCCTAACAATCATGCAAGCTATGAACATATAGAGTTCTCTTATGGCAAAGAACTATAAAGCATAATAATGGAAAGCTTATTGATACCTAAACTCAAGTGTTCAAGTAGTTTTTTTAACAAGTTATTTTCCTAGATTTCTTTCTTGAAGTTTGGTATGTTATTCTCTAAGTTTTTAAAATGAATAATGCTTAAACTACAAATTGGCCCTACGTTGTTTGGTCAGCTTTAATAACTCATACCCCAACTGTTGTTATTATAATACCAATTAAATCAGCATAAAATTTTAAAATTCAATAATTAATAAACTGCATACCTTATTGACTATTATGCGATCAACAAGACGATTTGCTCCGTTGTCTCATTGACGAATTCTCATTATTTGCGTATACTAAACCGAAACACCCATCAAGCCTGAAACATCGTTATAATCTGTGTTGCATTCACTAGCCCTGACAATATGAGCAAATCTCCCGTTGATCTTACTCACCAACTCTCATATCATCGCAATATCCTCAACGCCCATTTTTGCATCAGCTAAAGCCACATCGATATTCACCTACCCACTGCATGTATAACACGAATCCGTATTAGATCAACTAATGAGCCATAAATCAGAAACAACTACGCCTATGCAAGTGACTAATACCCTCGACTAAAACGAATATTGCCATGACTTCAACTAAATACAATTTGTCACGGCTCACCATTATTCACTCACCTATTATCTATATCTAAACCAAGAACAAGATTCAAAACAAAAGGAAAATAAAATAATTTCTCAGTTTTGTTCAACACACTTTTAAATATTTAAGGATCTAAAAAGATCTCATGTTCTTGAACTCATAACCTCATAAATCTATAAGAAGTCAAGCTTCTTTTTTACAAAAACAAAAACGAAACAAGACAAAAACCTTCGCCTACCTGATACATCATTAATCTTTATCGAAGCTTAGCTTCTATATATATCCGAAAAATTAAAGGGAAAGATCAAAACATAACTTTTTAACCTCCCTTTCATTCGGTTTAATCATAAACAAAACAATAACACACGTAGAAACATACATGAGCTCCTCCAAAGGATCTTGAAGCAATAAAGGTTCTTTGTTGATAGACTATGCTACAGATGACAAAGGTACCGGCTTGAGTTAATGTTTGTCAAGTCCTGATTCATGAGTGGGTAGCCTGAGACATATTGAGCAAACTAAGTCAAGTTATGTTTCAATGCTATATTTGAGATAAACTTGAATGGCTTTTAGACCCTCATATCTCCATACATAAAAATTTTAAAATACACAAAAGAGTAGCTATCCCGGCTACTTTTTTCATCTACATAGCATTTTTTACAACATAAGCAGATCCAAACACTATTTCATGAAGTGCTTCTTTTCGTGTGCTTATCGAAAAGATAAAATGAAACAATCCCAAATCCTCTATAATGCTTTTCATGTGTTCGCATTCTCTAGCAGAAACTAAACTTTATAATGTAAAAATCATTGAACCCCCAAAAGCTCAAACCCCTAACTGGATTATCACTACAAAATCAAATTTGACCTTACACTTATTCAAACCCAGTTCAATGATTACCAATCTCAACATAAAACAACAAAAGATTCAAGCTTTATAATGCAAAATTGATAAACTCTTATCAAATTATCATTAACAATTGAAACATTCTAACAACTATTATAAAAATCTTCAAACATCTTCCAAATTTATTTATGATATTTAAATCATATACTTGATTTTCAGATTGAATCAAACTAACATAAAACACAATATCATTTATAAATCAACAAACATCCTAGAGTAACAACCTTGCAATAAATTATATAACGCTTTAACATTCGCCCTTTCAATCTATGATATTCAAACAATACCGAGATATTAGGCTCAATCGCCAGATAATCAAGCACCTTATAATCATCAACCTCATCCAAGTCTTCCAAAAACTCCTCCTTCTCCGCCAAACTCCGACGACATAGCACCAAAAGTGAGCAAGCAGTCAATCTTTCTTCGATCCTTCAACCGATCTCACGAAGGGCAAACTCACCCTGTCTGCACAAGATTGAAAGAAGTAAACAATCTTCCAGCCTCATCGATTGTTTCTTCTTTTTGGCAAATTCCGAGATTGGTGCTCTTCTCCTAGCTTCTCGATCAACTTTTTCTCCTCTGCAATGTCTAGCAAAATCAAAAGCCTAAAAGCATCGCCAGCTTGCCCGACTGCGGCACTTTCATTTCACAATGTTAGGTGTGGAAGACATTTTTCGATTAGGGTTAAGTTATGGATGGTTGTGTTTATGGTTATGTAAGTATAAGTAATTACAATGTACTAACTCATAAATTGCACAAATAATTACAAAAAAAAACACTCAAGAGGCATTGGAAATTTTAATTTGGGTGTTATCAGTAGCCCTTTCATATTCTTCATGCAAAAACTGATATGATTTAGGAAGATATCTAATATTGCAATTTAAACCCTTCATTTTTTATTGATCTAAATCAGCCCCTATATATACAATGCTTTGGCATTAACATCCTAATCTTAAAAAAATAATAATAATGGTAATAACTTATAGATTATCTTTATATTTATATACTAACATTTCCACTGTGTGTTAAATGAAACTTTAAATAAAATTAAGCTAATTTAAATACACCAAGTTTATCATTTGCCATGAAATAAATATATATTTCTTTGACATATCATCATCCCAAAAACAAACAAAACATTCAAATTATTAGAACCAACAAAAGTACCTAAACTCAAACAACTACTTAAACTCATTCATCTTAATAGCATTAGCTTCTTCCTCACGGGCACCCACTTTCGCTTCACTAACAAATAGTTTAACTCTGCAAGCAATAACCGATGCCTATCATGGGTTTTTCTTAAAGCTTCAAGTGACTCCAAAGCAACCCCGTTAGCACCATAAGCTTCCATGTTTGCCATCATGGTATGGTTCTTCGCTATTACCCTCCTCAAATGTTGGCAACAACCAAATAACATTTTGGATAATGCATCATCTTCACCGCCGTTGCACAAACCACAAGTGCATGCAATTATGCAATTTTGAAGAACCAGCGACATTCGATAAATTACCTATCAACTCTAAATTTGCCATTGAAAATAAAATATACAAAAAACCAAATGGTTCTATAACTCTTTATGAAACAAGCACCAAATAAATAGGCCAAACATTATTTATGTAACATACTAATATTAAAGTGTTACATATGAAAGGTCTTTTTTTAAATGTAACATATTAACATAAACCTCTTCACATATACTCTTATAAGGTTAATTGTCTATCTAAAATAATAGGAACCTAAATTAATGCCATGGTACAAAAAACAAATGTAGTCATCTTTACAATTTAGGACATTGACCAAAAAAAATTAGTCAACATTATTATGTAGTCATCTACAAGTAGTAACTAAGAAGCAACTTTGGCATATAATGAATGGTAGTTACATTTATAACCATGCAAATTTGCATAACTAAAACCCGTAAACATTACCCGACAAAGTTACAACTACATTACGCAACAAGAATTTACCTCCTACCTACGATAACAAATCTTATGATACCATTAATTGCAATATCTTATATGTAACTACTTGCATACAATATTACGTAAAAAAAGCGTATACATTCAACCCTTACCAAATCAATGCAATGCACGGGTTTATAATGCCTCGCATTTAATAAGCTTTAACAAGTTTATCCATAGTGGAAATAGGTTTATAAATCTAAAAGGTTTATTTATTTGTATGTGAATAATTATAAACCTTTATAAAAGTTTATCATAGTGGATGCTCTAACTAATTTCTAATGTCATTAAACATGAATTGAATAATCGATAATAATGCGGACACTTGAAGTTATATAAATGGAAAAGAAAAGTCCGCAAAACGTATATCATAAATACGCTCACAAAAAGTGAGAGCTTATATAATTATTTACCACGTGAGGAAGAGTATGTAACACATTTAATTACATGATTCTCATGATGTGATAAAACAACATAATAATAGCAACTCATGATGTGATGTGGAATATAAAAGTTTATCATAGTGGATGCTCTAACTAATTTCTAATGTCACTAAACATGAATTGAATAATCGATAATACTGTGACACTTGAAGTTATATAAATGGAAAAGAAAACCGCAAAAACGATATCATAAATACGCTCACAAAAAAAGTTGAGAGCTTATATAATTATTTACCACGTGAGGAAGAGGCATGTAACACATTTAATTACATGACTCTCATGATGTGATAAACAACATAATAGCAATTGCAACACATATGTGCAACCTACACAACTCAGATATTAACTAGCCAAATGTTGTCTCTTTTCGTCGACAATGTGGATAACTCGAACAAAATAGATACCCGCTATAGTCAAGTCAAAATATGAAAATATCATTAGTGTAAAATGAGTTTCTCAAAAAAAAGCTTAACTCAATATGAGAAAACCCTCGTCACGATGCATAAAGAAGCAAACAAATATTAAAGATGCTTAGCAAGTTTAAGTTACACTAATGATTTCATTGTGTTAAGTATTTATGGATTCAAAGACTTACTTTAGAAATAGACATTCCAAATCTTTAAGTCTATGCTATAAGTCTACACTTATCATCTTATTCAAACTTGTATACAATTAATAAACAAGTAGAGTATAATATAACCAAAGTGAATAAAATTGCATTCAAGTATGGGTTGTTTGGACTTGTTTATTTAACTGGTTATGTATTTTTAGAACGCACAATTTTATACAACTTACACCACCAATTTCATAAATTATATATCACATGTCTTTAACGAGACTTAAACCTTCAACCTCTTGTTTCATGGGTCACTCACATACCGCCGGAGCCAAGAGGCTTTGAATAACTGGGTTATGTATTTATTTAATTGTAAGAAGATTCATATACTTTAATATGGCTTATTAGCTTATTAACTTGAACTTACAATCACAATACCACATTGATAAGCTCGTAAATCTAGTCAAGAAGTAAAATCGTAATCAATTCAAAGTTGAATAACTTTACTCGACAATCCGCCTCAATAAGCAAATCCACACATTTTTAAACCTCCTAACAAAGTTTCATGCTTTTTCATACAATAAGCTAACTTAAACTACTACTAGCTTATGCTAGCTAAATGATGGAGAACATACAACATAAAAATAAAGGTTCTGTTGAATATTGGTTTTGCAAAATGAGTTTTTGCAAATTTTGACACTATTTAATAGGGATTGAGTCAGAGAATACAAACGTATTTTTCCAAGTGTCCCATTTTGTACGTGTATTTTTAAGATGTGGAATAGCAATATACTTTTCCATAGTAAACCGTTTAGTACGTGTACTTTTTTAAGTTGTAAAATAGCAATGTACCTTCTATAAGTTTTCAATTTGTACGCCCTACTTTCATAAATGTTCCAATTTGGTAACGCCATCTCACGCATTCAAATTAGAACACTTATGGAAAGTATGCTAGTTATTCTAATTTTAACTTAAAAAAGTACACGCATTCAGAACGGACACTTACGAGTACATTGTATATTCTACAAATTAAAAAGTACACGCATCACTGAATGGGACACTTGAAAAGTATCGCTATTCTACGACTCAATCCCTATTTAATATATGATATGTTATATATATTTATATTTTTGGTAGCTTTATGCTCTCCTCTAATGCAGAGCTTCAAGAACGAAAGCCAAAGTATGTCCAAAGTGGAGGAAATGAATGAGATATCGTGGTCTCAAAGTGAGGCACTTGAAACATAAAACTTGGAAATGGGAGAATCCCACATCACCAAAACAAGAAGGATGCTTGTTTATAAGGAAATTATAGTTTTGGCTATTAAATTCTTTTAGGTTGGTTATGCTCCCATCTCTACGCAAGTAGCTGCAGCTAGGTGCGTAAAATGGGATTTCGTTCAAAATGAGTTCTAAGCTCAAATCTCATATGACACCTAATGCAAAACTGCTACTCCATAATGCATGCGATCTTTTTGTCATAGCCATTTTTCTCAGAAATCCATTTAGGAATAGATTGAAACTTATCAAGTAAGTTTACGAAATCAGCTTTTATGTTTTTAAAAGATATACAAATCTGTTTTATGTATTAAAGATTTATAACTGCTTAAACATAACCGCATTTTCGTTTTATGGCCGAATGTTTTGGAGGACAAGTTGAGTCTTCAAGATATACGTACCATATGTCTCATTCGCTTTAGACATTCGTAAAACGCACCCATAACTAAACGGCCCAAAGAATCTCTTTTCGACGTAAACGCCAAAGCCCGCGGATCTTCGGCAAGTGGTCTAGTCCGTCAGACAACAGCTTGCGACAAGAAAATTGAAACAGCATCGAATTTAACTGCTTTTAAGGAATCGTATTCAATACGAGCCTCGCGGGCTGCCTTTAATGCTTTCGCTTATTATAATTTTATAGTGTATGTCTTCGCTTAATTCGCTCGCCTGCTTTAATTTCATCAAGTTTTGTTTCAAGTAATTATATATATTGTCATTATAACTGATTTTATTATAAAAGTGTACACCGCTTCCCACGTCTTAAATAGATTCGGTTTAACCATTTATATCACTTTGTTAAAAATCTAATTAATAATTAACAGGTTTTATAAACCGCTTCCCTGTCAAAACCTTGTTGAGTTTCTTTGGAAATCGGGCCATTAAACAGCTTTTAACATACAGATTTGGTCTTTACAGATCTATAACCTTTTTAAGCAGCTTTTATTCTCAGCTTAACTAAAACCAAGATTGAGTTTCTAATAAACCATTTACGTGGATCCATCTAAAACCAAGATGAGTTTTGTTGAATCGACCGTACTAGTAGATACCAATTTACAAATTTTTTGAACTGTTTGTGTTTGTTTTTCAGATGACAAATACCAATACCCCTCCCCGTGAATACTCCCGTGAACGTGAATCAAAAGCGCCATTACCAACACTGTTGTTAATCATGTTGAGAAACCGTGAGAAATTCAATGGGCGTAATTTCAAGAGGTGGCAACAAGATGTTTTTCTATCTCGACTACTTTGAACCTTGCGCGGTTCTAAAAAGAAAACACACCTAACGGGAACCTCCTGCAAGGTCAATCCTTCTAATCAATAGGTCGTTCAACCTTGGAAGCATGGAAACATTCCACTTTTGTGTCACAACTATGTTCTGAATGGTTTGGTTGATTCTTTGTACAACGTGGTAACGCAAGACCAAGACTCCGCCAAAGAATTATGGGAGTCATTGGAACGCAAGTACAAAACCGGAGATGCCGTACAAAGAAGTTCGTGGTAGCTCTTTTTTTGGATTACAAGATGGATGATTCAAAGAATGTGATGAGTCGTTCAAGATTTGTGTGTTTTGCTACACTAATATTCATGCCGAAATGATTTGAGTGAAACTTTCAAGTTGCCGCTATTATTGAAAAGTTACCTCCAAGCCGGGTAGAATTCAAGAACTACCAAGCATGTTTAAAAGGAGATGAGTGTTGAAGACTTGGTTGTTCGCCTTCGATTGAAGAGGACAACAAGCTAGCCGTAAAACAGTATACCGATTCTCGCAAAGGCAAATATGGTTGAGCATGTTTCGTCATCTTCAAAGTCCAATGCCAAAGCTAAAGGCAAAGGAAAAGGAAAGAATGACAATGGGGAAAGGGAAGTCCTGATTACCTTGCTCCTAAAGTCGCAATTCAGAAACGGTTCCAAGGGGTGTGTTTTCAATCACCGCGGACCGTGTCACCGTGTCGCTAATTGTAAGATGCCGGCTGGTGACTCCACGCCAAAGCAATATGGTGAATGAAGATGTGGACATGATTGCTATGGTGTCCATGTCATTGCCATGATCTCTGAAGTTAACCTGGTAGGTTCCAAAAACAGGGAATGGTGGGTGGATACTGGGGCTACCCGTCATGTGTGTGCCGATAAGAGTATGTTTCACTCTTTCAGAGCGGTTGATAGTGGAGAGAAGTCGCATATGGGCAACTCGAATCTGCTGAAATCAGGGTGAAGGAGATGTAATCTTGAAGATGACATCCTAGAAAGAGCTCAAGTTGACTAATGTCTTGTATGTTCCGTAGATTGCAAGAATCTTGTGTCCTGGTTGGTCGTTGAACAAGTTTGGTTTCGCCTTGTTTTTTTGAGTCTGATAAGTTTGTTCTTTCTAAGAATCAAGTGTATGTTGGTAGGGATATGCCCTAATGGTATGTTTAAACTCAATGTAATGGTTGTTAAGAATGCTATCAATAAAATAAATTCTTCTGCTTACTTGATTGAGTCTTCTAATATGTATGACTGCCTTTTGGACATGTAAATTTTAATTCAATGCGACGCTTGATTAAATTTAATTGCATACCTCATTTCCATATTGACTCAAAATATAAATGTGAAACTTGTGTTGAAGCCAAACTTACAATAGCATCTTTCAAATCGTTGAACTAAAAACCGAACCACTTGATATGATACAAATCGCATACATATGTGATTTGAAATCACTACCCACAAAAGGTGGCAATAAGTACTTTTATCACGCTTTATTGATGATTGTACAAAGTATTTCTATGTTTACTTAACAAAAGTAAAGATGAAGCTATAGACAAGTTTGTTTACATAAAACGGTTGAGAATCAACTTAGTAAGAAAATCAAGGTTGTCCTAAGTGATGAGGAGGTGAATATGTGTTCCATTCACGACCTATGTGCGAAACATGGAATTAGACACCTAGTTCACTGCTCCCTATTCACCCTCAGTAATCCAACCGAAAGGAAGAACCGCATCTTTGAAAGAAATGGTTAATGCCATGTTGATAAGTTCCGTCTAAGCCAGACATGTGGGGAAGCCATTTTAACGCTACTTATCTTTAAATAAGATACCTCGTAAGGAAAAAGAAGAGACCCCTTATGAATTATGGATGGAAATAAAGCCATCATATCAAGACATTCTACGTGTGTGGGGGTAATTAGCAAAGGTCGCTATACCGACCCAAGGCCCAAAAGATTGACCTAAATCTGGATTGTATATTCATCTGATATGCTATGAATTGCGTGCTTATCGCTTCATTGTACATGATTCGAAAAATCCTGATATACAAAAGGGTACATTAATGGAATCAAGGAATGCTTCATTCTTTGAAACTATATTTCCTTGTTTAACAAAGGAAACTGGAAGTTCATCTAGAATAGATGAAGAAGTTGTCCAAGATAAGAGACAACGAGATGATAATGATCTCCAAGATGTGAGACAAGATCAAACTGAGGAAGAAGAGGTTGAACCTAGAAGAAGCAAAAGGGCAAGAACCGAGAAATCGCTTGGACCCGATTTTGTTTCTTTTATGGTTGAAAACGAACCTACTTCATACCGATAAGCGGTTACTTCCTCGAAGGGGCCTCAATGGAGATGCCATTAAAAGTGAAATAGATTCTATTTTACAAAACCATACTTGGGAGCTCGTGGATTTACCTCCCGGTTGTAAAACTACTAGGCTATAAATGGATCTTCAAGAAGAAAATGAAAGCCGATGGCACCATTGACAAGTATAAAGCAAGATTAGTAATCAAAGGATTTAGACAACGTGAAGGTCTTGATTACTTTGATACATATTCTGTTAGCGAATAACCTCGATTAGGATGATACTTGCTATTGCCGCTTTAAGAAATTTGGAAGTTCACCAAATGGATGTGAAAACGGCTTTTTTAAACGGAGATTTAGAAGAAGAAATCTACATGAACCAACCTGAGGGTTTCATGGCTCCTGGACAAGAGAATAAAGTTTGTAGGCTTGTTAAGTCATTATATGGCTTAAAGCAAGCTCCCAAACAATGGCACCAAAAATTTGACCACGCCATGCTAGAGAGTGGATTCAAATTAATGTATGCTTATAATGTGTTTATGTCAAAGACACAAATATGGATATGTAATCTTGTGTTTATATGTTGATGATATGCTTATCGTTGGCAGAACGACAAGATGATCAAATCTACTAAAGACATGTTGAAATCAAAGTTTGACATGAAGGATATGGGTTTGGCTGATATGATCCTTGGAATAAAGATCATACGAACTCAGAATGGACTTGTGTTAAGTCAAGCACATTATGTGGACAAAATTTTTAATACTCATAATGCGGGGGATTCCGGCCTAGCTAGAACTCCAATTGACACCAGTATGCATCTATCTAAAAATAGAGGCTTAGGTGTTGCCCAATTAGAGTATTCAAGAGTTATTGGCATGTTAATGTACTTAATGAAGGTACCCGACCTGACTTAGCATATGCGGTTAGCAGGCTAAGTAGGTATACTAGTAACCCGCTATGCACATCAAGCCTATGACTAGGGTACTTCACTATTTGAGATAGTCGCGATTATGGATCTGATTATGATCGATATCCAAATTGTTATCGAAGGATACAATGATGCAAATTGATATCTGACATAAAGGATTCTAGATCGACTAGTGGATATGTGTTTACACTAGGAGGAGCAGCTATATCTTGGAAGTCTTCCAAGCAAACTGTTATAGCTAAGTCCACGATGGAATCAGCATTTATCGCGTTAGATAAATGCGGACAAGAGGCGGAATGGCTACGCCAATTGTAGAGGACATACCAAGGTGGCCTAAACCGGTAACGACCATTAGTATACATTGTGATAGTCAATCGGCAATTGGCAGAGCTCATAGCATAATGTATATAATGGAAAGTCCGCATATATCCGTCGTTCGACATAATTCGATACGACAACTACTCTCAACAGATATCCATTGACTATGTGAAGTCAAAGGATAACATCGCAGATCCGCTAACGAAAGGCTTGCAGAGAGTTAGTAAGTAAGTCGTCTAGAGGAAAGGACTAAAGCCCTGAAGGAATGAGTTTCTATGAAGGAAAACCTAACCCAGTTGATGGAGATCCCAAGATCCGGTTCAATAGGACAACCTAATCATAAAATGGGGAAGTCACGCCAATGTGGGGAGTTACTAAATATTGTAACTTTCCTAGTCCATTCCTATAACAAATGTGACTTGTTGAGAGGTTAAACATATATGGGTTTAATGATTCAGATGAATCATAAAGCATAATGATTCAAGATGAAATCACAAAACATATGTTTTAATGATTCAAGATGAAATCACCTATGTGAGAGAGAAGTGGGGTCGCTTCGAAGGAAATGTGGGGCTTCCTAAGAGCTCTTGGTAACTGGCTAGTGTTCATGACCATAACGAACACCGACTATGAGGACTTGACAATGTCGGGAGAGTCTTGTGTGAAGTGTAATGTCGTCACGAAATGGATGATGAGTTCAAGGACATCGCTGCTACTCAGCTCTAGGAGACTAAGTACATCTCACGGGAAGGTTCAAAGTTGTTCCACTTATCCTATGCAAGACTTAACCGCAAATTTCACCCAAACTTTCGTGTGTTTTCTAATCATCTCCATTCATGTGGGGATTGTTGAATATTGGTTTTGCAAAATGAGTTTTTGCAAATTTTGGACACTATTTAATATATGATATATGTTATATATATTTATGTTTCTTGGTAGCTTTTATGCTCTCCTCGACGAGAGCTTTCAAGAACGAGCTAAAGTATGTCCAAAATGGAGTTGAAATGAATGAGATATCGTGTCTCAAAGTGAGGCACTTGAAACATAAAACTTGGAAAAATGGGAGAATCCCACATCGCCCAAAACAAGAAGTGGATGCTTGTTTATAGGAAATATAGTTTGGCTATCAAATTCTTTAGGTTGGTTATGCCCCATCCTACGTGGCGCGCCAGGGGTGCAGTAAAATGGGATTTCGGGTCAAAATGAGTTCAAGCTTCTAACTCATGCGACACCTAATGCGCACCGCTTCGCCGCGATACGCATGAGATTTTGTCATAGCCATTTTTCTCAGAAATCTATTTTAGAATAGATTGAAACTTATCAAGTAAGTTTACGAAATCAGCTTTATGTTTTTAAAAGATATACAAATTGTTTTATGTATTAAAGATTTGCGACTGCTTTAAACATAACAAATTTTCGTTTATGGTGGAATATTTTTCTTGGAAGACAAGTTGAGTCTTCAAGTATATATACGCCATATGTCCATTCGCTTTAGACATTCAGAAAACGCAGCCCATAACTAAACGGTTCCAGAATCTCTTCGATCAAAACGCCAAAGCTCCGTGATCTTTCGTGCAAGTGGTCTAGTCCTACTGCTAAACACCAGCAGACGCTGTACCCCGGGAAACGACGACGAACTGCTTTTTTAAGGAATCGATTCAATCGAGCCTCGTACTGCCTTTACCGCTTTCGCTTATTATAATTTTATAGTGTATGTCTTCCGCTTTATCCGCTTCTTCTGCTTTAATTTATCGCTTTGTTTCTAATTATATATATATTGTCATTATAATGAATTTTATTATAAAAGTGTACACCGTTTCCCACAGTCTTAAAATAGATTCGGTTTAACCGAATTTATATCACTTTGTTAAAAATCGAATTAATAATTAACAGGTTTTTATAAACTGTTTCCTGTCGAAACCTTGTTGAGTTTCTTTGGAAATCAGTTTCGATTAAACAGTTTTAACATACAGATTTGGTCTTACAGATCTATAACCTTTTTTTAAGCAGTTTTATTCTCAGTTTTAACGAAACCAAGATTGAGTTTCTAATAAACCGATTTACGTGATCCATCGAAACCAAGACAGAGTTTTGTTGAATCAGATCTGGTACTAGTAGATACCAATTTACAACAGCTTGTTTGACTGTTTGTGTTTGTTTTCAGATGACAAATACCAATACCCCTCCCGTGAATACTCCTGTGAACGTAACCTCGCCAGTTACCAACACGTTGCTAATCATGCCTGAGAAACCAGAGAAATTCAATGGGCGTAATTTCAAGGGTGGCAAATGAAGATGTTTTTCTATCTGACTACTTTGAACCTTGCGCGGTTCTTAAAAGAAAACCCACCTAACGTGGAACCTCCTGCAGAAGGTCAATCCTCTAATCAACAAGTTGTTCAAGCCTTGGAAGCATGGAAACATTCAGACTTTTTGTGTCACAACTATGTTGTTAATGGTTTGGTTGATTCTTTGTACAACGTAATCTGCAAGACCAAGACTGCCAAAGAATTATGGGAGTCATTGGAACGCAAGTACAAAACCGAGGATGCTGGTACAAAGAAGTTCGTGGTAGCTTATTTTTTGGATTACAAGATGGTTGATTCAAAGAATGTGATGAGTCGTTCAAGATTTGGTGTTTTGCTACACGACATTCATGTTGGGAATGACTTTGAGTGAAACTTTTCAAGTTGCTGCTATTATTGAAAAGTTACCTCCAAGCCGGGTAGAATTCAAGAACTACCTGAAGCATAAGCGAAAGGAGATGAGTGTTGAAGACTTGGTTGTTCGTCTTCATATTAAAGAGGACAACAAGCGGCTCAAAAAACACGATACTACCGATTCTGCAAAGGCAAATATGGTTGAGCATGTTTCGTCATCTTCAAAGTCCAATGCCAAAGCTAAAGGCAAAGGAAAAGGAAAGAATGACAATAAGGGCAAAGGGAAGTCTGATTACCTTGCTCCTAAAGTCGCAATTGTGAAACGAAGTTCCAAGGGGTGTGTTTCAACTGTGACCACCAGTCACCGTGCTGCTAATTGTAAGATGCCGGGTGACTCCACGCCAGGCTAATATGGTGAATGAAGATGTGGACATGATTGCTATGGTGTCTGATTTCATTGCCATGATCTCGGTTAACCTGTAGGTTCCAACAACGAATGGTGGTGGGTGGATACCGGGCTACCCGTATGTGTGTGCCGATAAGAGTATGTTTCACTCTTTCAGAGCGGTTGATAGTGGAGAGAAGCTGTACATGGGCAACTCGCAATCTGCCAAATCAGGGTGAAGGAGATGTAATCTTGAAGATGACATCCGAGAAAGAGCTCAAGTTGACTAATGTCTTGTATGTACTAGAGATTCGCAAGAATCTTGTGTCTGGTTGGTCGTTGAACAAGTTTGGTTTTCGTCTTGTTTTTGAGTCTGATAAGTTTGTTCTTTCTAAGAATCAAGTGTATGTTGGTAGGGGATATGCCCCGAATGGTATGTTTAAACTCAATGTAATGGTTGTTAAGAATGATATCAATAAAATGAATTCTTCTCCTTACTTGATTGAGTCTTCTAATATGTGGCATGGCCGTCTTGGACATGTAAATTTTAATTCAATGCGTCGCTTGATTAAATTTAATTGCATACCTAATTTCCATATTGACTCAAAATATAAATGTGAAACTTGTGTTGAAGCCAAACTTACAAGAGCACCTTTCAAATCGGTTGAACTAAAAAACCACTTGATATGATACACACTACATATGTGATTTGAAATCACTACCCACAAAAGGTGGCAATAAGTACTTTATCACTTTTATTGATGATTGTACAAAGTATTGCTATGTTTACTTACTGAAAAGTAAAGATGAAGCTATAGACAAGTTTGTTCTATACAAAACGAAGTTGAGAATCAACTTAGTAAGAAAATCAAGGTTGTCCGAAGTGATAGAGGAGGTGAATATGTGTCTCCATTCGCTGACCTATGTGCGAAACATAGAATTAGACACGAGTTCATCGGCCCCTATTCACCTCAGAACGTATTGCCGAAAGGAAGAACCGTACCTTGAAAGAAATGGTTAATGCCATGTTGATAAGTTCTTGTCTAAGCCGGACATGTGGGGAAGCCATTTTAACGGCTACTTATCTTTTAAATAAGATACCTCGTAAGGAAAAGAAGAGACCCCTTATGAATTATGGATGGGAAGAAAGCCATCATATCAGTACTTACGAGTGTGCGGGTGTCTAGCAAAGGTCTATACCGACTCCCGCCCAAAAGATTGACCTAAATCGTGGATTGTATATTCATCGGATATGCTAAGAATAGCAGTGCTTATCGTTTCATTGTACATGATTTCAAAAATCCGGATATACAAAAGGGTACATTAATGGAATCAAGGAATGCTTCATTCTTTGAAACTATATTTCCTTGTTTAACGAAGGAAACTAGAAGTTCATCTAGAATAGATGAAGAAGTTGTCCAAGATAAGAGACAACGAGATGATAATGATCTCCAAGATGAGAGACAAGATCAAACTGAGGAAGAAGAGGTTGAACCTAGAAAGAGCAAAAGGGCAAGAACCGAGAAATCGTTTGGACCCGATTTTGTTTCTTTTATGGTTGAAAATGAACCTACTTCATACCGAGAAGCGGTTACTTCCTCATAAGGGCCTCAATGGAAAGATGCCATTAAAAGTGAAATAGATTCTATTTTACAAAACCATACTTGGGAGCTCGTGGATTTACCTCCTGGTTGTAAACTACTAGGCTATAAATGGATCTTCAAGAAGAAAATGAAAGCCGATGGCACCATTGACAAGTATAAAGCAAGATTAGTAATCAAAGGATTTAGACAACGAGAAGGTCTTGATTACTTTGAAACATATTCGCCTGTTAATAATAACCTCGATTAGGATGATACTTGCTATTGCCGCTTTAAGAAATTTGGAAGTTCACCAAATGGATGTGAAAACGGCTTTTTAAACGGAGATTTAGAAGAAGAAATCTACATGAACCAACCCGAGGGTTTCATGGCTCCTGGACAAGAGAATAAAGTTTGTAGGCTTGTTAAGTCATTATATGGCTTAAAGCAAGCTCCCAAACAATGGCATCAAAAATTTGACCACGCCATGCTAGAGAGTGGATTCAAAATTAATGAATGCGATAAATGTGTTTATGTCAAAGACACAAATAGTGGATATGTAATCTTGTGTTTATATGTTAATGATATGCTTATCGCTGGCAAGAACGACAAGATGATCAAATCTACTAAAGACATGTTGAAATCAAAGTTTGACATGAAGGATATGGGTTTAGCTGATGTGATCCTTGGAATAAAGATCATACGAACTCATAATGGACTTGTGTTAAGTCAAGCACATTATGTGGAAAATTTTAATACTCATAATGCGGGGATTCGGCCTAGCTAGAACTCCAATTGACACCAAGAAGCATCTATCTAAAAATAGAGGCTTAGGTGTTGCCCAATTAGAGTATTCAAGAGTTATTGGCATGTTAATGTACTTAATGAAGGTACCCGACCTGACTTAGCATATGCGGTTAGCAGGCTAAGTAGGTATACTAGTAACCCAAGCTATGCACATGGGCGCCTATGACTAGGGTACTTCACTATTTGAGATACGTCGCGATTATGGACTGATTATGATCGATATCCAAATTTATCAGGATACAGTGATGCAAATTGATATCTGACATAAAGGATTCTAGATCGACTAGTGGATATGTGTTTACACTAGGAGGAGCGGCTATATCTTGGAAGTCTTCCAAGCAAACTGTTATAGATAAGTCCACGATGGAATCGAATTTATCGCTAGATAAATGCGGACAAGAGGCGGAATGGCTACGTCAATTCATAGAGGACATACTAAGGTGGCCTAAACCGAACGGCCATTAGTATACATTGTGATAGTCAATCGGCAATTGGCAGAGCTCATAGCATAATGTATAATGGAAATTCCAGACATATCCGTCGTCGACATAATTCGATACGGCAACTACTCTCAACAGGAGTTATCTCAATTGACTATGTGAAGTCAAAAGATAACATCGCGGATCCGCTTACGAAAGGCTTAAGCAGAGAGTTAGTAAGTAAGTCGTCTAGAGGAATGGGACTAAAGCCCTTGAAGGAATGAGTTTCTACGAAGGAAAACCTAACCCGCTTGACTGGAGATCCCAAGATCCGGGTTCAATAGGACAACCTAATCATAGAAATGTGGGGGAAGTCACGTCAATGTGGGGAGTTACTAAATATTGTAACTTTCCTAGTCCATTCCTATAACAAATGTGACTTGTTGAAAGGTTAAACATATGGCTTTAATGATTCAGGATGAAATCATAAAGCATAATGATTCAAGATGAAATCACCAAACATATGTTTTTAATGATTCAAGATGAAATCACCTATGTGGGAGAGAAGTGGGGTCGCTCAAGGGAAATGTGGGGCGCTAATTCCTAAGAGCTCTTGCTGAACCAGGCTAGTGTTCATGACCATAACGAACACGACTATGAGGACTTGACAATGTCTGGGAGAGTCTTGTGTGAAGTGTAATGTCGCTTCTAACGAAATGGATGATGAGTTCAAGGACATCGGCGTCACTTACTCGATCTAGGAGACTAAGTACATCACAAGGGAAGGTTCAAAGGGTTACACCTACCTATCCTATGCAAGACTTAACCGCATAAATTTCACCGAAACTTTCGTGTGTTTTCGACCGATCTCCATTCATGTGGGGGATTGTTGGAAAAGTGGTTTTGCAAAATGAGTTTTGCAAATTTTGGACACCTTTTAATATATGATATATGTAATATATATTTATGTTTCTTGGTAGCTTTTATGCTCCTCGACGAGAGCTTCGCAACGAGCTAAAGTATGTCCAAAATGGAGTTGAAATGAATGAGATAGCGTGTCTCAAAGTGAGGCACTTGAAACATAAAAACTTGGAAAAATGGGAGAATCCCACATCGCCCAAAACAAGAAGTGGAGGCTTGTTTATAAGGAATTTATAGTTTTGGCTATCAAATTCCTTTAGGTTGGTTATGCTCCCACTCCTACGCGCGCCAGAGGGGGTTGCGAAAATGGGATTTCTCGGGGTCAAAATGAGTTGAAGCTTCGAACTCATGCGAGCGACACACATGAATGCCCGAAGCCTCGCGATAATGCACGTATCTTTTTGCTGCAGTTTCGAGTTTCATTTTTCCAGATTTTCTGTAAATCTATTTTAGGAATAGATTGAAACTTATCAAGTAAGTTTACAGAAATTAGTTTATGTTTTTAAAAGATATGCAAATCAGTTTTATATATTAAAAGATTTGCAAACTGCTTTTGATATATAACAGATTTTCGTGTATATGGTCGATTATTTTTCTTGGAGGACAAGTTGAGTCTTCAATATAAATACAACCATAAGTCTCATTCGTTTGATACAAAAGAATCGGCTCATTACCACGAGGCGTTCAGCTGACTCTTCATTTCGAAACACGAGTCTTCGGCGATTTTTCGAACCAAGTGAGTCGGGTCGGTTTGTACAGCACTGCGTCGTTGTACCACCCGGGAAGCAGGCGAATCTGTTTTAAAGTCGTATTCAATCACGAGCCTCGTGCAATTCTTTTCTTGCTTTCGTTTTAATTACGTTGAATAGTGTAAATGTACCTTCTACTCCATTAAATACTTATTTATTTTTGTGGTTATTTATTGTAATTGTAATCTGATTTTATTAATTAAAGTGTACACCGTTTCCCACAAGAACATGCTCGAATATAAAAGCCCCTTACCAAGCAATAATATCATCTAACCTTGCTTTGGGTAAACCAGCTTTAAAGGAAATCGACTTCAACTTTAGGGAAAAGAGTATTCAAAGAACAAATGCTCATGAGAGTGGGAACAAGCTTGCATAAAGGACAGAAGCAAAAGTTAATCAAAGCGAGTCACCCGCATGCATCCTTGTTTTGACCTATCTTGCGTTTTAAGTTTAGGACACATGACTAACCATAAATTAAACGCATGTCTTGGGATGGCTGAGGCAAACCACACAACACGAACCCATGGAACTTTGTCTTGAGGGCGTATAATTGTATCCCACACAAGTCTCGACAAACTTTTCAAACTTCCCCTCCCTTGTTTTCCACACAACCTGATCTTTTTTGTGTTCCATTCGATTGGCCATGACCAAGTACCACTATGAACCACGTTGGCCACATTTTCAAGGAGGTTAAAACCTTCGCGAGTTATAATTCAAACAGATAAATCATCTCTAATAGGGCATTGTTGGCATCATAAATCAAACCAAACCGTCGTATTCTTACCATTCTCAATTTGATGCCAGAGATGTGGACGAACAATATTTCTTATTTGAAGTAATTTCCGCCAACCCCAACTCACATTGGACATTATAGGAACATCCCATAAACTAACTACGGCCCTTAAATTTATAAGCGTAGATCCAACGAACCCACAATGATTCCTTGTGAGCAATAATATTCCAAATGTGTTTAGACATGAACGCGACATTGGACATTTGGACCTATCAAGATGACGGATTCCTAGCCCACCTTCATGTTTTGGAACACGAAGGTCCTCCCAAGCAACCTTAGCTTTCCCGTTTCATATCAGGTATTGTGACAATTATACACATTCACATCCAAACAACTTGACTCCTTACAAAACAAAACAGATATAAAAAGGTGTTCGTAGATAAACGAACTCAAACTAATCAATGCTTAAATTTACACGTTTTATTGAATCTTATCCAATCCATCCGTTTTCCGCTTTAAGCAACCATTAGTTAACCTATCACCTGGTCCAACAAAGTATACAACGGTAAACTTCTTTGGTTAAAAAATCAATTTACAATGTCAAAAATTGGCTCATAAAAGACACTTTCATTGTAACTAAAATATCAAAACCTATAAACTATATCCCACATCGCCAGAACATAAAACCAACATGATATTTAAAAAGCCCATTTGGGCCGATTCAGCGCAGGAGTCCAGATGCGTGGGTTTATGACTCAAGTGAGGGCATTAAGGTTATGGAAGGGCAAAGAGCAAGGGGCGACTATGGCTCGTTTGTCTGTGGGGATGGCCCAAGGTTGCAGAGTAAGTAGATGCGGTGTTGGCACAAATGGTGCGCACCACAATGGCCCTGTGGAAACTAGGAAGGTCGATCCAACCTTCTAGTTAGAATTCGAATCTGAAAGCACAGTTGCATCGCCACGTTCACTTTCGACCATGGTTGACCCCTTCTTAGCCGACAATAACTTTTATAATTTGAAGTATGTTGTTTGCATATATATTTTTTATAGAGTAGGATAGGTGAGAATATTAGTTAAAATGAGAAGAATAAGAATTAATTTCAACCTTTGGATCATGCATCGATGGATAAGATTTGATAGTGGCAACATTGTAAATAACTAACCAATTATAAGGATTTTTAAGGTTGTATAAGGGTATAACTGTCAAACAAATACGCTTAGAATACTCACCCTTTACATTCGGCAAGTTAATATTATACTTTTAATTAATCAAACATCCAACATAGTGGCCCTACTAATGGTCGATTACAAACTTTACCAGGTAGCCTATATATGCACCTACAATATAAAAATTGATTTTGGAAGATAGAGTTATTTGTAGATATTTAATTGCATTTTTTTTTTCTATCAGTTGACTAGATTACGAGATGCATATGGACAAATAGATGCAAGTACTTCTACTAGATGCAAGTACTTCTATTAGATGCATTTGGTGATACATTTCAAGGATGCATCTGCGGCATCTATACAAGTTAATATATGGCTTCATCTTTAATGTATTGATTGTTGCATCTATCGTCTTTATTAAGATATGCTTGTGAAATTAGACGAATCCATTATCATGTATTCTATTTCTTTTTGTGGATGCAAAATTCTTTAGCATGTATGCATATGTTGCCATGCATCTATATTTACGCACAAGCGGATGCATAAATTTTTGTATGCATGTATTTAATTTTGCATCTATTTTAGTTGAAAACTAAATAGTTGCCTAACATAAACTCTTGCATCTATTTCAGGCCATAGATGCATATATTAAACACAAGTAATGTATTTAACATTAAATATAGAGTACTATTAAAAATATCAATAGATGCGTGTAAAATTAAAACTGGGTATTCAACATCATTAAATACATATTTATGCGTTAACTTTAATAAGCATGTCAAAGGAGAGTTGAACATGAAAAATACGATCGCTGTAGATCAAAGAATAAGATATTGTGGATCATGGAGAGAAAGAAGGAGATTGTTATGTTCAAGAAGAAAGATATATGATATACCTAAAGTACCCTTTAAATCATAATTTAAATGATTGGTTGAAATTACTTCTCATTCTTCTTATTTAAAGTTACTTCTCATTTGATCCTAACTCATTTTTATAAATGTAAAGTATTTAGATTTAAGACATACTAGTATTAAAGTACCAGTTATATATCATATCGAAAGGAATAAATCACACTTCTAACGGAATCGTCACAATAATACTAAAACAAAAAGTCAAAAACGTAGAGAAAAAAAAAAACGACATGTATCGATAAACTATACTACAAAACACCCAAACCAGCCAAACCTCATACAGATGACAACAATTTGAAAATGCCAACTTGACCAACAATGAGGAGACTCGCCAAGTCGCCATCCTGAACTATATAACAAATGGTACCAAAAGAACTCACAAGCGATGAAGTGAATCAATGATACTCGTTTTAATATAAATTCATATTACATTATGCCTCTAAAAAAAACTATCAGCTTGCTGAGAACAGTGAAATAAATTTAATCTACAGAAGGAATATTATTGAAGATTGGCATGTTACACGTACATGCCTCGTGACAAAAAAAAATTACTAGCCTCATAAGCACTAATATCCGAAATAGTAGCATGTTACTTATACACGCCTTGTGACAAATATTTACTTACATCGGCTGCAATATCATAAGCATTTTCAACACATCAACCTAAAGCGCGCCAGATACATAGTTTCCACCAAGAAACATACCCCGAAATCCTTCATATATAAGAGTATTTTTTGCGGTCTCTAAGATGTCATAATGGCCGATTAGAAATTGTGGAATTGCTTTGGCCACACTTCCTCCTAACGTTAATGGGTCTCCTGCGTTTGGGTTTATGAGCATCTTCAGTAGGTCACGGTCAACTGCTTCCACAAGTTGACTCTCAGTCTGATAGAAGTACAGGATATCATTAATAACAATATATGTAAAACCAAATTAAAGGTCGGTTTTAAAACCCAAGGGTCAGCTTACCTCCAATGTAGTTAAGGAGCAGAACCCTTCCAGGTGGAGCCCGGTTTGGGAAAAGGGATGAACTGTATATTGTACCTGAACAAACCAAAGGAAAATCACTTTTTTTACGGAATTTTTAAAAATCGTGTAAATGTTGTGTTGGTTTTATGGACAATAAATTAATAGACGTGTGTTAGGATCGAACTCGAGACTATGGGATTGCACACTTTACGTATGAGAATTTAAAGTTAATAATTAAATATAAACGTTATATTTATTTATTTATTTATTAAACGAAATAACTAACGGACGTTAAGTAATTAATGTAATGGATTAATGGTCGTTAAATGTTTATGGAAAAGAACTAAATTGCAAAAGTTGGGAAGGTTCCGGAATCCCTTTGGGGACTCCTTAACCGATCGGCCATAGGGACAAAACAAGGAAAGAAAAACCAACTTGTTCACCAAGTTTGCTTGGGTATATATAAACAAGGCTAGGGGTTTTATTTTTCCATCTCTTGTGCTCATAAGCTAAACCTTAAAAATTGTTTTGTGTGTGTTTCTTGTCCAAAACGGTCGAACACCCCCATAGGTGTCGATCCACTTTTTTCCACAAACCAAGTTATTTGTTTGATAAAAACTAGCATTACTTTAATTCGGTTTAGTGCGTGTGTACAAGAACATAGTAATAACACATTTGTTATTATCTTGGATTGAATTACAAAAGGTAGGGGTAATTCATAATCCTATAAACCCTAATTAGGGTTCATCCTAATTGCTAGTTTGTGGATTTGATTCTTGTTCGGCTAGAATCAAGAAAGATACGCATACTTTATTCTTTAGTTAATTAATTATTCATTATATGTTCCTATACGCTTTCGCACTTACTTTGATGTTTATTGTTTATATTTATGATTAGTCATGTTATATAATTCCAACAGTGGCATCACGAGTCATTGGTTTTAATGAGTAATTAATTACTAAAAGCGTAAATAACAAATATTGTATGTTGTTAGATATGATTATTCTAGGGTTTTGGTTATGATTATATAAACCTAATTTTAGGGTTAGGGCTTTAATTTGATTTAAAATCTATTATGGATCGAAATTTTTTTTAAGGGTGGAAACCCTAAAATTTTTTAATCAATTTCCTTAAATTTTTTTTTAGGGTTTATATTAATTGTTATGTTATCTATATCGAAACCTAGATTTAATATATTTGTTACGTGATAAATTCATGAATAAAGTGTTATGTGACATGGAATTGTATGCGATCTTGTGACTATTTGTATAATTGTTATGATGTATCCATGATTATACATGCATGTTAGTCATGGATAAGTTACTTTGAATATTTAATTGTTAAGATTGGTTATGTGATATTAATTGTTAAGTTTTATACACATGTATATTTATGATAAATCTTGAATTGGGGATAACTCCAATTATATACATTAATGAATCAATTATGTGCAATTTGGTATATAATTAATTATGGGTTTCGTCGATTCGTCGATGTATGTGGCTCACTTTCAATTGAGAGAGTGAAAGCCCTAATTAATATATACATTAATTTAACCTAGACATTGATTATTAATAGGTTTTATTGAATAAGTTGCATGTGGCTACTTGTTTACACGTATAAATTGTTTATTATGTGCGCATTGTTTTTAGTAGTTTATTTTTTATTGGTATTACTTGTTTGTTTATTATGTGCGGCAGTTTTAAGCAAAGGGTAATTTTGAATAGAAAAATATTACGGACTAAACAATGGTGAAATTTGATTTGTTTTGGAAGAGTTAAGTTTTCAATAGTTTAATTGATTGATGATTTCGGTACAATGGTTGAACGGCTCACCCATTAGAATGAACTATAAAGGGGTTATTTAAGAAGTGCGCACAGTCACACTGAATGGATGTCTAATGTTATGCGTTTGCGCTTACGGTCCTCGCCCTCTGTAAGTTCGAATGGAGCTACTTAGTAAGCCATAAAAGTACAAGCTCATCTTAAGGACGAATTAGTTTTAATTCCATGTGCCACCGGTGGTAATTATCCGAAACACTAAGTGTTTACACTTATGCAAAAGTACGGTATAATGGACGATAATTAACACTAAATTCCTTGATTGGTGAACCCAATACCTCAATCAAAACTTTGATAATTTGATCTTTATGAATTGGTAATAAAAAGTTTTTTATTAAAATTATGCTACAAGATGAATGCATGACATCTTTGTACATATTTGATTTGACCACATAAAATCAAAACTAGTACCCTTTTAAATTAAGTTATATGCCATCTAATTAAAAGGAACACTTGAAGTTGCAATTTATGTCATGAGAGTACTTGGCTAGATTGTGATGGAGAGGTAAATCTCTATGTAAAGTGAGACCTTACATGGACATATTTGCAATTCTTTAAGTTAGACACTTAAGTTGAGTAGGAAGTGAGACTTGGACTCAATGGCATAAGATGGGATGAAACATGTTTATATTTGCAATAGCGTTGGAAAATATAAATCCCATAATGATCTAGGAATTGGAAATTGTTTGCCAATTATTGTTCGACAGATTACCTATTATGTGCTTTCGTTACTAGCAGATCAACTGATGTAATGGAACTACGATAATTTGGATCCTAGTTTTCTAGAAAATTCTATGGTTATATGAATATTACCTTGGGTATTTTATTTTCTTGAAAAGTTTAATTATCGAAAATACTAAAATTGAATTTTGCTAATTCTTTAAATGTAGTAATGCAACATTAAACAAAGTACGAAGGTTATTCTGTATTGGTAAATTGATCTACACCTTAAGTTTTTGTAGAGTCAACTTTGCTAAAAGGATAAACCTAGTCCTCTTTATATATAAGAAAGAGTGAGATTCAATCATATTCCTTTTCATGAATAAAGAAAGGTATGATAGGACAATTAGAATTGTCTAAATTCTAAATACATAACTCGTAAGCATTTTTAATAGTTAAGAAAATTGCATATGTTCCGAGTTATTAAATTAGAAGCTAGACTAATTACTGTATAATTGGTAAAAGACAAACTAGCATATTTTATGTAGTTGTTTTGCTTTGACCATTTAAAAGTACTACTTACAATTGTTGGAATAGTAGAACTATTAAGAAATAAATTGCATGCCCAATTTTTCAAGTTAATAGCATTGATGGATAAATTCATCATCTACATAGTAGAATACATTCTTTTAAGTACATAAGTAATTGTTATGTATGGACTTTCTCAAAGGTGTAGGGAAGTAAATAGAACACTATTTTCTTTCATTGGTTAATGAAACACTTTCAATGTTGTCAAATCAGTGGGGTGTTGTGTTCTTATTCTTGAATAAAGGAATTAATGTAATGATCTCTAATTCAGTGGGAGTTACAAACTTTGTCATCTTGGTAGTAACCTAAGTTATCTCTAGAATGTCTTAAGATAATTACTTTCCACTTGTAGACACTTATGTTTTCAAGGATAGTCATGTACGTTTCCTTATTAGACAATGAAGTGGTTCTACATCTACTAGTTATGCTAATATCAATGACACAATCATATTAGTCACATAAACAAACATATGTCGTGTTGTTTATCTGCTACATGATGTTGTTCCATGTACAAGTGGGAGAAATCTATATTGTGTGCAAGGTACAACATATAAGTATATGATTTAATGGATTCTCTTGACTGCAAGGTAAGAGACTAACATTCTAATATAACTTGTACATATCTAATTTAAGAAACACTTGGTGTTGCAATTTACGTCATGTGAGAACTTGGCGAGATTGTAACAACAAAGTAAATCTCTATGTAAAGTGAGATCTTGCATGGACATATTTGCAGTTTCTAAATTAGACAAGTATTTAGAACATGTGTCAAAATGATATATAAGATTACTTTAAATTAAATATTTATGTATTATTAGAATGACATAAATAAATGAAGTAATCTAATACTACTTCAATTTGTTTATTTATGTATTTTGGAATGACATAAATGAATAAATAATGTAGTCCTACACATTGTATGATAATATAAATTAACTTGAAATTACTATTGAAACCAAGAGTTGTGTTCATAATTACTTTAGTTAAACATGTTTATGATTCATTGTAAAGACATAAACATAAAGTCTTTTAAGACTTATAATAAAGTAAGACGTTAACTTGTTATGTTTTTAATTAAGACATATACAAGAAGTCATTGAGTTGATCAATGATTTATAACGTATAATGGGATTATAACAGTTTATGTTCCTTGATGAGACATAGATATGAAGTGACTTGGTTAAAAGGTACTTGTGTTATAAAGCATGCAATTGGCTTGGAAAGTCTATTATACCATTAAGTTGACTTAGTTGGTAAATAGGTAAGCCAAAAGGAATATGTTTATCTTATATATTGTTAGATTGTCTTACAATATTAATTCTAATGAATACCACAAGTTGATGGTATGTTCAGTTAGGAGAATCAAAGTATATTTGATTTGTTTGATTCAAGATAACCATAACTTCTTTCTTAAAAAGTAACAAGGTTTGAAATTGAGTATGGATTGAATATACTCAATATGACTCCAACCTAGAAGATTAATAAAACACCATTTTATTATGGAATGTGATGAATCACATTAAGTTTTAAAATTGAAGATTCTGAATTTGTTAAACTATTTATGAATAGGTTATTAACAAAGTTAAGTCAGGAATTATCAATGTGTATTTGTAATGTCCCAAAAAGAGAAAAATGTAGTTTTGCTCTAATTGCTAAGTATATATAGATAGTTTATATATTACAAAAGGCAAGTGGGAGTTTTTTATCTTGAAAGATAAAATTACAAGATACATAATCTTCTAAAACACACTAGTAAATATCATGATGAGGTTAGACATGTAAATGATAGACCTCATGATGATGGAATTTTCATTCATAGATCTGCAAGGATATCTCATATATTTGACTTATATGAAAGAAATATGAGTTACAGTTATAGTAAACCGATAATCATTATGATGGATTACCAAATATTGAATTGGGTAAATTACTCATACTATGAATGTTAAAGATTTTGTCCATAAAGATAATCAATTTTGGAAATTTGGTTTATCTTAATAGTTAGACTAGAGAATGGAAATGAGTTTCTTCAAAGAGATGAAAAACCTAGTGGTTTGAATTTCTATGTAGAAATCATATGGACAATATTGTACACATATTTAATGTATATTTTATGATAAGATTATTAATCATACTTAAGCAATTAATTGTGATTGAATATTCTTTTCTAGACACATTAAATATATAAAGATGATAATTGTCATACTTGTTTTCATTAATATGAAATATGACAATGGAATATCAAAACTCTTTCATGAGAAATTACTTGAGAGGGCCGGTAAGTAATGAAAGGTTTTTAATTCATATAATCTTTGGAAGTGTACGAAGTAAAATAATTCATGAATGGATAAATGCATGCATCTATGAAATTATTCTTATGTTTAATTATTAAATCCATTTTCGATTTATAATTAAAGTAAGATAAATTTTAAGTATTCTGGCTAGTGGGAGTATTATGTTAAGGTTTTTAAATCTTATATGTTGTATAACATATAGGAAGTAACATTCCTTGTAAGCTAAATGTTAAGTCTTAGATTGGAATGAAACTTCACTTGTAAGATTTAAGAATTAAAACATACAACCTAGAAATATATGTTTATTGTTAATAAACATGTGCAGTAAAATAAATGATTCTAATAAAACATGATATATCATTTGGGAAATGGATAAATATCTTTTGACAAGATAGAACATGAATGAAGTCTAAGTTTGACCTGTAGATTCATCATGTACATCATGTTGTGTATTAAAATTGTTGTATCATTCTTAAATAAGAAGTGATTTGACAACATTGATATCTAACTAAAAGTTATTAGATAACTTGTGTAATGAATATTCTAAAAGAATTACATCCTCAGCCTGGAATTGCTCCTAGATTCTATGGATGAACAATATGTCAAATGTTGTGCAAATTGTCATCAGCTTTAAACTTGAAAGTTAGGAAAGCATCAAACATTACACAATAAGATATTAAAGTTTACGGAGTTTTAATGAGCATATTGTTGTTTGTATACAATGATGTTGGTTTAATTGAGATGACACTCAATACTAGTCATGGTAAGATTACATCCTTGTTAATAGCCATGTGAACTAGTTGTGCTTCTAAGAGCACAGTTGCATTATACATTAAAGAATAAGAATACTTTAAACTTTAAAATGTTTGAAAGTTTAAATTGTCATAAATTGGTGATAGAGGATGTCACACACTTTATGAATTACTATGTGGATTGGTGAATGCACACATACAAGGACTTCATTAATTGAATTCTTGAAATAAGTATTCTCAAAATTACGATAGATCAAGTTGGTTGATTTATGCCTTGTCATAAAAGTATGATTGTCATTACTTGAGGCATAATTCATCAACTGGAATTTTCATGCATTGATCTATTTGGTATTTGGATAAGGGATGTTAAACAATTGTTATAATAAATCAAATACTTGGTATGTTTGATTTTATAATATATTGTATCCTATATTTGCATGTTTAATCCGTGAATAAATTTATTTATTCTAAATCGTCCGTTGTCGATTAATGATATGGGAGTATCATTAAATTAAGACAAATGAGAGATATGGTAGAATATACTTGAAAGTATATTGATGAGAATGCATACCAATTTCGGATGATATTCAATGAATTGAATATAGGACTTATCCCAACTACATAATTTACTTTGTGGATATTGTTATAAGTAAATTATGAATAGTTATCCTCGGACTTGAGATACGGATAAGTGTCATGAATGTAGTGCTTACTTCTGGAACAACTTAACGCTATCGTAAGCTGGTAGTCATAAGGGTTGTTTCACGGAGTGTTGCAAAGTTTGTAGGTTATTCTCGTAGTCAAGATAGAATTTGTTCCTTCAAATTTATTTGGAGTTTATCTTCTTTGGGCCCTGTAGGGGTTGACAAGATGTTTGTGTGGCCACACCCAAAGTTCTCCCCTGAATATGTTCAGAAGATTTGGTAATCTTGTTCAATCACTTATAACGAGAAACAGAATAGTTGAATAAAGAATGACTTAATTCCATATCTTTATTTAACATGGTATTAGAAACAAAAGGATAATAATAATGAGAAATCATTAAAAGGTTTTTCTAGGAGACCTTGCTCGAGTTGTACTAGAGGCATCCAAGTGTTGCTAGACGCTAACCGAATGTGATCACTCTATTAAGATATGTCCAGTGGATTTGTTGGTTTTATGGACAATAAATTAATAGGCGTGTGTTAGGATCGAACTCGAGACTATGGGATTGCACACTTTACGTATGAGAATTTAAAGTTAATAATTAAATATAAACGTTATATTTATTTATTTATTTATTAAACGAAATAACTAACGGACGTTAAGTAATTAATGTAATGGATTAATGGTCGTTAAATGTTTATGGAAAAGGACTAAAGTGCAAAAGTTGGGAAGGTTCGGGATCCCTTTGGGACTCCCTAAACCGATCGGCCATAGGGACAAAACAAGGAAGAAAAACCAACTTGTTCACCAAGTTTGCTTGGGTATATAAACAAGGCTAGGGGTTTTATTTTTCCATCTCTTGTACTCATAAGCTAAACCACAAATTGTTTTGTGTGTGTTTCTTGTCCAAACCGATCGAACACCCTTATAGTGTCGATCCACTCTTTCCACAAAACCAAGTTATTTGTTTGATAAAACTAGCATTACTTTAATTCGGTTTAGTGCGTGTGTACAAGAACATAGTAATAACACACTATTGTTATTATCTTGGATTGAATTACAAAACGGTAAGGGTAATTCACATAATCCTATAAACCCTAATTAGGGTTCATCCTAATTGCTAGTTTGTGGATTTGATTCTTGTGCGGCTAGAATCAAGTAAGATGCATATACTTTATTCTTTAGTTAATTAATTATTCATTATATGTTCCTATACGCTTCCGCACTTACTTTGATGTTTATTGTTTATATTTATGATTAGTCATGTTATATAATTCCAACATGTTGAGATGTGAGATGAAAAATAACCTAAAGTCTCAGCATGACTGCGTGGATGCATTTGCCCAAACCCTTGTGAGCAATAATATTCCAAATGTGTTCATGAACGCGACATTGAACCTATCAAGATGACGGATTCCCAACCCAACTTCATGTTTCATAACACAAATGTCCTCCAGCAACCATTATTAACTTATCACTGGTCCAACAAACTATACAATGTCAAAAATTGGCTCATAAAAAGACACTTTCATTCAGCCATATGTAAAGAGAAGCTTGCAACTAAAATATCAAAACCTGTAAACCATCCCACATCGCTAGAACATAAAACCAACATGCTATTTAAAAAACCCATTTGGGCCGATTTGCTGCCGGTAGTAACTTGGGCTTGTGACGAAGTGGGGGCATTAAGGTTATTGTACAGCTAAGAGCAAGAAGGCGACCACCTGCGTTTATGCATTGGGATGGCTTTGCGGTGAGTAGTCGTTTGGTGTTGGCACAAATGGTGCGCACACCCAATGGCCTGCTTGAACTTCACGAAGGTCTGATCCAAGTTGAGAATTGAATGCCAAAATTGGCTAGGTAAAGGCTATGTGACTAATGAAAGTAGATAAGCTCTGTTTTGAGACACACTGAAGAGCTTGCATCGCCCCGTTCACTTTAATAGAAAAGATGGAGATTTCCACAACATTTCTCATGAAACAAAGGAATGTTTTCTAACGGATCGTCAAAATAATGCTAAGATGAAAAGTGAAAACATAGAAAAAAAATGACATGTCAATCAACTATACTACAAATCTCAGCAAAACACCCAAACCAACCAAACCTCATACATATAACAATTGGAAAATGCCAACATGACCAACAATGAGACTCGCCATTCTGAACTATATAACAAATGATACCAAAAGAACTCAAACGATGAAGTGAATCAATTACTCATTTTTGTATCAATTCATATTACATTATACCTCTAAAAAACAACTATCAGCTTGCTGAGAACAGTGAAATAAATTTAATCTACAGAAGGAATATTATTGAAGATTGGCATGTTACACGTACATGCCTCGTGACAAAAAAAAATTACTAGCCTCAAGAGCTAATTTCGAATTGTGGCATGTCTACTTATACACACCTTGTGACAAATATGTAGTTACATTGGCTGCAATATCATAAGCATTTTCAACACATCGACCTAAAGCCACGCCACATACATAGTTTCCACCAAGAAACATACCTTGAAATCCTTAGTATATAAGAGTATTTTTGCAGTCTCTAAAGATGTCATAATGGCCAATTAGAAATTGTGGAATTGCTTTAGGCCACACTTTCACTCCTAACGTTAATGGCTTTTAGGAAATCTTGTGTTCCATTCGATTGGCCATGACCAAGTACCACTATGAACCATTCGGCCACATTTTGAAGGAGGTTAAACCCTTCGAGGTTAAACAAACAGATAAATAATCTCTAATAGGGCATTGTTAACCATAAATCAAGCCAAACCTTCGTCTTCTTACCATTCCCAACTTGATGCACTCACATTGGACATTATAGGAACATCCCAGAAACTACGGCCCTTTAATTTATAAGCGTGGATCCACTTGAACCACAATGATTCCTTGTGAGCAATAATATTCCAAATGTGTTTAGACATGAACGCGACATTGAACCTATCAAGATTACGGATTTCCAGCCCACCTTCATGTTTTGGAACACAAAGGTCCTCCCAAGCAACCTTAGCTTTTCCCCGTTTCATATCACTGTATCTGTGACAGTTACACAAACAACTGTTCCTTACAAAACGAACAAATATAAAAAGGTGTGAACTCAAACTAATCAATGCTCAAAATTACACATTTTATTGAATCCTATCCAACCCATCGTTTTAAACTAAATAAACCATTAGTTAACTTATCACCTGATCCAACAAACTATACAATTTCAAAAATTGGCTCATAAAACGACGCTTTCATTCAGCCATATGTAAGAGTGCTTGTAACTAAAATATCAAAACCTGTAAACTAACCCACATCGCCTGAACATAAAACCAACATGATATTTAAAAAACCCATTTGGACGTTTTAGCTGCGAGTCGATGCTAATGAAGCTTGACCCGAGTAGGGCATTAAAAGGTTATTGAAGGGCTAAGAGCAAGGGGCGATCATGGCTCGTTTGTCTGTGGGGATGGCGACTTGCCAAGGTGAGAGTAGTTGTCTCGTGTTGGCACAAATGGTGAGCACGCTCTGTAGAGACTAGGAAGGTCCTATTCAACTTTCTAGTTAGGGGAATTTAAATGCCAAGAATTGGCAACATGCTCTTAGGAGCTAAGTTGCATCGCCCCGTTCACTCGACCATGGTCGACCCCTTCTTAGCCCGACAATAACTTTTTATACTTTCGAAGTACGTTGATTTGCATATAACTTTTTATAATTTGAATCCTAAAAGTATTTAGATTTAAAGATATATTAAAGTACCACTTATATCACTTTGATAGAAAAGATGGAGACAAAGGAAAAGTGTTTCGAGGAATAAATCACACTTCTAATGGAATCGTCACAAAATAATACTAAAACGAAAACATAGAGAAAGAAAACGACATGTATCGATCAGCTATACTACAAATCTCAGCAAAACACCTAAACCAAATTATCCATGTCGATATATATTTCTTAAGAACATACATTAATATAATTTACCCAAACTATCAATATTGTAACCTTTTTTTGGGTAAAGGGTTTTATACCCGATGAATAGAATAAATGAAATACCGTTAGTTACATGAGTGGTGATTAGCCACTCTATAACTCTTGCATAAGCAAAACTAATAGCCCCTAACCAAACATGGAATAACACGACATGAACTTGGACAAAAACATGCAGCCAAGCATATGCCTTCTATATTCACGTTAAACCTGAATTGATCTTCCACTTCATTAGGGTTCACACCACTTTAGGAGTCTTCTTAAACCGAATAGTTGTCAACTTTAAATGCGACTTCTAAGATCACGTCACACACTTGCTCTTCTAGATTAGACTCCTTGGAATAAATGCGATAGATTATTCCTCTCTTGCCATATGAAGTACGTTGAAGCAGAAAAAAAACCAATCGACTAACAATGCTCTCTATGGAATTCTTCAATGAAAGAGGCACTAACCAAGCAATAATATCATCTAACCTTGCGGGACCAACCTGTAAACCAGCTTTAAGGGAAATCAGCTTCCAAACTTTAACTCAAATTGGACATTATAGCATTCGAAGAACAAATGCTCATGAGAGTCGGAGAACAATATTTCTTATTTGAAGTAATTTCAGCCAACCCCAACTCAAATTGGACATTATAGGAACATCCCATAAACTATGGCCCTTTAATTTATAAGCGTGGATCGAACGAACCCACAATGATTCCTTGTGAGCAATAATATTCCAAATGTGTTTAGACATCAACGCGAGATTGAACCAATCAAGATGACGGATTCCCATTTCCCAGCCCACCTTCATGTTTCGGAACACAAAGGTCCTCCCAAGCAACCTTAGCTTTCCCCGTTTCATATCACTGTATTTGTGACAATTATACACATTCACATCCAAACAACTTGACTCCTTACAAAACAAAACAGGTGTTCGTAGATAAACGAACTCAAACTAACCAATGCTTAAATTTACACGTTTTATTGAATCTTATCCAACCCATCTGTTTGCCGCTTTAAGCAACCATTAGTTAACCTATCACCTGGTCCAACAAACTATACAACGGTAAACTTCTTTGGTTAAAAAAATCAACTTACAATGTCAAAAATTGGCTCATAAAAAGACACTTCATTCAGCCATTTGTAACTAAAATATCAAAACCTGTTAACTATCCCACATCGCCTGAACATAAAACCAACATGATATTTAAATAACCCATTTGGGCCAGCTCAGCTGCCGAGTCCAGTAACTTGGGCACATGGCAAGTGGGGGCATTGGGATTATTGAAATTTGAAGCAAGGGGTACTTGGGGGGGTGGCTTGCCGAGGTTGGAACTCTAAAACAAATGAAAGAAAAAGATAGAAGTAAAATAACATATATTCACATATCAACTATACAAATAATATTAAAAGTACATTATATTAAAAATAATATTAAAAGTACATTTATAATATTAAAAATAATTTATGGATTATCTGCTTTAAATTAGATTAAGAGATGATCGAATTATTGATAAAAAAGAAAGTATTATTCTTTAAAGGAAAATGGAATTTATCCGAAGGAAAATAAAATTCGATGTAAACATACAAAAGGGATTAAGTTTAAAAGATAAAGATATAAATAAAAGTATTACTATTAGATATGAATTATTAAGAAGAGCATTCCTTTTTGAAATATCGACCAATAAATAACCATCAAACATCCGACGAACCATCAATTAATCATCAAGAATTCAACGAATCATTCATTAAACATCCCTATCATCAATTGAATCCATCCATAGCCAACTTCACAATTCATTCATTCAATCCAAATAATTAAAAGCACATGGACCCTCGAATTCAATTCACAAATAATTCATCCGTATCATTTAATTTCGTGAATTATTCATCCGTATCATCCGCGTTTATTTCCTGGACCCTTGAACGTTTATTTCCTGCTCGAATTACAGTTATTGAAAAGCTAAGAGCAAGGGGTAACCATAGCTCGTTTGTCTGTGGGGGGGTGGCTTGCCGAGGTGGGAACTCTGAATACAGTCGCATCGCTCCGTTCACTCGACCATGGTTAACCCCTTCTTAGTCCGACAATAACTTTTTATAATTTCGAAGTATGTGTAGTATTTAGATTTAAAGACATGCTGGTATTAAAGTACCAGTTATATCATATCAGAAAAGATTGGAGATTTCCACAACATTTCTCATGAAACAAAGGAAAAGTGTTTCGAGGAATAGATCACACTTCTAACTGAATCGTCACAAAATAATACTAAGATGAAAAGTCGAAAACATAGAGAAAAAAAAATGACATGTATCAATCAACTATACTACAAATCTGAGCAAAACACCCAAACCAACCAAACCTCATAAAGATAACAATTTGAAAATGCCAACATGACCAACAATGAGGAGACACGTCATTCTGAGCTAACAAATGATACCAAAAGAACTCACAAACGTCTAAGTGAATCAATAATACTCATTTTAGTAACGTTCAAATTACACTATGCCTTAAAAAACAGCTATCAGCGTGCTGAAAATGGCGAAATAAATTTAATCTACAGGAGGAATATTATTGAGGATTGGCATGTTACACGTACATGCCTCGTGACAAAAAAATTTACTAGCCTCATAAGAACTAATATCCGAAATAGTGGCATGTTTACTTATACACACCTTGTGACAAATATTTACTTACAGCGGCTGCAATATCATAAGCATTTTCAACACATCAACCTAAAGCCACGCCAGATACATAGTTTCCACCAAGAAACATACCCCGAAATCCTTCATATATAAGAGTATTTTTTGCAGTCTCCAAGATGTCATAATGGCCAATTAGAAATTGTGGAATTGCTTTAGGCCACACTTTCACTCCTAACGTTAAAGGGTCTCCTGCTTTTGGGTTTATGAGCATCTTCCGTAGGTCACGGTCAACCGCTTCCACAAGTTGACTCTCAGTCTGATAGAAGTACAGGATATCATTAATAGCAATATATGTAAAACCATACTAAGGTGGTTTTTAAAACCAAAGGACAGCTTACCTTCGATAAAATACCAGGATTTGTAGCCCCTCCAATGTAGTTAAGGAGCAGAACCCTTCCAGGTGGAGCCCGGTTTGGGAAAAGGGATGAACTGTATATTGTACCTGAACAAACCAAAGGAAAATCACTTTTTTTACGGAATTTTTAAAAATCGTGTAAATGTTGAGATGTGAGATGAAAAGTAACCTAAAGTCTCGACGCCTTGACTTCGTGGATGCAACTGCAAACCCGAGTTGACCATCAATTAAACGGTCATCACGGATTGCCTCTTTTGGATAGGAAACAGATACAGCTGCAACTGGAGGATAATAAAACTTGGACAGAGAATCGGCTGCTTCCGACTGAAATAATAATATAGTTAAGGAAACTGCCTCTTTCATTATCTATGAATACAATTCTTATGTATGTACTCGAAAATGTTTTGATTTTCACTCAAGTTTCAACATACCGAGAGAGGACGGATTCCCAATGTGTTTAGACATGAACGCGACATTGAACCTATCAAGATGACGGATTCCCAGCCCAGCTTCATGTTTTGGACAATTATACACATTCACATCCAAACAACTTGACTCCTTACAAAACAAAACAGGTGTTCGTAGATAAACGAACTCAAACTAATCAATGCTTAAATTTACACGTTTTATTGAATCTTATCCAACCCGTCCGTTTTCCGCTTTAAGCAACCATTAGTTAACCTATCACCTGGTCCAACAAACTATACAACGGTAAAATTCTTTGGTTAAAAAAATCAATTTACAATGTCAAAAATTGATTCATAAAAGGCACTTTCATAGCCATATTTAAGAGTGCTTGTAAGTTGTAACTAAAATATCAAAACCTGTAAACTATCCCATATCGCCAGAACATAAAACCAACATGATATTTAAAAAACCCATTTGGGCCATTTTAGCTTTAGAGTCTTGTAACGTGGGCTTGTGACCCAAGTGGGGGCATTAAGGTTATTGGAGGGCTAAGAGCAAGGGGCGACCATGATTCGTTTGTCTGTGGGAGATGGGATTGCCAAGGTAAGAGTAGTTGTTAGGGTGTTGGCACAAATGGTGCGCACCTTGTTGAAAGTATTATGAAGAAGTATATTTACAGAAAGTATAATGAAGAACTATATGACAGAATCTATAATCCAGAACTATAGATACTCTGAAAAGCAATTGCATCGCCCCGTTCACTTGGCCCTGATTGACCCCTTCTTAGCCCGACAATAACTTTTTATAATTTCAAAGCATGTTGTTTGCATATAACCTTTTATAATTTGAATTGTAAGTATTTATATATAAAGACATACTAGTATTAAAGTACCAGTTATATCACTTTAATAGAAAAGATGGATATTTCCATAACATTCCTCATGAAAAGTGTTTCCAGGAATAAATATCACACTTCTAACGGAATCGTCACAAAATAATACTAAAACGAAAACATAGAGAAAAAAACGACATGTATCGATCAACTATACTACAAATGTCAGCAAAACACCCAAACCAACCAAACCTCGTACAGATGACAACAATTTGAAAATGCCTACATGACCAACAATGAGGGACTCGCCATTCTGAACTATATAACAAATGATACCAAAAGAACTCACAAGCGATGCAGTGAATCAGTGATACTCAGTTTAGTATCAATACATAACAGTATGCCTCTAAAAAACAACTATCAGCGTGCTGAGAATAGTGAAATAAATTTAATCTACAAAAGGAATATTATTGAAGATTGGCATGTTACACGTACATGCCTCGTGACAAAAAATTTAAGCATCATAAGAACTAATATCCCGAATAGTGGCATGTTACTTATACACCCCTTGTGACAAATATTTACTTACATCGGCTGCAATATCATAAGCATTTTCAACACATCGACCTAAAGCCACGCCAGATACATAGTTTCCACCAAGAAACATACCCCGAAATCCTTCATATATAAGAGTATTTTTTGCAGTCTCCAAGATGTCATAATGGCCAATTAGAAATTGTGGAATTGCTTTAGGCCACACTTTCACTCCTAACGTTAAAGGGTCTCCTGCTTTTGGGTTTATGAGCATCTTCCGTAGGTCACGGTCTACTGCTTCCACAAGTTGACTCTCAGTCTGATAATAGTACATGATATCATTAATAAACAAACAACAATATATGTAAAACCAAACTAAAGGTCGGTTTTAGAACCCAAGGGTCAGCTTACCTTCGATAAAATACCAGGATTTGTAGCCCCTCAATGTAGTTAGGAGCAGAACCCTTCCAGGTGGAGCCGGTTAGGAAAAGGGATGAACTGTATATTGTACCTAAACAAACCAAAGGAAAATCACATTGTTTAGAAATTTTTAAAATCGTGTTAAATGTTGAGATGTGAGATGAAAAGTAACCTAAAGTCTCGGCCTTGACCTTCGTGGATGCAACTGCCCAAAACCCTTGAGTTGACCATCAATTAAACGGTCATCACGAATTGCCTCTTTCGGATAGGAAACAGATACAGCTGCAACTGGAGGATAATAAAACTTGGACAGAGAATCGGCTGCTTCCGACTGAAATAATAATATAGTTAAGGAAATTGCGTCTTTCATTATCTATGAATACAATTCTTATGTATATACTCGAAAAAGTTTTGATTTTCACTCAAGTTTCAACGTGCGAGAGGGCCGCAACAAGTCACTAGCCACGTAGGATGGGACAGTCATGACAACAGTTTTGGTCTGTACACTTTCAACTCCATTTGGTGTTTCATATGTCAAACTATAACCTCTATTCTCCAATTTTGAAATACCTATGAGCTTCCACGATAACTTCACTCTGCTACCCAGCCTACAACCATGAAAATAATTCATTACAATCATTATACAGTTGTAAACGATATATTTAGAAATCAACGTGACATGGAATTGAAATATAGACTCGTATAAGATTACTTTTCTGAGATAGCTTTAGGCAACATTGCCTGTCCCTTCCTAAACGATCCAACAGTTTGGCCCTTTGGTGTTGGTAATCTCCTGCCAGGTCAAACACATGATATCGACGATATTAGTAAAAAGTTAATTTGAAAATGGAAAGTTATAATGTCATATAAAGGTATATCATAAAACATACGGGTCCGCGGGCAGGCTTGGCACTTTTATTTCTCTTCTGGATTGCCTTGAAGGCCCCACCAATAATGCTACCACCATTTTGCTCCAGCTTCCAAACCTTTCCAAACGCTGCTTTCATACTGAGTTTTGATGGATCGCCAGCATAAACACCCAAAGTCACAATTTCGAAGCTGGTTAACTTAACGGGTAGAAAATTGAGGTGCCTAGCTGAATCAAGTGTTCATTACTTACCTGAGCAAAATGGTTCAATCAAGCGTTCAAAAACTTCATCACCAGGTTCGCGACAATTCTTCAATAGATTCCTCACGATCCTGTAACCTTTGTCAGAATGTAGATAACATGGTGATGTACAATGAAAAGAGAAATGAATGGAGTACACACTGGAGGTGGAGGGCGGAGTCCGAGAGCACCAAAACCGGCTCTAAGTTTTCCAGAAAAGCTCAACAGGTCAAAGAAAGGTATATCAGAAGGACTGGAAGGCACTGGCTTCAGATCGCCATTCCATAACACAAACCGAGGTGCCGTCGGATCACCCAATACTAAATCGTCCTTCAACCCACAATCCACCTGAAAGATATATATGACTTATAACTACAAGTATATGGTAAAGATCATAAGTTATTGTCCCGAAATGATAAATTTTGTTGATGTGTAAGCACCTTAAAAACACTTGGCAGCTTATTTTAAATTAGCAGTTTTGCAGTTACTTTAAAAAATTTAATATAGCTTAACTACTTATTGCATTTTGATAAAGGAGTGTTTGGATGGAAGCAAACCACTTATAATTATCTGCTTTATAAAGGTGAAAAACGCAGTTTTGAAGCACTAGCATTTTCAGAGTTACTTGTTCAAAAAGTGTCACGATGTGCTCGCCTCAACGTCACAACAATGCCAAGTGATCAACGTTTTAGCTGAACGACATGTGATCAACTCTGTGTTATGTGTGTGTTTTAGTGGGTCCAGTTTCAGTGTTACAGGTGTGTTCTGAGTGTGCTGTGTGTTTCCATGTTACAAAAGGTCTCACGTTTTGACCTCGCAAGCTACACATCTTGAGTGTGTCAGGAAAAGGGTCAGAAACAGTCACAGGGTTCCCCGGTTAGGCGGCGTACATCTGAGTCAAGGACTCGCCCTTCCCGAGTAATCTGAATAGGGAATAACGTCATCCATTTACACATTTTAACTAAACTTAAACGTGTTTAACCACGCCTGATACTCTTATCTTATAGTTATTAAGTTATGTTACCGCCTAGGCGCCTAGCAAATCCAAACACTCTCCCTAGACTCCTACATTGCCTTTCTCTAATTCTAATACAGTAATACTCGCAAATACCTAAACCACTCCGACTCTATAACACAACAATCAAACAATCACATTTTGCAAATAATGTGGTTCGGTGTCATTATCAGTGTTACGCTGATGTGCCACGGGTACTTTTGGCGTGCACCGTTTAAAAGCAACTATCGTTTAGCATTTGAGATATAAAGCTTGTTTGGCAAGTTGCACGTAACTTTTTAGATTTTGAGATATAGTTTAGTATTACAAACGTTACTCATTGATATATAAACACTACTAACAATGTTGTTACAACACCCAATGCTCTTACCTTATCTAACTATAGCTCTTCTCTAACATCTACTCAGACTATAAAAAAACGCAACAATCAAATTACACGTTTCGCGTCTGAAATATAAAGCTTGTTTGTGTCATGTTTTAGATTTTGTTTAAACGCTGGTATTAGAAACACTACTCACAAATATAAAAGCTACTACTTCCTCTACTTTTGGCAAGTAGATTTTGTTCAAATGCTGGTGTTAGAGTCGCTACTAATATAAACGCTACTGCTACCGCTACTATTTCCAACAAAGCTAACAATGTTGTTACCACACCCAATCCTCTTATCTTACCTTATCTAGCTACAACTTCTTTTTTTTCTTTCTAACATCTAGGAGGTTATATGTTTTTGGCTTATATTTTATAAGCTCAACTTTTTTTGCCTTAATTTGAAACTTGTGAGCTAATATAAGTTTTTTATGTCATAATAAACTTAAAATAAACCCATAAATCCACAAGCCAAGAAATGAGGTTTATGAAACATAAGCCCAGCAGTCTGCATACAAATGCGGGGGTGTTTGTTTAAGCTTATTTTAGTGCTTAAGGTCTTATTTCATTTCCGCTAATATTCCATAAGCTCAATTTTTTTGGCTTATTTTCAAACTTATGGGCTTATACAGGCTTATTATGATATAACAAGCTTATATAAGCCGACAAGTTTCAAATTAAGCCGGAAAAATTGGGCTTATGAAACATAAGCCGAAAACAGATAAGCTCGTAAACCCATAAATAAACCTTAAACACTATCTCCTAGACTCCTACATTGCGCGTTTTTTCTACATCTAATACTCGCAAACACCTAAACTACTCAGACTTAAAAAAAACCGAAAAGACGAAACCATACCACCATAGTAAGCATAGCATCAGAGGGCTGAAAACTATTCGGCCCCTCCTCCCACAAATACCCATCTTTCTCAACCGTAATAATATTCCCGCCAACTCTCTCACGCGCCTCCGTGACAACCACCTCATGCGTCGCGTGTTTCATCACCAAAGCCTGCGCTATACACAGCCCACTTATCCCCCCACCCACCACCACACAGTCAACCATCCCCCCTGAATGTTTTGACACGTCGGATGTTGATGACACTGGTGGTGTGTCTTTTGCTACTGAGCAGTGGAGAAGGTGGCGCGTGGATCTCACGCGCCGGGAAGTGTGTGATGATGTGTGGCGCGTGAGGTGCACGCGCCGGGGAGTGAGGGTTGTGAGGGGGGAGAGGTTGCGGTGGTAGTTGACGGAGGTTAGGTCGGTTAGTGACGTCATTGGATTGGGTGGGAAATATATATGTATGGCTTATATGGTGTAATCTTGGTGTGTGTTTTGTAATTTCATTTATGTATATGCTTTTGTTGGTTTTTGGCAGGGGTGAGCGAAAAAACCGAACAAACCGCCGGCCGGTAATAATGAACCATTTTGCAAAAGCGAACCGCCAAAACCTAACTCTAATTAGGTTACCGGGTTCAGTTATGGGTTTAGGATTTGAACCTAAAGAATTCATATAAATATATATATTTTTTATATATTTATATATATATTTATATATATATTTATATATTTTTATGTATATTTATATATAAATAAATACTATTAAAAAGTTATCATAATATAATAAAACATTTTTTATGCTTGAAATATATTTTTTTTTCTTAAATATTTATGTAATTTTTAATTTTTTTTCTTAAAAAAATAGTGAAATTAAGATGCTATTAGTCGGCCAAAAAGCGAACTAATTATAATTCAACCAAACCGAATTTGAATTTGGTTCAGTTCGGTTCTCGGGTTGACCTAATTTTTTTTTTAACCGAATTAACCGAATCGAACAAACCGAATAATGTAGATAACCGAACCGATCAACACCCCTGGTTTGGACAATGGTTTTGAGGTTGACTTTTCCAATGGTCAAAAGTTCAAATATTATAAAAAAAATTAAATTTAAAAAAAATATAAATAAATAAATAAATAAATAAAATAAAAAAATCTACACGAAATAGTAGCACGAAGCAATAGTAGTTAACAGTAACGACACGTATCAGTAGTTGTTGTTTTGATCAAGCGTTTACTAACATAGTTGTATACTTGTAATTATTAAGTATAAAGGCTAGTTGCTAGTAAATGTTTCTTCAAGAACATTTTTTATTTGTAACATTTAAAAAACTTATGAATTTAGTTGCTTGCTGTCAAACAAGCATTGTGCACATATGCTAAACACTTGTTTGGGTAACTTTTTCGTTACTTGGCTTATCCGGCTTAGACTTTTTCCTCAAAAAAGGCTTAGACTTCCACGCTATGTAAAAGAAAATAGGTTTGAATTTACATAAAGCAAATCATACGAATGATAATAACTAAACTATATTTTTTTTATGTTTAAACCTCGTATATGTACGGGGTTTATAACTATCAATTTAAGACAAAAAAACTAATAATATAAGTTTGCAATAAACACCATATTTGGAGGGTTTGAGGATTATTGAGAATGAGTTCACAAAACCTACACCCTTCATTGGTTTTTAATCCACGTCAAAGGTTAATAATGAAATATAGGGTACTAATTCTTTCTAAACATATATTTTCATAAGAGACAATATATCATTTACAAAATATTTCTACTTATTTTCCTAAAATCACATGCCATTTGAGTGTTGGAAAAACGGATCAATGTAATGGATGATCTAAAGAGGAAAATACTTAAAAAACTAAAATGTATTGTACGAGATTAGGAAAAATAAAATCACAAGAGAATAAAAAAAGTTGAAGATGAAAGCTCAGGCCAAGCGTCGAACTTGGGACCTCCCATTCCATTCTCATGTAAACACTCTAGGCATAAGTTCCATCTTAAACCATATCATGTAGCTGGTTTTTTTAATAGTTAACATACAAATGTAGCCGTTGTGTCCTTGTAACGTAACAAATGGAATTCGCTAATTGGTTTTTCAGCCACCACCAAATAACTTAACCAAAAAAGAAAATAAGAAAATAACTTAACCAAATAACTTAGTAATAAAACAACTAATATAAATTTTTGGCGCAATAGGTTGGGGTTGGGCTTTTATTATAAGCTGAAAGTTGAAGTTTATAAAGTTGTTTTTCGAATTAATTGAAATTTAAGCTTATTAATGTAAAATCACATAAAAATACATCAAATTAAATTCATATATATTGTAAGCTTTTTTACGTAATACATTATATTTTGAAAGGTATTTACGTAATTTGACTAGATATAAGCCCTTTTTTATGAGTTTGGGCTTATGGAGGCTTATAGTTTATTTTATAAATCATAAGCCACCATAAGCCTGTGTGGAAAAAAAATCTTATTCTATAAGCCAACTTGTTTTAAAAGTTCAAGCCCCTAAGTAAAAAACTGATAACATGTACAACTAAAAGGGTTTGGTATTGGTAGGGGCTTTAAAAGTTCAAGCCATTAAAGTTATAATCGTACTCCTTATCAAATTGGTAAACCACCCCTTAGCTCTTGAGACGACCTCGGATTTACCATAGGCTCACTACATACGATCAGGTACACTGCCAGTTAATATACGTGTAGATCACTAAATAGACGAGCACTATAAATTTAGAATCTGGTCTCACGTATCAATTCCACAATATGCTTGTTTGGAAACAAGCAACTAGCATTTCTACTTTTTTTAAACGCTCCAAATCAAAATGATACTTCTAGTAGCATTTACGAGCAACTAACGTTTTCACTTACTAATTATGACTATACAACTATGTTACCAAACACTTTATCAAAACGAACATCTCCTTCCTACGACTTACTGGTACTGCTTATTGTTATCGCTATGTTCGCCAAAAAATACCTTCTACGTATATGTAACAACTTGAAATCGTTTCACACACCATTCTCATTTCCACACATTCTCTCTCTCTCTCTCTCTCTCTCTCTCTCTCTCTCTCTCACACACACACACACACACACACACACTCTGAAACAAACTTTTTCCCCCAATCTAAACTTATTAAAATATTTTTCCGGCATTTCTACCTCAAAATCCCCCAAGTTATCACCCAAGTTTGCACACTCATCAATCACATCAGTGTGACGTCATCAATCACCTTACGGTCGTAATTAAGTAAGTCGCCTTATGATCGTCACACTTAATGGTTTAATTCGCCCTTCATTCTTATCCAGCACACGTGTCATCAGAGTGTTAAACAGGTCCATTGTCGAGGCCTATTGTTGTGTAATGGACTTGGGTGGCCATGAGTGAAAACGATTACATATGAGTGTGGGTACCCACGGGACTACATGTATTAAGTGGAGGTATTCAGCTTGTGTTGGTGCTCCCTGATACGTTTGTTGTTGCATATGTTGGGTTGGTACACCGTGATAAGTTTTTTGTCAAGGTTGTTGTGACAACTCACATTTTTCAAGTTAATACTTAACCATAAACTTGAACATTTTACTTTGAACACGTGAAATACATGTTTTAATGTGTAACTGTTAGGTTAACCCGCGTACAACGAAAAACAACTTTGAACGTATACCGACACTAGACTAAGTTTAGTCTACGTCTAATTAGCACTTTATTGCTCTCATGAGCATATTTAATAAGTCACGTGCATTTGGTTTCACAAATTTTATGTAAATCACCTAAGACTTGCATTAAATCTCATGTATGCAAGCAATACTTAACCAATTCACCACCTTTTTTGCATTATAATACATATATATACACTTATAACTTTCAAAATTTGAAAATTTCTTTCCCCCCAATTCACCAAAAACTGGCCACCAAAGATGGTCGTGCAAACAATAATCTTCCAAGCTTGACAAAACCACATTTACCCCTTTTCATCAACTAGTTAAGACAAAGGCTTAAGTATGCAAAACCCTCCCCCACCTCTTACATTAGGCGTCACCCACAAGGACCCCCACTAGGACCACCATAACCCTCCAAAGCTTTGTTCTATTTAGTTAAACCATGCCATGCGATATTTTGGGGGTGTGACACTTGTTGTGTGTGTTGTGGTACCTAATTTGTGGGTGATTGTAGATTTGCGTTCGAGATATGTAGGTGTGTCCTTATTGACTTCCTTCTTGAGTTGCACGCATCATCCACTCCAAGTAAGCTATTGATTGTACAAAAAGATGCACATACCAGGTCGTCAATGGTGATTGACGGAGTTAGGGGTGATGGTGGTGATGCCGAGTGCAAGATAACCTGAAAATAAGAAATAGAAGACACTACGTTAAGTGATTACGCAGGGGTAGGACCCTGCGAACCACCTCCGGCGTGAGAGTAAGTATGAGTTATGGTTATGTAAGTGTGTGTAAGTAAAGAGATGAGTCTTGAATCAACTTCCCATAATCCATTGCCCGTCCAACCTATTTATAGTGGAAGAAATAGGGTTAGGGGCACTTCTGCGTGAATGTCGGAGAACATGGGGGCGTCCCATGTTTGTGGGTAACCGCTAGGGCTTAGTGACCCACGTTCTTAAACTTGGCGGGGAAGCCAGGGAAGAGGGAGATCGTGGGTTTGACCAAGTCGGGGAGACCTAACTCGGGCCTTCGTCAGAAGGAGGCCGGGGGGTTCGTTTGAGGGAGGGCTCGGGGAGCGATGATGGAGCTGATTGCCTTGACAGAGAGGGGCCCGTCACATGTGACGGAGGGGCTCCGTACTGATGTGAGAGCCTTGATGGAGGCTGAGCTGCCCGAACCTCAATAGAGGTTAGACACTATGAGTGCTTTGGAGTGCAGTCGAAGGCATAGGCTTCTTCCTTTAGGAGGGTACATCATACCTCTGCAAAATGGTAAGCTAAGTACCGAGTACTTATGCCTTCGTTAGCGAGAGGGAGAATGCGTCATCAAGCCCCATCTAATGTTATGCATGCGAAGAGTGCATGGCTTTAGACTTATCATTGCTTTGTTAAAAAAGATTTGGTAACAATTTATACTACTTTTGTTTTGTCAAGTCAAATATAAAAGTAGCTATACTTGTTTTTAATAGTCCACATTTGACTCTATCATGGTGGATACCTCATTAAGCCCCCCAGTCTAATGTTATGACTTCGTAGGAGGCATGAGATTAGACTTAAGTAGTCCATAAACCCTTTGTTATATAAGGAGCATGTGTATTAGGTTTTGCCATATAACTTTCGTTTAGTTATAAGCGAGTTTTTTCGGAACCTATTTGTACATACGTTGCGTTGTCGAAAGGTACCAAGGTTTGTGTATAAACTTGGCTTTGTTTTATAATGCATGACATAATGGCATTTTATCGCGAATCTTTAGGCTCACGGTATGCTCACCTACGGCGAGGATCATGGGGTATCCCATGATTTTAGATAACCCGCTTGTTAATGTCCCACGATCCTATCTTTCAGGAAAGCCTTGATAAGCTTGTGAACGTAGGTTTGAATTGGTATTATGAAACCTTTGCATTAATATCTTCGAAAGCATACCCGAAGGAACAAAGGCCTTTCGATTGGCGAATTCCCCAGCGTAACCATATCAAAGATGATTGGTTTCACGCCAAAAGAAGATTTTTGGAGGTTTGCCAAGTGTGTCGGAATGTAGCTCCGAGGTGAGTATGAAGAGGAGACCTTCAAATTGAATGGAGGGTATATCATCAAGCCCCTGCTCGAGTGATGCGAACACTTTGAATGTAATGCTTTTGACTTAAAAGAAAAACTTCCTTGTGATAAATCGAACAAGGATTAATCTTTAAGTAATATAGACCTAGAAGGTCGTATATTTTGTATGTATACGAAGCTTATGAACTTCATTTAAGCAAAGTAGTAGTCCTTGGACAATTTACTATTCTCATGGGTATGGTTTCTGGCCAAAGACAATATTGCATGTGTCATCAGATGATGCGTACTAGGGTTAAGGCCCTAGTTTAAATGGAATCAAGTAGGGAAATATATGTCTCTTATGCACTTCTGACGCCATTTTTTCGGCCTTAAATTTTACAACCTAAGGTGTAATAACCTCATTGTGTGTAAATTTCACCACCAAGAATATAATGACCAATTTTGATCATTGGAGAGAGGAATTGCAGCTCCATCTTTATCCTTTGGGTAACATAAGGCTTGGAATACCTTAAGACCACTTAGGAAAGTTAATGTGAAGTGTAATGGATGTTGTATATGTATTCAAGACTTATAGTTGTCGTGTTTCATCCCTTCGACATTGAAACTTATAAGCGACTTGGCCGAACAAATCTTTGTGTTTAAGAAACGAAGCAAGAGATTTGTGGGAAATATATTATGTCATTGAATTGGTAGAGAGGATTACATCATTTTGAAATGAACACTAAGACAACTACCAATAATGCTTGCTTTCCCATGAGAAGCTTTTAGTACATTGATTTTAAACAAAATAAAGTAAGTTTTACATCTATGAGGTTATGTAATTATACTTAGAGGCGATGCTATATAATTGTGTCTACATAGACACACATAAATCATGTGAACATAGGCTATGCTTTCTGTAATGATCCACGAGAGACACATATATTATGTGAACATAGAAGCTCTGTCGTGTCGAATGAGACACCTATGAATCGAGGCTATGCTCAGTAGTTGTGTCGGCAGAGGCTTATGTAGGCATATGTCTCGAGTAGTCATATCGACGAGACTTATGTCAACATATGTGATGCTCTACAGAGGTTCTAGGAGGCGTAGGGTATCCTCTATCAATGTTGTAGGATCTCTAATGATCATTGTGTCATAAGCAAATGCTCAATAAAATATGGTTTATAGTGCTCTTAATAAACATCAAAAGTTTCATATCTAGATAATCTGATTTGTAGTGAAACAAAGGCAATATAAGTATTAGTTTAGTAGAAAACATACCGAATTGACAAAGTGTATCCTCCGTCATTAGGTAATGCGGTCTCTGTTGCTTGTGGTAAACATTTTCTGAAGGAAGGTTACGGCCCTTCTTCTTAGAAACCCATGAAAGGCTGCCATGAGACTTCTTCTCAAAATGAAACGAAACAAAGGTGCTCTGAGTCTGCAATGGAGGCTCCTCGAAGGTTGTTGAGTTTGAACCTTCTTCATAAAACAGACCAAAACAGGAGAACTACCAGTGCAAATGGAGGCTCCTATGAAGGTTGTTGAGTTTGAACCTTCTTAAAGCGAACCCAAGCAGAGGCACTCTGGGAGGCTCCTACCTGTGAGGCCGTAACAAGGCGCTCCATTTAAACCCGACAAAGGATGTTGAAATGAGTAAGCGTAAAGTTTGTGGTTGGTGGAAAATCTCGTGATTAGAGATAAAAGTGGAGATTTCAGTGGTGCTACCATGAGGTAACAAGGATGTAGGTAATTACTGGTTGAATTGACGTTATTTATGGAAAATGGTTATTTGACTCGGGCGGGTTATTGTTGCGAGTCCCACGGAAGGTGCCAGCGATCAGTACAAAAGATGCTGGGAAATCAATGGTGATTGTGAGTGGGGTGATGGTGGTGATGCCGTGCAAGATAACCTAAAAATAAGAAATAGAAGACACTCGTTAAAGTGATTACCGAGGGTAGGACCTCAGAACCACCTCCGGCGTGAGAGTAAATATGAGTTATGGTTATGTAAGTGTGTGTAAGTAAAGAGATGAGTCTTGAATCAACTTCAATCAATTGCACGTCCGACCTATTTATAGTGGAAGAAATAGGGTTGAGGCACTTGCGTGAATGTCGGGAGGAGCAGTCCCATGTTTGTGGAGTAGCAGATTAGGGCTTAGTGACCCGTTCTCAAACTTGGCGGGAAGCCGGAAAGAGGGAGATCGTGGGTTTGACCAAGTCGGAGACCTAACTTGGGCTTGCAGAAGGGCTGAAGGGGGTTCAGTTGAGCTGTTGGGAGGGGCTCGAGCAGTGATGGAAGGCCTTGAGAGAGCTCCCGTCAGTGGGAGGCCTTGATGGAGGCCAGGCTCCGAACCTCAATAGAGGTTAGACACTATGAGTACTTTGGGTGCGGGTGAAGGCATAGGTTTCTTCCTTTAGGAGGGTACATCATACCCTCTGTACAAATGGTAAGCTAAGTACAGTAGCAGTGCCCAGCGTTAGCAGGCGGAGAGATGCGTCATCGGCTATCATTGTAGGTGTGATTTACAACAACATGTTTCTTCATCTTGGCAACACGGAGGACGAAGCGTATATTGGGTGAAACCACGTTGTGATTTTCATAGAAAGAGGTTATAGTGACTGATTAAGGGCTTCCTTGAAATGAAAATGTGTTTGTTGTTGATATGACATGTTTGTGAAAGAGAGTTTTTGTTATGAATATAGGATAAAATGAAAGTTTTGTGTTCATGTTTTTTACGAAAGAGGTTTTTGAGTTTTCCAGCGATGGAAAAAATGAAACTGATTACTTTGTTTATATCATGGTTCCTACGAATGGGGTCAGGTTTACGTATGGTACGTAAGAGTAGATTCAGAGTTAAATCAATGGGTGAGATGAGATGGTGATGGTCATGTGTTCAGTTTCTTACGTTCGGTAAAGACCCCGAGATAAGAATGATTTTCTTGAGTCGGGGTAACACTCACATATGATGATGGTGTGTATTTTGTGTGTTTGAATGTAGAGATGATTGTTTGATTCATCTTAGGAAATGAATCGGTATTTATAAAGATGCATTTAGGGGTGCCACCCATGAATGCGATCCAACGGTTATGGATGGTCCACGTGGTGGACATCCCATGAAGAAGACAATAATGACACGTATCATGACATCCTTGGCTCAGGTGGTTATGTGGATCTTTTGGAAAGATCTTCACGTACTAACAAAATGCCCGCAACACTACCTCTTACTCAAATGAGATAGCTACATGTGGCATTACCGTGTAACGGTTTTGGGGATAAGATATTAGGTATGTCAGTCTTGGTCCTGGATTTAGCTTTCCAAGCGAGAATACCTTGTCTAAGCACTAGGGTGTTCACGGGGCGGTTCGGTTCGGTTAGTTAGAATATTTATACTTACAATCACGGGGCGGGCGATTCATTTTACTACCCGAAACCGAACTGTACTAGACGGGTAACCGGACACGTGGGGTACCCGAAATGAGCGGTTACCCCCGGTTCGGGTTACAGTTAACCATTTTAGACGTTTAATTGAGTTTAACGTATGAACAATAAGAAGCTAAAATATCATTTTAGTAAATTTAAATAACATTCAATAGATTGAAGTCATATTAAAGTTATTCGGTCACAATAATTGCATTCAAATAAGCATACATAACAGATTAACAAAAATATTTGTTCGACATTTATAAGTTACGATGACATTAAACAATTTTCACACATAAATGTTTAGCGAATGTTTACAGTGGAAACAAAAAAGTCGTTATATAATAAAAGTAGTGCAATAATATTATCAAATCTTTTACAATTATTTCAATATTTGTTAAAAACCTTCAAATATATTATACACGGTTTCGGTTCGGTTAACTATGGATACCTAACATTAAAAATCGAAACCGAACCGTGGTAGGGTTTTTTCGGTTTTGAATTGAGCAGTTTGGCTCGCTTTTTTTGTTTCTCGGCTTTTTTGAACACTCCTACTAGGCACTCGCCCAATGTTTGCGTGGGAAGTCGATTTCCCGGGCCATGTTTGTTGGGCTTTGAGCCTAGTGGGCTGGTTGTAATAGTATAGGTGTTAGCGTGGCCTGGCAGTTTGGTACTGTGTGGCCTGCTTTTTATAGTCTCTGTGGGGCCTGCAATTTTGGATTATTCTGCTGCAATGTCAATGAATGGTAATTTCCTTTTGTTTTTGCAATTTGATTAGTCAAGGTTTCATGGGAGACATTTTTCCTTAAGGCCTAGCCATTTATGATTGCAACGTGTTTGCAAACTTTGCATTACTTGTGCAAGAGATATGTGTAAATTAACAAGTCAGTGTTTCATAGTTTTTTTGTGTGAACTTTAGTATAAGTATCAACTTGTATTTTGTGTATCTTTGAGTCTTTTCTTTTTGAGTAATCTTTTGCCCGTTTGAGGTTTTATATTTATTGTTGTCTTTAAAAAAAAAATTAGATATTGAACATATAATTAAACAGAAAATATTGAATTAATTAGTATATTGGATAACAAGGGTGTGTTTGGTAAAAGTAGCAGTGAGAAGCATAGCAGCATTCGCGCTCAAACGCTACCGCTCAAAGCTTTTTAAAGAAACATTGAAAAAATGAACATTCCTAAAATATAGCAAAGCTCACCGCTCATTTGCCAAACGAACAATAAAAATAAAAAAGCTCATTGCTCACCGCTGCTCGCTCTAAAAAACTCTAAAATGCTCCGCGCCAAACATAACGTAAGCATGACTTGTCGTGTGTAGAATGAAGTCCATACTAGATTGGAGTTTCCATAACATTTTCCTTATTGCATACAAGTCTATCTTGCATCTTGCCCACACAATTGATTCGACCATGTCAAACTTCTTATGCATAAATTGAAACCACATGCATGCAATAAGGTACACTAAACTCAACTAAACCAATAGCTACTACTGTCATGGCTCGGTTGATAAGTCTTGACATTGGCGAAAGAGGAGGATTTATTCCCAAGTATGAAGGCTCACATATTGTGTTCATGCTATGCATGATTGTAGTGTCTATGTCTATTTTTTCTATGATTATCTTTGCTTGTAGTGATTCTAACAATAAGAAAAAGCGGCTGACGACATGGTGGTGGTGGAGGTGGTCCGCGTGGTGGCTTTGTTCTTTGGAGGTGGTGTTGGGTGGATGTGGTCTTTGGAGCCTGCGGTGGGCGGAGGAGTAGTTGTGGCGGAGGTGGTGGCGGGAGGTGGAGGCGGAGGTGGTTGCTTGATTGGGCGGGGGCGGGGGAGTTTGTTGATTATAGCATAAAAAGAAGGGATAATAGTAAAAAAGTTATTTAACTTGTCATTTTTTTGTTGTTTTATGTAGTCTTATTTTTAATTTTATTATTTAAAACTAACCATCAAATTTCGATTTTTGTGTAAATTTTGTTCACGTTAAAAAAACGTAAAGATAAAATGATAACAAAATATACACAGATGTTAAAATTTGAAAGCTTTGTATTTTAATAGCAAGATTTAAAATGAAAACTACAACAACAGAAATAGACAAGTTAGACACTTTTTTTTGTTATTATTCCAAAAAATTACGTATTACTGTAAAACAACATATGTGCTTAAGTTATTTTGTGCTTAGTTACAAAGGTTTTTATTATTTGTCATATACATATTGGAATGTAAATTGTTTTCTATTATTTGTTATATACATATTGGAATGTAAATTGTTTTTTATTATTGTATTTTTTATATACATACTATTTATAAATCTCATGCATGCATGGAGTTTGTATAATATGTTTTTTTGATAAGGAAGAATTGCATATATATTCTTTTAAAGGCTTAAAATTGCGTATATATCCGATTTAAACTTATAATTGCATATATATCTTTTTAAAAGCTTAAAAATTGCATATATATCTAACTTAACTTAATAATTGCATATATATCTTTTCTAAACCTTCGTAATTGCATATATATCCTTCTAAACCTCTAATATATTATAGATATCAAAGTAATGATTTAATATAACTTTAAACTTTAAATTATGATAATTATAATTTTAAAATGGCAACAAACACATTTGTTTTATGGGTACGATGTCTTGGGGTTCAAATGAACGACCAAAAACAATATACCAAGAAAACGTTTAACCTCACGAAAAAATTCACCTTATCTCATACCTAATACGAATATATGAAATAAACTATCAAATATATCATGGTTGTTATATAATATACATCATAGATAAAAATATGTTTGCAATGAAAGCGTATATACTACTGCCAACAAGTTTATAATAAAGAAAAAATATATTTAAAAAATATTTTTTTTTATATAATTATAATTTTTATGTATTCGAGAGTTGCAAATTTAAATTAAATAGTTATTTGGATATATATGATATATTTAAGGTTTACGAATGATATATATATATATATATATAATTCTAAGTTTAGATTGGATATATATGCAATTTTTAAGTCTTTAGAAGAATATATATGCAATTAAAAGTTTAAGCTGGATATATATGCAATTTTGAGCTTTTGCAGGAATATATATGCAATTCCCTCTTTTGATAAATTTATTATATTTTTTAATAATTTTTTATACATATAAATATAATAATGAAAAGAGACGTTTCTCAAAACACTTTTTTATTTTCAGATTGAGTTTCATTATTACTATTTGTAAATATTTCTTATAGGTTAGACATAAGTTTCACAAAAATTAAAAGAACAATTGGTTGAAGATCACACTTTGTGAAATTTTTATGGTTGCGTTTAGTTGAGGGAAAACACCCTTGTTTTCCACAAAATGTTTTGTGGAAAACAAAGAAAACAGATATCGCGTTCAAATCAACGTTTTCCAACAAAATGTTTTGCAAAACACAAATCCCCTATTTCCTAACTTAACAAGGAAAATTACAAAACAAATTTTAGTTGTTTTCCTTGTTTTCCTTTGTAACCCTCAACCATCCCTCCCTTTTTTCAAAACAGAAAATAGAAACATCAACTAAACGCGTTTTCTATATTTTCAAGTATTTCGTGGAGATTAATTCTCCTTCCAAATTTTTGCAAAACTAGAGATAGAAAATAAGAGAATTTGTTCTCCAACTAAACGCACCCTTATCTTTCGACTCTATGTCTCAATCTTTCACTTTTATATTGTATAATTTCAGATATTAGCATTCATGTCAATATAGTATGTTGGAGTCAATTTTGCATTTTAGGAAGAGAATGCATTAATCTCTCCGAGATTTGCAATAGTTTTCTTTAAACGCCATGGTTGAATACAACTTTTAAAATTTTCATTTAAACGCCTAGGCATGGTTGAATACAGGTTTTAAAGTTTTCATTTAAACGCATAACCATTTAAACGCCATAGTTTTCTTTCTCACCACAATAGTTGACCGAATTCGGTTTTAAAGTGTTGACCGAAATTCAGTTTTCCACTTTCAAGGAAGACCATTTTTTCTTTATAGTTAATAGAGAAGAGATATAATAGAGCCTAAATGGTCTACTGCAAAGTTGACTAAAATTCAAGAAATTTAAATTTTGAATTCTTATTCTAGCTTGATAGTTTTGGGTTCTCATATTTTCAATGTACGGTGTTTTCCATATCATCACAACCAAGAAAACCACTTTGAAACATCAACCAACAATCAATATACAAAACAACCTAAAACAATACCAGGAACTGAACTGATTCTACAATATATCCTGTTAAAATTCTGGCATATCTACCGCAACGAAACCACCAACGACTTACAAAACAACAGTACAACAAACTAAAAATGCCTAAGCTTACATACACTTACAAACTACCAACAATATACAAATTAATAGCAAACTTACAACTACACACAAAAATTTACTAACTACTTTAAAAAGAAACTATACATTTACTGGCAACAAAAGCAAGTTCGATTGCGGCGACGACACACATTCAGGCAGTAGCGGCGGCAATGGTGGACTCTGGCGACAATAACAAATCTATAAAAAATTGTCAAAAAAGTTATATAAACTCAAAGCTAAAAAATAATACATATATAGATAGGTCTAAAAGTAACCACAAAACTTGATATAAATCTATCAAATACTAAAAACAATTGAATAACACTATTAACATAATCAACTATATACAATATTAATAACAATTAAAATAAGGCACACTATTAACATAAACAAGCCATGCAGCCAGCGTGATAGATTTTTCTGGGAACAGGCGGTGGCCCGTTCTATTTCGACAAAAGCAGTGGTGACAGAACCAATTTCCGGCAAGTCCGCGACGGCGGCTGTAAAAAAATTACAAAAAACTTAGATCTACAAATAAAATCTATATATCTTATAAAAAACTTGATCTATTAATAAAACAAAAAAAAAAATTTACCTCAAAACATGATGGTCGTGAGTCGTGGTGGTTATGGGTTTCGGTGGTGGTTTGGTTTAGTTGGTGGAGTCGTCCGGTGGAGGTGATGTCCGGTGGTAGGGGTTCGGTGGTGGAAGTTGTGGTGGTATTATTTTGTGTGTGTTTTTTTAGATTGAGATGAAATGGGGTGTGTGTGTGTGTGTGTGTGTGTGTGAGAGAGAGAGAGAGAGAGAGAGAGAGAGAAATTTTTTAAAGTTACCAAAGATAATTTAACTTTGACTTTCAACTTCAACTTTCAATTTTCACTTTCACCTTTGACCATTTTTCTATTTTATGTAGTTAAGATTGTTCACATTTCTCTTATGAGATGTCTTAAATTGATTGTCCACTATTAAAAATAGATACAAAAATTTGATATAGATTAATATATTACTCTTACTTGGTATTATTATTACAAACTTTAAAGAAAAACATCATTAATTAGTTAAAGATAAAACTGTCATTTTCTAAAAAATACAATAATGATTATAATTTTCTTAAACTGTGTATTTTTTATCGGTAAACAAATATTTTAAGATGAAGAGAGTAACAACGTAAAAAAAATCGCAAACGATCAGGTATATACTTCGGTTACATTGCTTACATGCAAGTAGGGGTTTAATCGAGCCGAGTACTGCCAAGCTCGAGGTCGACTCGTATATTAAAAATCGAGCTCGAAACTTGACTCGAGCTCGGTCGAGCTTTATATTTCGAGCTTGACTCGTCATATAAAACTCGAGCTGGAAGCTCGACTCGAGCTCAATTATTTCCACATTTAAGGCTTGAACTCGATGAATTCTCATAATATCAAGCTCGATTCAATTCGATTTGTATGAAAATTAAGTAAATATATGTATATAAAATGGTAAAAGTGTTTTTTTTATCGAAGCTCGATAAGGCTCGTGAGCTTCACGAGCCGATTATTTTGATGCTCTAACTCGACTCGAAAATATACTCGAAAGTTCAAACTCGAGCTCGACTTGTTTAAACCGAATTGATTTCGAGTAGTTTACGAGTCGATCTCAAATAGCACTCGTTTACACCCCTACATGCAAGTCAAGAAGGAAAAACTCTTGAAAAGCAACAAACGGTTACTACATGTAACAACTTAAAACCGCTCACACCATCCTCATTTCCACACACTCTCTCTCTCTCTCTCACTTCGAAAGAAACAAACTTTTTCCCCCAATTTGAACTTATTAAAGTATTTTCCCACCATTTCCACCCCCAAATTATCACACACTCATCAATCATGACATCATCAATCACCTCACAATCATAATTAAGTAAGTTACCTTCTAATCGTCACATTTAAAGCTTTAATTCGTTAGTTTTTACGGAGTAGTAATTTAAACGGATATATTGTTTGTTATTAATTGTTTCGTAGCGTTGATTTTGTGAATACTCATCATCATGACGTCGTCAATCAGCTGAACGATAGTAATTAAGTAAGTTATCTTATAATCGTTACATTTAACTACTTTAACGCTTTAATTGTTACCTAGTATTCAGCTCAGTTCACCTCTCGCTGCAAAGTGCTGCAAAAAAGGAAAACGTAAACACAGAAAGTTAGACTGGTGCAAGAAGCAAAAAAATACAATAATAATAATAATAATAATAATACTAATAAATAAATAAATTGTGAATAGCGGTACATTATATTCCATGCATCAAACTTTACACTAACTCTAAAAAATGGGTAAAGTAAAAGAATGCATAAAATTAACAGGACTGCTTGCGCAACACCTCGTTGTATAACGTCTTTACAACATTTTTTTTCCGTCTTTTTTATATTAACTGCAATTCTTTGGAGTTTTGATGAGAGAAAATGAGCATCGAAGTAAGATTAAAGTATAGAAGCTTCGGATACAATATAATAAACATGACCACTTAGATGATCGGCACTTGGCTAAGTAGGTGAGTTCCTTATTTTTGGACCACACAAACTCAACGGAATGGTAATAGAAGACCAACGGGTCACGTTTTTTACCCTTTTTTTTAACTTAAAAAAAGCCTACAAACGACGTCATTTAACTAAGCTTTGTATTGTTAGGTGACATAACGAACGTTAAGGCAAAAACTTAACGCAAAACAGGTACTATTCACAAAACGACATCGTTTTGACAAGTGCAAATGCGGCGTAATTTTCCTAGGCCGTATTCAGGTTAGTATAATACTTGATTGGAGTTTCCGTAACATTTCCTTATGGTATACAAGTCTATTTTGAATGCACCACGCAATTAATATTTTCTTAGTTTTCAGGATTGTTTATAAACACTTTATAAATAGTATATATATTGGATAAGACACATAACTTGTTTAGGTCCCACGCTTTAATCTTTTTAAAGTTTTTAGGATTAATTATAAACACTTTATAAATAGTATATATATTGGATAAGACGCATAACTTGTCTAGGTATGACTTGTCATGTGTAGAATGAAGTCAATACTTGACAGGAGTTTCCATAACATTTCCTTATTGTATATATATACAAGTCTATATAAATTGAACCATATGCATGCATGCATGCATGCAATAACACTAAAATCAACTAAACCAATAGCTACTGCCATGGCTCGGTTGATAAGTCTTGACATTGGCGAAAGAGAAGGATTAATTCCCAAGTATGAAGGCTCACATATTGTGTTCATTCTATGCATGATTCTAGTGTCTATGTCCATTTTTTCTATGATTATCTTTGCTTGTAGTGATTCTAAGGATAAAAAGAAAAGACAGCGAAAACAAGTTGGCGGTGGAGATGCTCATGGTGGAGGTGATTTTTGTGGCTGTGGTTGTGGCGGTGGCGGTGGCTGTGGTGGAGGTGGAGGTGGAGGTGGAAGCGGAGGCGGAGGAGCTTGTTGATTATAGCATAAAAAGAGATAATAGCAACAAAAAAAAAATAATAAAAAAAATAAAAAATTATCTAACTTGTCATTTTTTGTTGTTTTGTGTAGGATTTTTTTTTTTGATATTAACACTAATTTTTAATTTTTTTATTTTTATGTGTATTTTGTTCATGTACAATGATCATTTTACCTTTCGATCTTTCGATGTTAATAGAGTGGTTAAAAAACGTAAAGGTAGAATGGTAAAAAAAAATTATATACATATATCAAAATTTGAAAGCTTTATGTTTTAACAGCAAAATAAATGAAGGCTACAAATAAAAACGAAAATGAACGGGTTACATATGTTTTTTTTATTATCCCTAAAAAGAATTACTGAATGCATGTAAAACAATATATGTGCTGTAGTTATTTTATGCTTAGTTACAAAGGTTTCTATTATTTGTCGTATACATATTGGAATGTACTCTCTGTGTCCCAAATTATAAGTCATTTTTTACTTTTTCAAAGTCATTTTATACCAACTTCGACCTTAATTATTTCTTTTAGCGTTATATAATACTTGTTGTAAAATATATAAATGGATATGTGATTTAAATGCATTTTCATTTGTATACTTTTCATCAAGTATTATATAACACGAAAAAAAATAATTAAGGTCAAAGTCGGAAAAAAAAGACTATGAAAAGTTAAAAATAGATTTATAATCTGGGACGGAGGGAGTAAATTATTTTCTATTATTTGTTATATACATATTGGAATGTAAAATGTTTCGGTTGTTTTTATCTTTTCAGCGTAAATCTGTCAATGTAAATTGTTTCGGTTGTTTTTATATCTTTAGGAAAAGAGTAAAGTCCAAAATACATCCCTTTGGTTTGCCCTTTGTCTCGGTTTACATCCCTAAACTTTTTTTTGGAACAATTACATCCCCCCGTTAGTAAAGTTGGCACAAAATCATCCCTAAGGACGAATGCTGCAAAGAAGTCCCCGTTAAGACCCCCACGTGCTAGTCAGCGTGAGGGTATTTTGTCCATTTCTCACTCCCAGCTACCACCCACCTCTTTTTAATACCTAAAAACACTAAAACCCACGAATCCTTTCCTCTCAAACTCACCAACCTTGCTCTTCCCTCCCAAAGTTAGCAAAACACAAGAAAAACAAAAAAAAACCCAAATCCTATGTTCAATTGTTGATTAACAACAATGGTGGTTGTGGAATGGGTACTTCGTGACTATGATTATCCTGTGGATGAACAAGAAGCGTATAGTAAGTTGTAATTTGATTAATACATATTCAAAGTTGTTTGTATATGTTTATTAATTGAAGATTACTTGTTGATAATAGGTACACAACCAAATTTTTTCTCATTGAAGATTCATCATGGTGGTTTGTTCACTGAACCTCCAGGTAGGACCTACACAAATGGTCAGGTTAATTACATAGACTTTGTAGATGTTGACTTGTTTTCTGTAATCGAATTGAATGACATGGTTATGAGGTTAGGTTACAAAAGCCCAAAGTGTAAGATGTACTATCATTGGAGAAAACCTAAGACTGAATTAGATCATGGCTTAGAAGCACTAGGTGGTGATGCAGATGTGTTGAAACTAGTTGGGTATGGTGATAAGGTCAAACTAATTGATGTCTACATTGAGCATGAGTTTACAGCCCTAGATACTTATTTGAAATCACCATTTAATACATCAAAGGGACTGAGATAGATGAAGAAGAACCTACTTCTTTTGTAGTTAGGAATCCTGTTAAGAAGCCTTGTGTGAAGAAAAATAGATTGCCATTGTTGCTTCTTGATGAAGAACCTACTGATGGTTTTGAGGATAGTGGTAAGAGTGTTAGTCTGAGAGAGAGTGAAGCTAGTCGAGAGTGTGAGGCTAATGCAGAGTGTGAGGTTAGTGCAGAGTATGAGGATAGTGCAGAGAGTGACTGTGGTTCAGAGAGTGATGATAGCGAAGATAGTAACTATATAGTTGATGGGGAAAATGAGGTCAATTTAGTTGATGTAGATATGGAAGAATTCTTTAGAAACACTGACAAAGATGTAGAATGGGTGAGAGTTAAGGGTGGAAATTTTGAAGTCCCTGTTGAATTAGATGTTGAAGAAGGGTATAATCTAGATGACTTTGATATGGATATTGACATAGAGAGTGATAGTGGTAATGAAAGGGGTTATGATAGTAGCAGTGATTGATAACATCAAATAGTCCTGAATATTAAGTGCCAATTTCCCCCGTTAATGCTCGTTATTTATATCATTTATATAGATTTACGCTTGTTTTCCATTGTTTTACACTTTCAGGTAAATTACGAGCATTGGAGCTAAAGAGACGCGGAAATGGAAACGTTACTAAAGATTTATCACGGTATGCTTATTTTTGAAGAAGTGTTACAGTAACTCATCTCTCACATTACGCGTAACTATTGCGTGACCCGAAGTCCAACTTATCAAGAGGTTCTGGCGTAACTCCTCCCAAAGGTTCTGACGTAACTCCATTAGGTCAAAAGAGGTTCCATACGATACTTACGCCGTAACTCTTGCATCACTTACGGACGTAACCGTGTTTATTGAAGACTACGGCGTAACCACTTATAAGGTTACGCCGTAACTGCGATCTAGTGCATTTACGGAGAAATAGAAGGTTACTGGCGTAACTCATCTTTTGGTTCGCAGTAACCAGACTAACTTATAAATACCCCACAATTCCGGCATTTCAAAGCATCCCATTCCACACACAACACTCTGAGAGCGTGGGAAAAAGCTCAAGGCAGGTCTAGGGAAGCATACGGGGCTGTTTCCAAGGGAGAAGTCACACCATTACGATAAGCTTTAGCGTTTATTATTTCTTTACTTTCAATTCATGTATTTCGTACCTTTGAATATTGAATTGATGTGCATGATTAATATGGCGGCTAAGCACCCTTTGGTGCTAGCCTAGTTATGATTCCTTAATTGTTTTGTTTGCGTTTACCTTTACTTCCGTACAATTATTTCTAAGTGTATGCATGCATAGTTCTTTGGTAGTCACCCCCGGTTCGGTAGTTTTGAATGGCGATAGAGGCCAATTGCCTAGGAGATATGACCAACTGACCCTAGGTGAGCCGACTGAGACGGGAAGGGTAAGATATGAACAACTGACGCCTTTCTACTTGTGCGATTTGACCAACTGATCACCTATCGTTTGGATGAACTTAAGAATTGGGGGGTGTAGTGTCTAAGTTCCTAACGGCCGGGCACTTACTATTTAGAATCTAGCATGTAGCGGTACTTAATGACTTCGGCTTAGGGACCGGGAACAACGGGACTTATGACGGTCGCTGATTTCTCTGTGGTGGCATCTTTGCTGATAGGTTAGGCGAAGTGACCAAATCTTGTCCTCTCGAATTTGACCCCACCTGAAGTAATTGGAAGTAGGTAGACGTAGAAAAAACTAGTTAGGAGGATTAACTAGGTTAGCACCACTATTCCTCTATTGATTTCCCTTCTACCATTTATTTGCTTTTATATTCTGCATTAGTAGTTTAATTAATTAAAACCCTATCAAACCATTAATATTCTGTGACAATTAGACTTAGTTATTATCCGACACACATAGCTCTTGGGACGACCTCGGCTTTACCATTTACTACACTACACACGACCGGGTACACTGCCCGTTAGTGCATTAGGGTAGACCATAGGTATAGCGAGACGATATAAATATTAAGACACTGGTTGATAAAAACGCATCATGTTTTTGGCGCGTGCGGGAGCTATATTAGGATTAATATTAAGTCTTTCATTTCATTTTTAAACATTTCTCACGATCATATTTTAAGTTTTCAGGTACCATGGAAGTTGTTAACATCGATGACCTCACTCTTGAGGAATACTTGGCGTTGACTAGAGTAGATCAAGGGCCGGGTCTCGTAAGACCCATTGCAATCGGAGCAGATGTTCGTTTGAGATTAAAGACCAATTTATGAGGGAGCTTGGCTAACCATTTTTCGGGAAGCGAGGGACGAAGACGCATATGAGCAAGTTGAAAATGTCCTATACATCGCTAGCCTTTTCAACATTCGTGTCTCATGATCTTTGTTATGCTCGGGGTCTTCCCTATGACTCTAACTGGAGCGGCCGAAGATGGATCGAAAGATTGCCCACCGGGGCAGTTAATACTTGGGCACTACTAAAGAAACACTTCATCCAAAGATATTGCCCACCATCAAAGATTCTAATCAACTCTTGGAGATCCATAATTTCAAACAAGAAGACGAAGAAACTCTATATCAAGCTTAGGACAGATATAACGATCTTCTTTATAAGTGTCCTACCAATGATCTTAATAACCAACAGAAGGTCAATATTTTCTACAAATGAATAAATGTAACTACGAGACATATGTTGGACTATCAAGGACCTATCCCGAATATGACTCCTACTACTGCAATAGAAGCCATTCAAAAAATGGCGGACCATTCTTAAAAATGGCACGACGGTGGAAGTAAAAGAAACCAAGGCGGAAGTTTCGACGGAATTGCAGCGATTGCTAGTAAACTTGAAAATCTCGGTAGAGATATGCTAAAAATCAAAGAAATTGTTCATGCCATCCAAGTCGGTCAGCTGTGGTAGGGGACATTTGACTAAAAGCTGTCCTAAAGGCGACAAGAAAGATACGATCGAGGAAGCTAAATACAGGGAAAATAGGCCCTTCTACGGGGATAATCGTAATGGGTTTCGTGGAGGACCCCCACCGTATTATGAGCGTAATGAGAGAAGAGCTAACCTGGAAGGGATTATCAACAAGTACCTTGTGGACACTACCAAGAGGCAAAAGGAGCAAGAAGAATGGCTTAAGAATTTCCTAGATAACACATACAAAAGCCTCGCGTCCCACGAAACATCACTTAAGAACTTGGAAACTCTAATTAGAAAGCTTGGCGACGAGGTTCAAAGAAGGAACGAAGAACAAAAGAGCAACTACACTATATGTAAGGCTGTGTTCTCTGACAACAACAAGTGCTCTAATGAGTCGGATACCGATGGAGAAAGTGAGTTACGCGTAATCGCACTCGAATTAGGCGTAACCCAAATTATAGTAAAGACACAAACAACAACCCCAAAAGAAGGAATCATTGGTGTAAGAGTATTGCAATTGATGACGGAGAGTGCTACAATTTGTGGGCCTCATGTGATCCTCGGAAAACCTGCGATGGTGGTGTTGATAAGAAAAGAATAGAAGATGACGTCTGAGATGGACTACACTGAATGACGAAGAAAAGGGTAGCCAAGTTCTCAATTAACGAAGTGGAAGGGCCACCCATCAAGCATTACTGCAAACCCTTACTCATCATATAAGATGAGATTACTAACGCAGCCAACATGCAATCCTTTTCGTGATTATTGCAACGGAGGAGGTAATGTGAAGAACGAAGTGTGGATATGCCCACACAGTCAGGGAGACGGCGTTTATTTTGGAAATCTATCATTCAGTGATTGGTATTCAATTAGGTTCGGGGACGCTATAATTAATTCAACTCTGTTGTCTGAACTGAAATATGAGAAACACTTTCTTCGAGGAAAAACCATTAAACCCCTCGATGATATTCCTTTCGAAGATGACTATGACGAAGGAGTTAGGAATCATTGGTGCGAACAAATTAAAACTAGCAACGGAAAAGTTTGGGCCTCACGCAACCCTTTTGAGTATGAATGTGATAGAGGAAGCAACATCGAGAGAGCTGGGGAAGAAGAATTCCTTTGGACTTCGACTAATGATTCGAAAGAACGAAGCGCCTTGGCGGATGATCTCGGTTCGACGATTGGATCAAAATCAAAAGCGGAAAAATTGACACGTCTACCAAAAGAAAATGCGGGAAGGTTGTATGAGTAAAATCAACCCAAAACGAAGTTCGATGAAGAACCAGTAGATGACACCAAAGACTCAGTAGAACAATGAAAAATGCGACATATTCTCAACCAACTTGAAGATACCGATTCCGATAATGATTTCGATTATCTCGAGTTGCAAGGCAAAGACGGTTTCATCGACCCAGATGATGAGATACACGAGAAACGAAGATGCAAGCTTCTTGGCATCCCATTTAAGAGGCCACCTCCTATTATAGCTGAAAAATTTGAGTTTACGCGATACCATTTGGGACATGAAGAAAAATTTTGCAAGATACAGAAAATTGAAACCAATGAATACTGCGCGCGCAACAAATGTCGGATGGGTTAGCGCAACTTAATGAAGAGCGTGGATGAAGTAGGGGATGTTCAAAGACCCCATAAGAGCCTGACTCTGAGTCTAACTTAAAGACTCATTAATAAAGAAAAGTGCTCTTTCGGGAGACAACCCGAATTATCCCTTTCTTTTGTTTTATTTCCTTTAAGTTGGGTTTTGTGTTTTCTAACCATTTTTGCAGGAGACAATGAAGTAATTACTGCTGATTCTTGTCGAACGAGTTCCGGTAACTCATCTTGGTGATTACGCCGTAACCAAAATTTTAGCAGCAGAATTCTTGGCGCATTACCAATTACGGCGTAATACCATCTCGCTGGTTACGCCGTAACTATTCGCTTCGCGGCTCATACCGAGGTTTTGCCAGTTCTGGTAACTCTCTCATAGGAGTTCGACGTAACTCTCCTACTTTAATTCTTTCATTTTAAAAGCAAGTAACATTGTATTAGTTTTTAAATGAACTTTGTGGGTGTGTTCCCTGTAAACCCTCACGAGACTTCACTTGTTCACTTGGGACACCAAGTGGTTTAAACTTGTTGCATTAAGCTAAATGCAACCGTGTTTCTGAAAGTGAGTTAGGTTCATTTTCATTTTATTTTTTTCTTTTTAGAATTATGCTTGTCGGTATTGTGATTTCAGGGATTGAAGTTTGTTCATGCAAACTTAAGCGAAAGCACGATCCTTTCTCGTGGGCCTTCTTCTCTTTGGAGCAATTTCGGGAAGTTCTCGCTCTAATTCTACCTTTCTCTTCACCTTTATTTTAATGCCTAGTACAAAAGGGACTTTGTACAATTCAAGTGGGGGGACGGGAGTAGAATTATCTCTTGAACATTATTTAGCCCTCATTTTTCTAGTTTATTTTGAAAAATTATGCCATTTTTAAATTTTGACATGTTTTTTCGAACCTAACTAGATTAGACCTTAGCCGAGCACATACAACCCTTGATATTACATGGTGAGATTAGCCTTATCCGTTTCCTATATTTTACCCCAAATCCACCAAATTATGAGTGTGTCGGTAGCTTGTAAACTTTAGAACTTGGCCTTTGCATCAATTTGAGACCATAGATGAGGTATGTTGAGTTAGCTCGATGTATTTGGACTTTTCAGTTTTAGAAGGCAGTATTATTGGATTATCACCCAAACAGCCTACCATTTTGAGTCTATCGATTAGTCACCTCGACTTTTCGACCCCTATGTGAAACCCTTTTGTTGCACTCCCCTTTAGTGCAAGATACCCCTAGATACACCCTTCTGAGCCATTCCTTTCATTTTGTCACCCCAATATATTGTTACACCCTTACACCTTAGCCTACCCTGTAGTCTTTATTTATAATTGGGAAGTCATCATTTGCCTAAGTTCAAGATTCGAGTGGAAAGGTTTGGAAGTCAGGCTTTCATCGACAACAATTATGAAGATCATTGAGGACCCCCCGTATTCCTATTGTTCATCTCAAGTGGGGGGATGTTATGTTAAAAAAAAAAAAAAAAAAATAGTTGATTGAGTTATGATTTTGTAAAGTGTGATGTTATAAGCACTATAGTATGAGCTTTATTGTTTAGTATCGAGGAGGCCACCTCGGTCACATTTGAAGATTGGAGTTGGAGTTATACCAACCATGGCTCTAAAAGGCTCGCAAAGGCTCCGCAAAGGCCTCGCAAAGGCGTGAGGCTTGGTCTTGCCGCCACGCCATGCCGCCTCGCCGCCTTATGTCACATCTTTTTGTAAACTCGATATATATGAAATATGATATGAATATATAGATATTTTTATATTTTGTGCCGCCTTATGGCACGCCTTATAAATGCAAAAGCTTCGCCTTGACCGCAAAAGCGTGAGGCTTGGACATGCCGCCACGCCACGCCTCGCGCTATTTATAACCTTGATACCAACTGAAGAAGAAAAGGTAGTGTGCCCATCACGACGTCCTCTAATGACACATCTACCTTACATTTCATGATCCGGTCTCTAGACTTCTAAGCTTGAACTTTGGGCGGACGGTAAGTGGTGATGACTTAGTTATAGATCTAGACTACCTGCTTGTTTTTCATTTTACACCAATTATATTTCCCATGTCTTATCCTACCCTTTAGTCATGAAACATGTCTAGGTGATGCAGCGAGCAATTTTTGGTGTCTTGGCCATGGATTTGGTCATGTATCGTTGATTTTGTCCACTTCGCCGTGACATGTTAGTAATGACGAGTCACCCCTTAACCTTTGTCGTGTCTACCCATATTGCCTTCGAGAATTGTTTAGCCCTTAACTCTAGTGGTGGAGATTTGTGCAACCGCCAAGCTTATGATAGAATACATGCTATGACTCATGCGATTGGTGATCACCCGAAATTGACACTTAGAATAGTTGAGAGATTTGAGTGTTTGTTCCCCTTTCGTGAGGTGTTCGCTTTGTTTTATTCTAGCATAAGGGATTTGTAAACTCATACTTTCGGGTTTTGGGAGATATCCTTTTAGGAATCTATCTAATAAGGTCTACTTGAGGGCAAGTAAAGTTCAAGTGGGGGATATTTGATAACATCAAATAGTCCTGAATATTAAGTGTCAATTTTCCCAGTTAATGCTCGTTATTTATATCATTTATATGGATTTACGCTTGTTTTCCATTGTTTTACACTTTCAGTAAATTACGAGCATTGGAGCTAAAGAGAAGCGGAAATGGAAACATTACTAAAGATTTATCACAGTATGCCTATTTTGAAGAAGTTATGGTAACTCATCTCTCACATTACGCCGTAACTATTGCGTGACCCAGAAGTCCAACTTATCAAGAGGTTCTGGCGTAATTCCTCCCAAACGTTACGATGTAACTCCATTAGGTCAAAAGAGGTTCCACCTGGCGATACTTACGCCGTAACTACTTGCATCACTTACTTTACGTAAGTGTTTATTGAAGACTATGGCGTAACCACTTATAAGGTTACGTAGTAACTATCGATCTAGTGCATTTACGGAGAAATAGAAGGTTGCAGTAACTCATCTTTTGGTTCTGCAGTAACCCCAACCTATAAATACCCCACGAATTCCAGCATTTCAAAGCATCCCATTCCACACACAACACTCAGAGAACGTGGGAAAAAGCTCAAGGAAGGTCTAGGGAAGCATACAGTCTGTTTCCAAGGAGAAGTCACACCATTACGATAAGCTTTAGCGTTTATTATTTCTTTTACTTTCAATTCATGTATTTCGTACCTTTGAATATTGAATTGATTTTCATGATTAATATGAGCTGCTAAGCACCCTTTGGTGCTAGCCTAGTTATGATTCCTTAATTGTTTTGTTTGCGTTTACCTTTACTTCCGTACAATTATTTCTAAGTGTATGCATGCATAGTTCTTTTGGTAGTCACCCCGGTTGGTAGTTTTGAATGGAGATAGAGGCCAATTGCCTAGGAGATATGACCAACTGACCCTAGGTGAGCGGACTGAGACGGGAATGGTAAGATATGACAATTTTTTATAGATTTGTTATTGTCGCCAGAGTCCACCATTACGCACGCTATCTTTGCCTGAATGTGTGTCGCCCTTAATCGAACTTGCTTTTGTTGCCAGTAAATGTATAGTTTCTTTTTAAAGTAGTTAGCAAATTTTTGTGTGTAGTTGTAAGTTTGCTATTAATTTGTATATTGTTGGTAGTTTGTAAGTGTATGTAAGCTTAGGCATTTTAGTTTGTTGTCTTTGTTGTTTTGTAAGTCGTTGGTGGTTTTAAGGTTCGCGGTAGATATGCGAGAATTTTATGGATATATTGTAGAATCGTTCAGTTCGGTATTGTTTTAGGTTGTTTTGTATATTGATTGTTGGTTGATGTTTCAAAGTGGTTTTCTTGGTTGTGATGATATGGAAAACCGCACATTGAAAATATGAGAACCCAAAACTATCAAGCTAGAATAAGAATTCAAAATTTAAATTTCTTGAATTTTAGTCAACTTTGCAGTAGACCATTTAGGCTCTATTATATCTCTTCTCTATTAACTATAAAGAAAAAATGGTCTTCCTTGAAAGTGGAAAACTGAATTTCGGTCAACACTTTAAAACCGAATTCGGTCAACTATTGTGGTGAGAAAGAAAACTATGGCGTTTAAATGGTTATGCGTTTAAATGAAAACTTTAAAACCTGTATTCAACCATGCCTAGACGTTTAAATGAAAATTTTAAAAGTTGTATTCAACCATGGCGTTTAAAGAAAACTATTGCAAATCTCGGAGAGATTAATGCATTCTCTTCCTAAAATGCAAAATTGACTCCAACATACTATATTGACATGAATGCTAATATCTGAAATTATACAATATAAAAGTGAAAGATTGAGACATAGAGTCGAAAGATAAATGTTTGTATTTGCATTTTTTTGTTTATGTGCACTAACTATTTATGTTTACAGCTCTCTAGGACAAAAAGAAAATGGTGTAAATTGCTTCTTCCAACAAAAAATGGCGTTATTATTATTTTAATATTAATTGATTAATGCAACTTACAAAAATGTTATCAAAAAAGACAATCTCAAATACAAAACAACGCTATCGGAAAAACAATATAATCATTCAAAATGAATTCATTAACGCTTAAAATACTGATTCATGAAACAAACTTAATCGCCGCTAAAATTTTGTCGAAACTAGATATCTTGTAGAGCCAACGGATACTAAATCTAGTATATTTAAATAGAGAATTTTCAAATGTGTATTTAGTAAAAACTAAATATTTGACCTACTATAGATAAATTGTTTTACTACTAAACCTTTTGTTCATGAATGAAGAGTTGCCATTTCATTTGTTTCATTATAAGGATTCTTATCATGAGGGTGTACATTTCAAGAATAATAGAGGTGCGTGAGAGGAGATTATGTAATATTTTGAGAGTAGTAGACTATTAAATAAAATAATAAATATATGAAAAAAAAATTGTGCAGTGAGTGCAAAATAGTAAAAACAACAAAACACGATTCAATAGTTGTACTCCATCCGTCTCAAAATTATTGTCTACTATTGACTTTTTTAGTCTTTCTATTTCAACTTTAACCATAATTATTTTCGTTTGTGTTATATAATATTTGATGAAAAATGTATGAATGTATTGGTTTTTAAATGTATTTTTCATTGGTATAATTTTTATCAAGTATTATATAACACAAATAAATATATTAATGGTCAAAGTTGAACAAGAAAGACCGATCAAAGTCAAACTGGACAATAAAAATGGGACGGAGGGAGTAATAATTTGTAACAAAATTGACTCAAGTTGAAATAAGTTTCACCTTATGTCACACACTTTGACAAATTTCCTTAAACATATAGCTTTTGATTATGTTTGCAGGTGGGTTTCAGATTTGAATTTGGATTTGGATTTATATTTAGATTATGATTTGAATTTGGTTTTAAATTTAAATAATATATATACTTGGAATTAAGTGATACACTCTCTCTTGCTTCCTTTGAGTCTACGGGTTTCATTTGACCATTTAATTTCTAACGATAAAACTCACAAGCAACCAAACAAATGAATAATGGTATGATTTCATTGATTCATTCTACAACCATGAAACAAACATCACCTGACATTCCAATATGTATATATCAAATAATAGAAAACAATTTACATTCCAAATTTGTATACGACAAATAATAGAAACCTTTATAACTAAACACAAAATAACTAAAGCACATATGTTGTTTTACATACATTCAGTAATTACTCTGAAACATACTATATATATATATATATATATATATATATATATATATATATATATATATAACTTGTTTATTTTTGTTATTTGTGTAGCTTTCATTTTATTTTGCTATTAAAACACAACTTTTAAACATATTTGTGTATATTTTGTGATCATTTGAATTTTGACATTTGTAAATATTTTGTGACCATTCTAAGTTATGTTTTTAACTAAGTTGTTAACATCGAAGGGTAAAATGATCATTGTACATATACAACATACACACAAAAATAAAAATTTGAAAAATTAATGTTTTAATAGCAAAATAAACAAAAGGCTACACAAAAAAGCAAAAATCAGTAAGTTAGATAAAACTTTTTTTTATTATCTCATTCTTTTTATGCTATAATCGAATACCTCCTTAGCCTCCACCTCCGCCACAACCGCCTCCACCACAACCACCTCCGCCACAACCACCTCCATCGCCATAGGCCCACAACAACCACAATCAACATTCTTTTTAGAGACGATAGTTGCAATTTTGTATAATTCTATTCTTATTTTAAAAAATTCTTAAGTTCTATTTCTTAAATTTTTGTAATTTCAAAAATTGTTAGGGACTATAGATGTAATTTTGGACAACCCACGAGGATGATCCATGTAATTTAGTCTTAATATTTTAAATAAATTTATGTTAGTGAAAATCTTATATGGCATGTTCATGTAGGATTAAAGTAGCTGGTTCCAGTAAAACAAGTTTCATGGTGCAGTTTAACACAAAACAATAAAGTTTGTTACAATAAGTGGAAAAAAAAAATAATAATAAATAAATAAATAATTCACGTACCAAATCGGTATATTAAAAAAGTTTGTTGCTATTGTACTTCTTAATCCTCATTTTTTTACTTGATAACTTTCTCGACAAAAAAAAAATACACAGTCATTATTATTTTTTATAAAATGACAGTTTTACCCTTTAACTAATTAATTATTATCTTCTTTAAAGTTTGTGATAACCAAGGGCGGAGCTATTAAGGGACAGGGAAGGGTCCCGACCCCCTAGGCCTAAGCTCGTTGGTGTATTTTTTCGCGATATCATGTTTATTTCTAGAAAAAAAATTTATTTCGGCCCTCTCATTTAGTGTATTTCCCGAAAAGTTTCGGCACTCCCACGAAAATTTTTCTAGCTCCGCCATTGGTGATAACAATATCAAGTAAGAGTAATATATTAATCTACATCAAACTTTCTTATCTATTTTTTTATAGTGGACAATCAATGTAAAACATCCTATAAAAGAAATGTGAACAATAATATTAGAACGGTGTATTTTCAAATGTGTATTTAGTAAAGACTAAATATTTGACCTCCTATAAATAAATTGTTTTACTATTAAACCTTTAGCAGATTGAAGAGTCACTAGACCATTTCATTTGTTTCGTTATTAGGATTCTTATCACGACAGTGAAGACGGAGTAATTTCCAAAAATAATAGAGGTGCGTGCGAGAATATATGGTCAATTATGTGACATCTTGAAATTAGTAAAGTATTAAATAAAATGATGAATATATATGAAAAAAAAATTGTCCAGTATGTGCAGAATAGTAAAAACAGCAACACATGATTCAGTATCTTAGTTGTAATAATCTGTAACAAAGTTGAAATAAGTTTCTATCTCGTGTCACTTTGACAAATTTTCCTAAAGATATAGCTTTTAAATATGTTTCACCGACAGTTTCACGCTGAAAAGATAAAAACCATCCGAAACAATTTACATTCCAATATGTATATAACAAATAATAGAAAACAATTTATTCCAATATGTATTTGACAAATAATAGAAACCTTAGTAACTAAGCACAAAATAACTAAAGCACATATGTTGTTTTACATACATTCGGTAATAATTTTTTGGGATAATAACAAAAAAATGTATCTAACTTGTCTATTTCTATTGTGTGTAGCTTACATTTTATTTTGCTATTAAAACACAAAATTTTCAAATTTTGACATTTGTGTATATTTGTGATCATTTTATCTTTACGTTTTTTTAACCACCTCAATGGTTATTGTACATGAACAATTTACACAAAAATCGAAATTTGATGGTTATTGACTTATTATTTTAATAGTAAAATAAAAATAAAGCTACATAAAACAACAAAAAATGACAAGTTGTATAACTTTTTTGCTATTACCCTTTCTTTTTATGCTACAATCAACAACCACCTCCGCCTCCACCTCCACCTCCGCCTCCACCACCACCACCACAACCACCACCACAACCACCGCCGCCATCACCGCCACCATCTCCACCGCCACCATGTCCACCGCCAACAAATCCACCGCCACCATGTCGTCGCTGTCTTTTTTTCTTATCATTAGAATCACTACAAGCAAAGATAATCATAGAAAAAATAGACATAGACACTACAATCATGCATAGCATGAACACGATATGTGAGCCGTCATACTTGGGAATAAATCCTCCTCTTTCGCCAATGTTAAGACTTATCAAGCGAGCCATGACAGTAGCTATTGGTTTAGTTGAGTTTAGTGTACCTTATTGCATGCATGTGGTTTCAATTTATGCATAAGAAGTTTGACCTGGTCGAAACAATTGTGTGGGCAAGATGCAAGATAGACTTGTATGCAATAAGGAAAATGTTATGGAAACTTCAATCTAGTATGGAATTCATTCTACACACGACAAGTCATACGTATTATCCAATTTACTAATTAATTCAATATTTTTTGTTTAATTATATGTTCATTATTAATTTTTTTTAAGGCAACAATAAATATAAAACCTAAAACGGGCAAAAGATTACGATACGCAAAAAGAAAGGACCCAAATATACACAAAATACAAGTCGATACTTATACTAAAGTTCACACACAAAAAACTATGAAACACTGACTTAGGTGTTGTTTGTTTATTTAGAGGCTCTGAATCTAAATCAGAACTGATGACGTATAGTCCGTATTCGGGTCATGAACCCGACCAATAACGCTACTAGCAACTGAGCCCAGTACGAATGGGCTAACCCGGTAACGGTTTGGGCTCACGAAGGCCCAAACCCAAAGTTATTTACGGTTTTGGATATCGGATATCTCATATTTATGATATATGCATTAATTGACCGACTTAGGCGGGATACGCCGAAGGTTGGGGAACACGAAACCAACAAGGATTTCGTGTGTATATAAGGGGCATCTCGGCCCTCATTAAAGGTACGATCTAAAACCCTAACTCTCCACTAAACCCTAAAAACCGATTACTTACTCTCACGCCGGAGGATAATCGTGGGAGACAATCCCACGATAAGCCTAACGGTGTTTTCTGTTTACTTAGTGCGCAGGTCTCAAGCATCAAGGTCTAATTGATATGAGAACCGGAGTCCAAATAAGGAAAGCCCAACTTTTGTATCAACAAGTGGCGCCATCCGTGGGACCAATCACTAAGAACTAGAATGACAAAGCACGGAAACCTAAGCCAGCGATCGCATAGTGACTTACAAGGAAAAAAGCAGCAAAGTGGATCGCCTCTAGCGGCTTCGGAACAACCAGTGCGACCAGAAACCAAGGGTCAGGCCTAGATCTGGTCTTCACGACAGTGGAACCACTCATGGGTCAACCCATGCCACTACAACAACCACCAGCGTAGAAGATCCACTGCGCACCCTTTTTACCACTCCCCACCAATTGGTGCCAGAAAAGGACCTCACAAAAACGCCAGGGGCGCCTCAACAGGGTCCGGATGTGGAAAGCAGACACCCTCGCTAGAAGGAGTCGCGCCTGAACTAGCGCCAAGTGACTTCGTGTCTCAAAACTACGAAACCTTGGCTGCCCTCATGCAAGAGGAGGCAAAAAAGAGGTCGAGTTAGAGCCTTCAGCACCGACTAAACTTCGACACGGAGTATGAGACATCCCCATCGCGTCATCAGAGGGAGAGACGCGGGAAGGATAGCCGTCGGCCCCCCAGTGTTTACTAGGATCGGGAGGAGAGTTGAGAACGACGAAGTAGCTGACTTGCAGTATCTGGAAGAACACGAGGAGGACGGACGGCGTACCAATGTCCACGCTAAGCTTGGTAGCCGCAGGGTCCATGACAGACTTGGACGGCGACACTCCCCAGTGAAAGCTCTTCAAGCTCGGATTCGAGGACGGTCGGCAAGCGCCGAAGAGGAGGCTCATCCTCGGTGATTCCCGGACAACGAGGACGGCAAGCGAAACAGACACTGGAAGTCGGGGAAGATATCGCGACCGGGAGGAGGAAGATATGTCTCTTCCCTGGCGCCGCCAAAAGGTGGATGCTTTCACTCGGCGCATCGCGATTTCTCGAAGATAAGAAGGCGCATGCCCGCCAATGTGAAAACCTATGATGGAACAGGTGATCCGGACGATCACCTAAATTTTTGAATCACTGCTACCATCGAAAATTGGCCACAACTTGTGTGGTGCCACATGTTCAATTCCACATTAGTGGGAAATGCGCGAAACGGTTCGATAGCTTCCCGCAGAAGCATTGATGGCTTTGAAGAGTTGCGGAAGGCGTTTCGCCTGAACTTCACTCAAAGTAAGAAGTCGCCAAAAACCTGTCGAACTTGCCGGTAAAACAAACCGGGGAATCTACAAACGCTTATGTGGAGCGCTACAAAGATGAGTGCATACATGTCAAGGCATGCCCCAAAATACTAAAGATCTCAAGGTTCATGAACGGGATCAATAACCCAGAACTCATCAAAAGGCTGAACGACAAGGTCCCCCAAACCTTTGATGAACCTACGAAACGCACAAGGTCCTTTATCCAAGGAGATAGAAAGCTGACGTGAGAGAGAAACTCAAATTATTTTTTTGAGTAAAACCGAACCGAACTAAATTTAAATTGGATTAAACCGAACCAAAAATAAAATCCGGCTCGGTTTTTGGGTTGACCCAAATTGCATAATTTATATATATTTTTCTAATTATATAAATTTTTATTTGAAAATTTTCAAACCTAAAAAACGTATATTTATACTAAGGCTGCCCCCAGTAAGGTTATGCGATCGACACTCACGATCGATTGCCTCTCGATCTTCTTACTGTGGCAAATCAATCGATCGGTACGTCTGGGAGATAAGGGTCGCCTGGACGATCGACAATTACTAGCGTTTGTGTGTGTGTTATTTAATTAGAAAAGAATATTTGTGGGGTGTGTTTTTTGTTTTAAAGATCGTCTTTACAGGGGCACCCAATCGCCTGAAGGTCGCTGGAGATAGAAAGCTGACGTGACAGAGAAAATGGGAAGGATTGACTCTCCTTATTGGAGGCAGCCTAAGAAAGAGTTTTAATTGGTTCTTTATATAAAAAATGGCTTTTGCATATATATCCTTCCGAAAATGCAAAATTGCATATATATCCAAAGCATGCATAAAAATTATTGTATTATGTTTATAAAAAACTTGTACAAAAGGTATATATGCAATTATTCACTTTGAGAGATATATATGTATTTTTGCCAAATATATTTACTTATGTGAATTTGGTTTTTGGATCGGTTATCATTTTGCTAAAAACAAATTCAAACCAAAAAATGATTATTTAATTCGGTTTGATTTTAACGAATTCGATTATTTTACAAATTCAGTTTTTATTCGATTTGATTGATTTCGATTTTGGTTCCAATACGAACACTCATAATTAAAGAGTAAATAACATTTTTTACAATGCAAAAGTCTTTACTTTGGAACACAAGTGGGCCGGCCTGCATTTAAATTTGGGCTAATTTTAGTTTTACTTTGACTTTATTTATGAGAAAGAAAGAAAAGAGCATGAAAAATGAGATGGTGTGTCGTCAGATCCCACGCGTGGAAAATGACGTACCTCTTTGACTTTAAATTTGGGCTACTTTGGAAAATGACTTTGTTAGCAACCAGTCATTTTCCGTCATGAAATTCTGGCTTATTTTTTATAAGCCTCAATTTTACGGCTTATTTTGAGACTTGTCAGCTTTTATAAGTTTATCATATCATAATAAACTTATATAAGCCGAGAAGCCTCAAAATAAGCCACAAAATCGGAGCTTATAAAAAATAAGCCCAAATCGACTTATGATAAATAAGCTTAGCCAAACAAACCCGACGTACCTTTTTTTTTTTTTTTTTTTTTTAATTTCGTTCTTTGTTACTTTTCAATCTAATATGTAAGTTTAAATGAGTTTGTTGATCTCCACTTTTTTTTCAAGGCAAATATTATTTGCAGACGAATATCAGCGCAAAGCGATAGTATATAGCGTCAAATAATTATATATGTTAAATCAAAATTTTGGTTTAACTATTGATGCAAAGCTTATGGATTCAATTTGTAGTCATTGCGAGAAAAAGTTTTTAAATTGGAAGCGAAAATGATAAACGTTTATGGATTAAACAATATTTGAAAATTATTGAATATTAAAAATAATCGTGTATTGTAATAGGTCTCTATTATTGTCTTCAAAGTTTCCTTTTGTAATTTTACATTTAGGAGATTTTAAGTCTTCAAAGTTTAAACCGTGTATTGGCTCCAAAATTATCATAAATTTAATTATTTTAAGTATGGGTCTTTTGGGTCCAAAGTGTAAAGTGTAAACCACTAATTGGCTCCAAAGTTTGTATAAGTTAATTATTTTAAGTAACAGGTATTATAGAAAATCCATTTTTCTCATTTTTAAGAAATTTCAAGTTTTCAAAATTAGTTAAATTTGTTTTATAAATAGTAGAGATGTATGATTCCTCAACATGACCTATCAGATTCTAACCAATTGAAAGATCTTAATCTTGTAATTGATGTGTAACGATGTACATGTGAGACTTTAGCTCATAACTTCTTAAATAATAATATGTCACTCATCTATAACATATCGTCAGAACATAAACTCTTGGTTTCACTTTATTTGTTACTTGTGAGTATAATGATATACTTGAACCATAATTTTGTTTCACACACTTATACCATCTATAACACAATGATATAATTATAATATAGAAATAGAATTTTGTAAAGACATGTTAGTGTAAATTATAAGAGATGTGTTAGTTCTAGTTCACATATCTCATGTGTCTCGTTCTTGTTGCATTTCTAGGTCCAAGGTTTTGTGGTTGTTGTTTGTAACCTTCATTCTTTTGCTTTGTTGGTTTAAACAAAATTTTTGCTTTTTAAAGTTTTCTTTTTTAGCAATAGCTATCGGTAGTAGGGCTGAGCATCAAAGGTCCAAAACCGAACCGGACCGACAAAACCGACCGAACCGACAAAAACCGAGCCGAACCGACAGCCCATCGGTTCGGTTTCGGTTTCATGTTTTACATGTTTTCGGTTTCGGTTCGGTTCGGTTTTTGTCGGTTCGGTTCGGTTTTTGTCTGTTGGAATCACTCCTAAACTAGAATTAAAGTGTTAGTAATTAATATGTAATAGTTAGCTTAATTAGGTCTTTATATTTGTTATTAAGCTTAGGCTTATGTAGAAGGCCCATAAGCCTAGGCCAAGCCCAATAAGCAAAGGATGGGAACTTGGAGTGTTGCCCTAGTTCCCTCCTATAAATACTCTTGTAAACCCTCACTTGAGGGTTGGTTGTTCACTTTACATTTATCCTAAGCATAAACTTTCTCTCAATCCTTACGCATAAGTGTTATCGTGTTCATCCGATCTCTCTTTTCTATATTTCTTCATATTGATGCTTGTGTTACAGAAATGAGAACCTAACAGTGGTATCATTCGCCAAATAGTTGGGTGAAAAGCTTTTGTTTTTGAAGTTAGTTGGTTTACGCGTAATACGGTTTCAAACTTTGTCACGCTTAAAAACTTACTTTTTACATTTTTCAATCCAAGATTCTTGTACTTTCAACGTTTTTAGATGTTAAAATTTCTGTTTTTGGCAAAAAGTTTCAAACTTTACGTGTGGATCATTGTTTTTAAGCTTGATTTTAAACGTGTGACTACTTTCACGCATAACGTGTTTAGGAGTTTTGGATCATCAAGTTTCACACTTTTGTGTTATTTTGGTGATATTGAAGCTGTTTCATCACAAAAATCTGGTTTAGAAACATCATTGGGCTGAAATCAGTTTTGGTTAAGTTCTACGCGTAAGAAAACCCTGATCTTACGCGTAACTCATCCTTGGTTTGATCTTCAGTTTTCGTGGTTTACTCAGTGTTTTCTTGCTTGGATAAGCCTGAAAACACTTCGACTTTGGATATCTTTTTCACTGTGATAGTGTAAAGGATTTTTTGGGCAAAACCCTAATCTTACGCATAAGCTCAAACTTATGCGTAGAACTCTTTTCGCATAAGATTTTTCTTACGCCTAAGCTCTGTCTTACGCCTAAGCTAATCCTACGCCTAACTTTCAGTTTACGCATAACTTTAATGTTTCTCAATTCTTACGCGTAAGCTAATCCTACGCGTAACTATTGCTTTTACGTGTAAGTTTGGTGTTTTTACGCCTAAGTGTTACTTTGCCTAAACTTGGTTTTTCTACGCCTAAGGATACTTCATCGACAATGTTTTATTCGACTAAAAAGATCCATTTAACAACACAAGTTTTCAACATGTCACAACCTCCATACTCTAGCTATTTTCCTTATACTTATAATCAACAACAACAACAACAACTAAGTCCACTACATCATAAATTTAATCAACAACAACAAATTTATCAACAACAATTTAATCAACAACATTATTGATGAAATCACGTTTATACATGTTTTTATATAAGAAATACCCGCAATTTAGCTTAATAAAATAGCAAAGTTATGGTTTTTATTGCAAATATTACGTTTATTTGTTATTTTTTTTTAAGGTACGCTCGAGAAATATTGGAGCAAAAGAGCGGAATTTTGGAAGCTAAACGAAGATTATTGAAGCCCGATAAAGCCCGAGTATTATTAGAGTTGAAGCCCAAGATTAATGAAGGCTAAAAGCCCAAACTAAAATAAAGATGGAACTTAAACGTTATATAATTTTCAACGGTAATATTCAAATGTTAGCAGTTTCCTCATGGGTCCCAGCATCTCTTCAACGGTCGGCATCACACACAAGCAACGGTCGAAAGATTTAGTTGAGACTATAAAAGGCCGCACGAGGATGGAGACCAGGGGATCACTTTTTAGAATGCATCTCTACTATTTTTTAGTTGTATGTTTAATTAAATTTTCAGTCTTTCAATTTGTACGAGGTTTTTAGTCCATCAACTTGTACTTAACTAAATTTCGTAACTTCCAGCTTATTTCTATTATTCCATCAACCAATTACTAGTATTAAAGTGTAGATTTTGTTTATTTAATATCTTTGTCTAAACATTAGTAGTTAATATACAAAAAATGGTTACCTAAATTTTCTTTTACATTTGTTTTTTCTGTGAATTAGTTTTCGAAATCTAGTTCTAATCTTTATAATAATAAATCTTTTTCTTAAATCGTTTATCAATTTTTAATTAGCTTCTTCATAGTCTTTTTTAAGATTTATTTTATAAAAAGTTGCAAACTTTATTCCCTCAATCATCTCAAATTCACATAAAGTTTCAAGCTTTGGATGATTAGTAGAAGATTAAGGGTTATTAAAGAGTTATTAAGGATAATTATTGGGTATTAAGAAGTACTTCGGGTTAAGTATGGAGCTTGACGTGGTTTTAGTTTAATGTTCTTATCCTCGCCGTTATGCTTAATCCATATCCGGTGCTCTCTTATCCTTATTTTTACCTTCTTTTTATTATGTTAATTGCTATGTTTCGTTTAATTAGTTTTGCCATGCTTAGTTTTATTTTTATGTCTTTTAGCTTTAGTAGGATGTTAGAGTAGAATTTTCCATTTAGCTTATCTCGTAGTTTATCTTTAGCTTTCCTTAGTTTTATTTGCCTTAAGTTTCCTTTAGTTTTCCTTGTAGTCTATAATTAAAAACCCCAAAATTTGCGATATCTAAGCATCCAACAAGAACTAAAATGCGTGCCTCAAATCCATCATTCCCTTAGAACGACAACCCGTGAGATCTATGCTTACCGCGATACTTAGGTATTTAGGTTCGTATCCGTATCTTTCCTTCCCTTTATAAATATTTTTTGGTGTGCTCTAACGACCCAACATCAAAATGGCGCCGCTGTCGGGGAATGCTGCACGATTCTTGCGTTAAAGTTTAAGTTAGTGCCTTAGAGATCCTTTTACAAGAATTCATATTCTTGTAAGAGTTTTATTTTACCGTTCTTGAAAAAAAAAAAAATTGTTTTTCATTGTGTTTTCTATTTTTCCAATAAATATAAAATCCCAAAAATATTTGTTTTTCATTTTTTTTTAAAATTATAAGAACCCAAAAATATTTTTCTTCTTATTTTACTATCTTTCATTTTATTGTATTCTTCTTTTCTTTTATAAAAACCCAAAAATACTCTTCGTTATCCTCTTAAATGTTTAATTCTTATTTCTTTACCCTTTAATTTGTTTAATTCTTCACCATGTTCGATTCTTCACCATATCATCCCCATGATCCTCGGACCATGGAGGACTTTTATCGTCCGTCACTTATTGGGAGAGGAGGACCGATCGCTCCGACAACCAATTTTGTATTGAAAAATCATATGATTGAGCATATTCAACAATATTGCCAATTCCATGGATTTGAAGAAGAAGATGCGAACCATCATTTAGACAAATTTCTATCGATCACTCAATTCATCAAGCAAAATGGAGTTTCTCAAGATATTATCCGTTTGAATCTCTTTCCATTCTCTTTAACCCACGAAGCTCAATCTTGGTTTTATACTCTTAAAACTCATTCAATTCATACATGGGAAGAGATGTTCCTCAAGTTTCTTTCAAAATACTTTCCATATTCTAAAACATTGCAGCTTAGGAAAGACATTCTAAATTTCCAGCAATTGTCAAATGAATCAGTATTTGAAGCTTGGGAGAGATTTAAATCATTGATACAGAAATGTCCTGATCATAGAATTTTGCTTCTTGATCAAATCCTAACCTTTTATCATGGCATAAATATGATTGATCGAGACAAAATCATGTTGGCTGCAGGAGGTAATCTCATGCGGAAAACTCCTCAAGAAGCTTATGATTTAATCGAGAATATGACACATCATCACTATCAGTGGGACACCGAGGTCCATTATCACTCTACCACTGATTTGAGTGATCATCATTCTGATTACATGTCCGCAGAGATTGCACAAATTGATGTCCTTGGCAAGAAAGAAAGTTATATAAGTCAACATTGCCAGCAAGGACCATGTCATCCTAACACTATTTACTTTTCATACTCTGATGAAAGTGATGAGGATGAACCTTTTGAAGAAGAGAACTCAAATATAAATCCACTTATTGAGGACCCTTCAGATACCTTTTTAATGGGGGACAAGGAAGTCAAAGTCAATCCTCTTAAGGAAATTGATGACCTTGTTCCAATCCCAAGGGTATCCGAGGAACCCTTCGATCTTCCTGATTCTCCTTCAGAAACATTCAATATGACTATCACAAATCCTTTATTTGATTTCGATTCTGAATTTACTCTCAAATCAGATAATCCAATCTTTGATATTCGGAACAAGGAAAGTGATGAGTCTGATACGGAGACAACAATGGACGAGGTGCAAAATTCTAGCCCACAAAGTACCGCACATGTCCCACCTTCGTATATCCCTCCTGAGGCGTTTGTAGGTCATGATCCAAAGAGCTTTAATGATAATTTGCCGATTAAGGAAAATGTGAAATTCACCTTTAAGGATAGCCACTATCTTTCTCTCACATATGTTATCAGAATTTTCCTACCTTTTCTCACATATGACGTGAATTCTCCTCTTCTTCACTCTTTCGGGAGTGAGGATACCATTTTTGACCCCGGCATCTCAACTTATAATTTCTATTTAGAGCCGTGGGCATCTCATCGGGGTGGAACTTTCATATGCTTCAATGTTTATCCAAACATCTTGAATGAAAGTCCGATAGAGATTTTCTCTTCTACTTGCTTCCCTAAGGACTAATTAAATTCGGGGCGGGTCAAGCTAACGACTCGATAAAAAAACAAGCGCTTCTCGGGAGGCAACCCGTGTTTTCAAAAATGAATAAGTAGTTTATCTACATTTAGGTTTATTTTAAAGTAATTTTGTTTTTCTTTTATTTAGGAATAAAACCTAGCTGCAGTGTTTTTGTCCTTATATTAGTCCCTCTACTACATTATACTATGACATTTCTTTTGAGTTTCAGGACTTGTATGAAATTGTCACATTTTGGACGTGATATTTGGACATGGAACGTTATGGGATTTTATCTTCTACATTATTATTTGCTTCGGTCAGATTGATTCCCGGGATCGTGTAATTTTTCTTGGAAGCTGAGGCTGAGCTCCACTATGCTTATTCGTTTACTACCGATATGCGAGCGTACACTAGGGGAGTTTTTCTGTTCTCTGGTTATTACTTGAATTGCTTTTGACTCCCGTCTCTACACTTTTAATTGCACATTGCTCTTTTTCGTTCTAAGTGTTGGGTACGTCCCACTATTTAAAACATCGAGGACGATGTTTGATTCTAAGTGTTGGGTGGGTTTTCATCGCATTTGTACCTACTTGTTTGTTTTTGAGCAACCCCAAAATTTTGCCAAAATTTTCAAATTTTTTTAAAAATGTTTGCCAAATTTCTCGAATTTTGCCAAAATTTTTAAATTGTTTTGGAACGAAAAAAAAATATATAATAATAAAAAATTAAAAAAGTAGAAACGAAATAATGGTTTAATTTTGGGGCGTCGACGAACGTTGAGCTTTTTAATAACTCTTAACTTAATTTCATATCAGTTCTTGTTTGATGAGATGTGAGATTAATTAGGAATCAAGTTTTTACTTAGCTTAATGTTTTTGATGATTTTGCTCGAGGACGAGCAAAGCTTAAGTGTTGGGTAGTGATGAAATCACGTTTATACATGTTTTTATATAAGAAATACCCGCAATTTAGCTTAATAAAATAGCAAAGTTATGGTTTTTATTGCAAATATTACGTTTATTTGTTATTTTTTTTAAGGTACGCTCGAGAAATATTGGAGCAAAAGAGCGGAATTTTGGAAGCTAAACGAAGATTATTGAAGCCCGATAAAGCCCGAGTATTATTAGAGTTGAAGCCCAAGATTAATGAAGGCTAAAAGCCCAAACTAAAATAAAGATGGAACTTAAACGTTATATAATTTTCAACGGTAATATTCAAATGTTAGCAGTTTCCTCATGGGTCCCAGCATCTCTTCAACGGTCGGCATCACACACAAGCAACGGTCGGAAGATTTAGTTGAGACTATAAAAGGCCGCACGAGGATGGAGACCAGAGGATCACTTTTTAGAATGCATCTCTACTATTTTTTAGTTGTATGTTTAATTAAATTTTCAGTCTTTCAATTTGTACGAGGTTTTTAGTCCATCAACTTGTACTTAACTAAATTTCGTAACTTCCAGCTTATTTCTATTATTCCATCAACCAATTACTAGTATTAAAGTGTAGATTTTGTTTATTTAATATCTTTGTCTAAACATTAGTAGTTAATATACAAAAAATGGTTACCTAAATTTTCTTTTACATTTGTTTTTTCTGTGAATTAGTTTTCGAAATCTAGTTCTAATCTTTATAATAATAAATCTTTTTCTTAAATCGTTTATCAATTTTTAATTAGCTTCTTCATAGTCTTTTTTAAGATTTATTTTATAAAAAGTTGCAAACTTTATTCCCTCAATCATCTCAAATTCACATAAAGTTTCAAGCTTTGGATGATTAGTAGAAGATTAAGGGTTATTAAAGAGTTATTAAGGATAATTATTGGGTATTAAGAAGTACTTCGGGTTAAGTATGGAGCTTGACGTGGTTTTAGTTTAATGTTCTTATCCTCGCCGTTATGCTTAATCCATATCCGGTGCTCTCTTATCCTTATTTTTACCTTCTTTTTATTATGTTAATTGCTATGTTTCGTTTAATTAGTTTTGCCATGCTTAGTTTTATTTTTATGTCTTTTAGCTTTAGTAGGATGTTAGAGTAGAATTTTCCATTTAGCTTATCTCGTAGTTTATCTTTAGCTTTCCTTAGTTTTATTTGCCTTAAGTTTCCTTTAGTTTTCCTTGTAGTCTATAATTAAAAACCCCAAAATTTGCGATATCTAAGCATCCAACAAGAACTAAAATGCGTGCCTCAAATCCATCATTCCCTTAGAACGACAACCCGGGAGATCTATGCTTACCGCGATACTTAGGTATTTAGGTTCGTATCCGTATCTTTCCTTCCCTTTATAAATATTTTTTGGTGTGCTCTAACGACCCAACATCAATTATCCACAACAAGGAGCAACTCCACCTCAAATGGTTCAACCACCACCTAGTCTTCAAGTACAACCTTACACAAACGTTTACAATCAACATCCATCAAGGAATACTATGAAGGAACCGACTTGGTTTGCAAAGATGTGTGAAGCTTTAAGTAGCCAGCAATCAATTCATGAGGCAGGATCACTTGATAGACCTCCAATGCTCACTCCAGGAAACTACGATCAATGGGTGATTCAGTTCTTTAGGTTTTGTGATCTAAAGAAGCCACATGGAAAGTTCTTAAAGAAGGTTATCTTGGAAGGTCCATTTCAGAAGCCTATTGTTGTTACACACGGAGATCCAAATCTTTGTTCCACCAAGAGATGATCTCACAAACATTGCAACTGTTACGACCTTTCGGTGATGAACTTCTACAATCGAAGTGATGAGCTAGCAATGCAATATATCCTTTTAGGATTAGCAAACCCAATTCTTCGAAGTGTTGATGCTCAAAAGACCGCATAAGCAATGTGGGAACATATTCATCTTCTCATGGAAGGCACTGCACTCAATCAAGAGGATATGGAATCCAAAATTTACTTGGCTTATGAACACTTCATGATTGAACTTGGAGAGACACTAGAGTCTTATCATCATCGATTCTCAGACATCATCAATGATTTGGATAAACACAACATCATCATGCCAAGAATTGCAGTCAATACAAAGTTCCTAAGTAGTCTTGGTCCTGATTGGGAGAAGTATGTCATTTTCCTTCGTCAAGCGAAGAATCTTCATCATGCTTCATACGGATTGCCGTACGACTATTTGAAGCCTCATCAAAAAGAAGTTGATAAGGAAAGGGTTATCCGTTGCCAAACTGTTTCACCTTCACTTCCGGATAATCAACAACTTGCTTTGTGGGATTAAACTAGTTATCCTCCTCAACCAGTTCCTCAACCAACTGCCACAATCACACCATATGATCCGTCACAGCAACAATCTCAACAAACTCAATTGGTTCCATACAACAACAACAATGATCAAGCACTTTACAGTGAAGCTAATGAGGACTCAGATGCTTTCGATGCATTGCAACAAGGATTTGTTATGATTGCTAAAGCTTTTGGCCGTTATACAAACAAATCCAACAATCGCATTCGTTCCTCATCAAACACAAGGAATCAGGCTGTTGTGAACAATGGACGAGTTGAAGTTCAGAATCGTGGTTATGGTCATCAGATGGGCGGTGGTCAAGGGTTTAATGTTATGGGTAGGAATAACATGGGAGCTCCACAACAGAGAGCTCAAGTGGTTGAACAAGGTAATGCTCAGAATGGGATAAATGGTCTTCGTTGCTACAACTGTAATGAGAAGGGTCGCCTGGCTAATGCATGCCCAAAGCCGAGGACTAGGGGTAGTGCTTATCACAAGGAGGCTTTACTTTTGGCTCTTAAGGATGAAGCTGGTGGAACTCTCACGGACAAAGAACGAGCTTTATGGCGGATGCGACTCGATGATGATATGGAGGACTTGCAGACCAATACGCAGCAGTTATGTTGATGGCTAATATGCACGAGCTCCACATGAGTGACACAAGCCCAGTGTATGACACGATGGCTTGTCTCGTACCGAACAAACCATATTCATCTCTGATCTAATATCTCCGCCAACATCTGAATCCGGCAAAGCTCAGAATGTTCAAAATGAGTCATCCACATCTCATTCTGACGATTCTCAACTAGACCCCGTAGTTACATTTGACGATCAAGATGATCTTATGGTTACCTTTGATACTCAAATTGACTCCGTGGTTATACTTGAGGATCTGAATAGTGATCATGTTGTGACTCACGTTGAACACGCTGAACTTCTGTCTAGTCCAGATGTTGATCTCTTAATTAAATATTATCTATCCCAAATGGATGAATGTCGTTCATTAAATCAAAGCAACTACAGTAAAAATGCACTTTGTTAACGGGGATATTGAATGCTTAAAATGGCAACTCAATTTTTCAAAACTCAAGAAAACCGTGAAAAAGGTTTTGAAGCCGCTTTGCTAAATCACATCAAAACGAAAAATCTTTAGAACGACAGATTCATGATCTAGCCGCATCGAAGAATGCTTTGTTGTCTCAAATAGAACAAGTGAAACATGAACATAAAAAACAACTTAACGCTCTTACTTTGGAAGCTCAAAAAGCCAAGGCTGAGTTGTTAACTTGTCAAAAACAGTTCTCTGCATACAAAAAGCATTCAACGAAACGAATAGATGACCATCTTGAAGAAATTGTCGGCTTACAAAATAAACTCAAAGAGTTTCGAAATGTTGTTTACAAACATGGTGAGTCAATCACAACTATTCAAAAGTTTACTTTAAACCCAATCCAAATGGATATGGACCAAATCTTGTTGATTACAAACCACAGCTTTCAACCAAAGCATTCAAACCAAATACTGAAGTTTCCAGTGCAGAATATAAAATTGATGATTCTATTATGAGTGTTGTGGAATATCATCGTCAAGAGGAATTCGATGCAGAAGACGAGAGTCGATCGAAATTAGAAAATGTTGTTTATAACATACCATTTAACTATTCAAAAGCGGTCACTTTCGTCACACCACATGATTCTTCTAACACACCTAGGATTATCACAAAAACGTCTGAGTCTTTTAATGTTACTCCCCAACCAAATTATCCTTTACCTTCACTCAGTGAAGTAAAATCAAAACCAGAAAATCGTCAAATTCTTAGATATTTTGACATTTTCACTTCTGACCTCAAACTTTTAGAACGTGAGATTGAATTTCATTCTGAAATAAAAGTTGAACATTTTCAATTGCCTCAGGCGCGAGCACAAAGCGATATTTTTCAGAAAAGAATTTTACCCCATGTTAAAAATTTGAAAAATTGTGCATTGTATTGGGAAAGGGAATTTCATAAGGAACTTGGATTGATGAAAGTCGTTTTCGAGAAAATAGAAACATCTATTTCTAATACAAAACGTAAAAAGAAAATGTTACGAAAAGATGTTGATCGACTCTTGGAAGATGTTATCTGTACTGTTGATTCTGTTGAAATTGTTGAGAATACTGATAATGTGCATCAGATCGAGTCTTTAAAAGTTGAAAATGAACGACTGTTAAACGAACTTTCAAATGCAAAACGTCGTCTTCAATGGTGTCGAAAAGATTGTCAAAATCGTGAACTTGCTTTGCAAAACAAAATCAACCAGTTGCATTCCAAAATGTTTAATCCAAAATTTGAGCAACTGGATGATCAAAACGCGTATTTGAAATGTCAAATCACAAAATATGAACAAGAACTTGAAAAAGTTAAAAAGGAATATGGTGTCATATTTGATTTACTCAAACAGACTCGTGATGAAGCATCAAATGAACTTGATCATTATCTTGCACACACTAAAGAAGTCATGAATTTTTCTGGAAATCTTCGTTCTGAAAATCAAGATTTGGTGCACACTATCATTAAGTTAACGGAGATGTTAGGAAAATATGAACAAGTTCAGCCTAGCATCATTAAGAAAATTGCACCTGTAACACTTAGCAAACGTGACCCCAGAATGCCTACTGACAAACCACAAGATACTAATGTGTTTCCCTTTACTGAAACAAGAATAGTTACCTCTTTTCCTAACGTCCGCACTATACAGCCTAGGAGCAATACAAGGAAGAATAGGAAGTTGCGACCTAAGAAAAGAACAATAAAGAATGCTGAAGTAGAAGAACACCCTAGGATTTTGAGTAAGACCCGAGTTGCACCCACTTTAGATATTGCGTCTGACAAATGTAATTGAAAAAGTGTTGTAACGAATGCTGAACCTTTAAGTACTTTTGATATTAAGTCCGAAGCTTCTTGTGTTATATGTCGTAAAAGTATGCTTTCGATTGTCATGATAAATGTGTTGCTAAAGCTATCTTGTCTCGTTTACGGAATCCTAAGAAACGGAATACCTCTAGGCCCACTAATGCTTCTAAGTCTGTGCTTGGTAAACCGCCTCTTTAGATTCTAAGAAACGCATTGATGTCCCTGTAGTTCCAGTATCACCTCCAAGGAATATAGTACCACCTAGTGCATTCACTAAGACTAAAGCAAAGACTAGTTGGAGATGGCTGAAATGGATTCATAATACACTAGGATTTAAATGGATGCCTAAAATCATTGATGTGTATATTTCGACTATAACTGCTACGGAACCCTCTAACTCTTCGGGTTCCACATCTACTTCTATTCCATCTGTCGTCATTGTGTAATGCGGTGTCTGAGATCATCCTTTGGATTGTTGATAGCGGATGTTCCGTCACATGACAGCAATCTTAAAGCTGTTATCAAACTTCGTTGCAAAGTTCATTGGCAGCTGTCGGATTCGGGAATGATCAATTCGCAGCTATCATGGGCTACGGAGACTACATCAATGGAAACATAGAAATTAGCAGGGTTTATTATGTGGAAGGTCTCGGTCACAATCTATTTTCTGTTGGTCAGTTCTATGATGGATATTTGGAAGTTGCTTTTCGGGAGAAAACTTGTTTCATTCGTGATCTACAAGGAAACGATCTTATGTCCGGCACTCGCAATTCAAGTCTGTACACAATCTCAATGCAAGACATGATTGCTTCATCTCCCATTTGTCTACTTTCAAAGGCAACATCAACAAAATCTTGGCTATGGCACCGACGTCTCTCACATTTAAACTTTCATACCATAACCAACCTTGCTCGTTACAAACTTGTTGAAGGTCTCCCGAGATTCCGGTATTCCAAAGATCACCTTTGCTCAGCTTGTAAACAAGGGAAAAGCACTCGTGCTCATTTTCCTTCAAAGGTGGAACACTCTCAAAGATGTGCTTCATCTCCTTCACATGGATTTGTGTGGCCCGATGCGCGTGCAAACGATTAATGGCAAACGCTACATCTTGGTAATTGTCGATGACTACTCACGATGGACTTGGGTCTACTTTCTTCGAAGCAAAGATCAAGCTCCACAGATGATCATCACCTTTCCCATGAAAATTCAAGTTCACTCGAACACCGTCCGCCAAATAAGAATGACAAAGGAACTGAATTTGTGAACCAAACTCTTCGAGAATTTTATGAGAAAGTGGGAATTGAGCATCATACATCTATTGCACGTACACCAGAACAAAACGGAGTTGTTGAAAGACGAAACCGTACGTTAGTGGAAGCTGCAAGAACAATGTTAATCAATGCTAAACTTCCAGAGTACTTGTGGGCAGAAGCGTATCAACGCATGCTACACTCAAAACCGATCAATGATTACAAAACGCCACAACAAAACACCTTTTGAGCTTATCCACAACCGAAAACCGAATCTCAAACACTTTCATGTATTTGGATCCCTTTGCTATCCGAATAATGATCGTGATGACTTTGGAAAGCTCAAAGCCAAAGCTGACATTGGAGTCTTTATTGGATATTGTGATAATTCTAAAGGTTACCCGATCTGGAATCGTCGTACAAAGCAGGTTATGGAAACGATACATGCAAATTTTGATGAGCTTACAGAAATGGCTTCTGAGCATAACAGCTTGGAACACGGTCACAACCGTTTAAACTTCCATCAAACCCCATCATCACCGAATCAAGCCCTCACTTACTCGTCAACAAATGGAATATTTATTTGCTCCGTTGTTTAGTGATGACATTGATGAACGTGCTCCAGGTGTATCCGATGTTTCCGCCGCTCAACCCGATCATATTCCAATACCGATACACTGCTACAACAACCACTGTTGAAGAAGCACCACCAGTTGACTCTACAACAACAATTGAACAAACGCTTCCAATGACACCGAACTAGCTGATGATGTTCCGAACAATGAAGTACCCCCACCTGCAGATTTTGATCCAAATGCGTTCTTTAACCCTTTTGCTAATGAAACTGCTGCACCTGATGTTGCGGAATCATCCACAAGCCATTTGAATTCTCAAAATCTGCATAATGTATACCAACATCAACCCTCGACACATCGTTGGACAAAAGACCATCCTCTTGAGAACATTATTGGTAACCCGAATCAACCAGTTGTAACGAGACAACGTCTTCACACAGATGGTGAACATTGCATTTATGCACTAACTGTCTGCCAATCTGAGCCTAAAAACATTAAAGACGCAATGACAAAGGACAACTGGATTGAATCCATGCAAGAAGAACTCAACCAATTCAAACGTCTTGAAGTATGGGAACTAGTTGAAAGACCAACAGGGGTCTACGTCTTGAAGTATGGGAACTAGTATGGACATAGGATGTAAAAGGTAAAGGTGGAGGGACTAATTGTGTCAAAATGTCAAAGTGTTTTTAACAAAACACCTCCACCAAACAAATACTTCACATTTATTACAAATTTATTATATCACCTACCAAATCCTACGCATAAAAATCATCCAGCAAATCTGTGTTCTTGATCATCAATTTGTAAGTGGTTAAACGTTCTTTGCAATAATCTAAACATGGGTTTTGAATCTTTTTGAAAACCAATGGTTAGATTTTAACTTAGAAGTGTTTTTGTGTTCTACGCATAAGCGTATGAACACCTAATCAAGATTGTGTGTTTGTGGTTAAAATGATAGTGTCAAAACGTTTCTCTAACATCAATGATTCCATTTTTATCACTAAAACACACCCAGAAACACGAGTTGATTAATTCTTGAATTTAGGGTTCATGCGTAAGTTTGGGTATTTTCTTGTGTGAACGTTTCTGGTTAATTAGTTGCTTGTTTGATGTTTTTCTCATGTTGAATTGATGATATCTAGGCTCAGAACTTACCCAGAAACACCAACTGTGTTAAATTTGAAAACTAGGGTTTATGTTCTTAGTATTTGGGTAATTTTAATCTGCTTAGATTTTGATGTTAAAACTTGGATAAAACAACTCAATAGGCTTCTTAGACATCCCAGAAAAAGTTTGGCGCAATTCCTATGGCTAAATATATTACTCGTAGAAATTGAACTTAAGGGTTTTAGGTCTACGCGTAAACCTGTTCTACGCATAACTGTTTGAATGAATATTCATGATTTGATTTGAAAAAGGAATGAATGTATATGTTAATATTGGTAATATGGTGAATTTATTTCAGGTTTCTACGCGTGTATAACTCAGAATCAAGGTTACTTGCCATCTACGCATAAGGATCACCTTACGCGTAGCATGTTATGCGTAAGAGAAATCTTATGCGTAACGTTTACGCGTAAGGTTCTACATTGGGGACTACGCGTATCCTGTGAAGGATATGCGTAAACAGTAACCTCTACGCATAAGGTTGACTCTTACGAGTAAGCCTTACGCGTAAGGTTCCATATACGCTTACGCGTAAGCTCTACGCATAAGGATCTCTTTTCCTACGCGTAATATTTCTTACGCGTAAGTTAAGAACCTACACATAAGCTTACGTTTACACGTATAATCACTCCTGTTTACGCATAAGCTTGCCATTTCTACGCCTAAGCCTAGTTTTAACCTTAATTGTGAATTGTTACGCGTGCAAACTTGTAAATAAATAAATCATAACGCCACGAAACCAATAATGTCACTAATAAGCTTAAATGTTTAATAAGTTGTGAAAAAAATAAGTGAAAACATAGACTTTAAAACTTGAAGTTAATCAACTCACGAAACCTTTCACGGCGTCTTTGGACTATTGGACAAACAAGTGACATTGGACTCGTAACAATAATCGACATATCACATTCAATAATTAGTGAATAAAATCAACTGTTGACTAACGTAATGTCTTTCGATATGTTGGTTCTTTTGGCTAAATATCTTTCAGATCACGACATGGACGCTCAAATGCAAAACGTGGAAGCACCAAACGTTCTCACCATTGAATATCTCTTCCCTAATGGCTATCCAATGAAGATCGGAAAGAATAACCTTCGTGTTGATTTTGATAGTCTCACCCGCTCAGAGTCTTCTTGTCGATTGTTGTAGAAATTCGAAGAATCACCCCTATCGAACATGCTCACCAATTCTCCTACAGGTCGGAGATCTATATTTACCGTTCGACATACAATGCAAAAGATCAAAGGTCAAAATGTGGACGGTGACGCTCAACCACAAACAAGTCACCATCACACCAGCAGACTTAAGGGCTATTATTCTCATTCCCGTTATCGAGCCAACCAATACAATGCCACACCAACTGAAGAGGTCGTTCTGCAATTCATGATCGACATTGGTTATGACAAAGCTACATGAGTAATCACAAAGCATTCATACGTGGATCTTAAGAATATTCCTCAGCCATGGAGAACCCTCTACATTATCATCACCAAATCCGTTTCGGGCGTGGACGGTGGTTATGAGCATCCCAAGCTCATGGAACTACAAATCTTTTGGGATTTGGTCAACATGAAACACATTGAAGTTGAAGCTCTGATATGGGATGACATGATGTCTTTCCTCAAAAAGCTTGGCTCTAAGATCCCATATATTAGATATACCAAACTGTTGATCCAAAGAGCTCTAGGGAATAATCCTGATATTCCTTTGAGACTCAATAAGCCCAAACAACACTCCGCGTTGTATAAGCCCACACTCACCGTCAGATTTAAAGACTCAACAACAAAGAAACAGGGTGCAGTGTTACTAGAATATCTTATCAATGATGACATCAAACAACTTTATTCATACAAAAGATATCTGGTAGCGGTTGATGAAGGCAAAGTAGGTTTTCTTGACGAAAAGTCCTCTGGTACACCTACTAGGAAAACCAGGAGAGGCGGTGCAGGGAGTGTTACAAGCACCGAGAGCAGAGAAAGTTTCCTAAGAGGTCACATACTCTCAAAAGGAAAGTTCCCTCTAAGGAAGCCATCCCGATTCCCAAGCCAGAACCGAAACAAAAGCTAGTCGATGAAGACTCAAAAAACACTGAAACGGACGAAGAAGTTTTCTACTCTGAAACCCCAATCGTTGAAACTGAGAAAGTAGCAAAACCTCCAAGTCCCAAAGGTGACAAGGGAAAGACTCCGGTGCTTGAGCAAGAGGAAGAAGAAAGTTCAGATGAAGAGCAACTAGACAAAGACTACAGGAAAAAGGTGAAAAATTTGAGACTCCAACACGTTGCTGAACAATTCAAATAGCAACAAATTCATGGCCCTGGAGGGTCAAGTGGTGCACTATCTACACCAGCTCCTGATGCGGTTAATCAACCCGATAAGGGAACTGGTACCACCACCCAAGATCCACAACAACAGGCGATGGAGGATACCATCACCTATGAATTTGAGGAACCGGAAAAGGAGAAGTCCGAGAAAGAAAAAGGCGATGAAGATGTTGAAGCTGCAGCTAAGTCAAAAGCAGAAATGGAAGCTCAAGCTAAAGCTGATGAAGAAGCCAAGCTTGAGGCTGAAGAAATGGCTAAGTCTGGAAAAGATGATGAAGTTGATTATGATGACTTTCTTCTAGACAACCCAACACGTTCCAAGGAACAAACTTCTGAACCGCCAAAAGACCCTGAGTCTCCTCATATCTCATCGTCATCAGACTCGTCTTCTCACTCTTCACCACCACCATCCAAAGGCACAACCAGATCCACATCCAAGTCTGTGAAGAAACCGACCGACTCTTGGTTATCCCGGGCTAAGACAAAGATTGTCAATGTTGTCAAGCAAGTCAGGAAGAAAGACGTGACCAACAAAAAGCTAAATCAACTTGCTGACAGAATCAACTTTCTTCAAAACGGGATAAACGAGTTGTTGAAAGAAAGGGAACAAATCCAGAAGTTTATCAAAGGAGACTTCTAAAAGGAATTGGAGAAGAAGGCAAGAGAATATACTCACAAGTTTCTTCTCGACACTGTCCCTGGTTTGACAAGAGAAGTATTTTCCAGACAACTTACTCCAAGTATCGTCGCATTGGTTAAACATATAATGGCCAAAGAATCTGATCTCTCTGAAACCGAGTTAATTGCTAAATTGGTGATGCAAATGTCAAAACGATCTGCAACTTTTACTTCGGATGAAGCTAAATTTTTTTGAAGGTCTACTAGATTATCAACTCAGATCATCATGCAAAGAATCAGCAGGTCAACCTAAACGACCAAGAGATGACGATGACAAAGACAAGGATTCTGCACCAAAACGTCCAAAGCAATCTGGTGAATCTTCCTCCATGCCACCACCTCCCCAAAGGACTCCAACTGATAGAAGCTCTCCACCAAGTTCTGCTGCTGTTGATAAACCTCAGGACTCGAGTTACCACCTCGCAGAGAAAACCGGTGATCACCGAGTACACGGTGGTGACGATGAAGAGATACTTGAGCCCCGACAACAACCCACCTCTCCCGACACAGCAAAGAAACCAGGATCCTCATCTAGGCCAAAGAAAAGAAGAAGCGACTAAGGATGATGTCGTCTCATGGCTAGATGAAGATGACACAGAGTATGAATGGTTCTCTACACTAGTTGATGCTCCTCCGCCCTAACGATGATCAAGATATGGTAGAAGGTCGATGCGTTGGAGCATGCTAAGTTACTACAAGAAAAGTTCGAGTGAAGAAGATGACGAAATCCGAGTTGAGACGAATCAAGAATGAAGCCTTTCAACTACTCAAAGACAGCTCCGAAAGTGCTATTGAAGTTGAATATCACCTTGAAAACATAGCACGAGCCATGTCTAACAACATTGATTGGCTCAACCCTGAAGCAAACATTGACTTCACCTGAAGAGACAAGGCTCCATACTACACCGACTGGTCTAGACCTCTACCAACGATTGGCCAACCAGATCAACCTAAGATTCCATTCTGCTACTTCTTCAACAATGACTTAGAATTTCTTCTACACGGTAGCGATGGTTCAAAGAAATACGCTACATCACTTACACTTCCGTTTCCGGCAGCCATATACTCCAACTGCATAGCCATCGAGGAAAAGGCTACTTACATGTTTTCTAACAGTTTGGAACAGTATGACATTGATGCAATGTATGAGATTCACCATTGGCCGGAACGCCGACGAATCTACTACAAGAGCTGCCAGGTTCAAAAGTCTAAACATGAAGTGCACAGTGATAAAGGGATCGTTGCTGTTAAGCGTGTAGCCCTTTCGTCTAAATGGGACTACAGTTTCCTCAAGAAAATCGTGGTCAAAAGACAAGACGAAAGGGGACTATGATTTCTGTGAAGCGGACTTCCAGAATTTGTCTCTCAATGACATTAAAGATCTGTATCTTGCCAAGGTACAGGGAAGAATGAGACATTTCTCGATTGAAATCCAACGTGAATACATCAAGTCCCTGCTCATCTTCATCAGAAGCATAGTGATCCAGGAACGTGTAGAAGATTTACAATTAGCTGTTGAATCGTATCGGACACGTGTCAACCTCACCGGACCTCGGCTAGAACTTCCGACATCAACCAGCTTCCACAATACACTCTCATCAACAAACCGTTTGGAGTAGTTTACCGCAGTGAACTACAACGCAAGCTTGATGGCGTGTAGAGATCTTCATAAGTTTGGAGATCACACACTGAAGAAAGTCCGGGACGGCTTGGCTTATAGGTTGAAGGCGATACATGAAGGCATTGGGTCACCAAAGCGATGGAATTCTCAGGAGAGACGAGATGTTAAGAGGATCTTCACCTGAATCGATGAAAGGTTGTACTGAAGGGACCATTCAGAACTCGGAAAGCTTCGAGGTGGTCGTCCCAAGATTACTCTCACAGGCTATCAACGCCCATTCGCATTCCGGAATATTGTCTGGACTACCGTACCCCTTAAACTGTTTCATTTTCTATATTAATTTGGATGTGTGATTATTTAATGACAATGGCTTGTGCACACATAGCAGTGTACAACCCGTTCTTGTAATGAAAGGACCCGTGGTACGCTTGCCACAATCCTATAAAAGGAGCGAAAGCTTCTTACTTTTGAGTAAAACTTATCAAAACTTTCATTTTTTAAAGTTTTGCTCAAAAGAACAAGTACTTCCCCTTATGATTTTCAAAACCTCAAAAGTTTATATCACTTGTTGAGGGGGAGTATTTGTCAACCAATATCTTTGTTCACAAAATTGTTCTTCGTAAAAATCTTCCCACAAAACTCAAAATGGTCATATTCCATATCAAAATTTCATCAAAAATAACATTTATATACCATTTTTGAGGAGGAAAAAAATTATGTGATAAGAAATATGTTGTGAAGTTGCAAATGAATCTTTGTGCTACAGACTTAACCAATGAATTGACGATATCTTAAATGTTAGTAACTCGAAAAGACTTGTCCGGGACGGGTAATAATTTCAAGCTAGTTCGCTAGTGATGTAAACGTGTCTCGCAAAGGACTTTTCCGAGTAGAATGTACCATTCGAGAAACTCTTGGTAGACATGAACTTTGACGGGTTTGAAAACTTTTCGAGGCTTGTCCACACCTTCAAGATAGTTAATAGAGCTAGTTGTCACCTAAAAGCTGACAATGTAACTCTTTAACTATACAACGTAACCGTGTCTCGCGGGGGATTGTCTATCTTGAGTTGATCAATTCAAAAGTGCGCGCTCTTCTCTCACCGTGCAGATTTCTGTCAAAATACTTAAGCACGTGTGGAGGGGGAGTATTTCTGCAAAATAAAACTCTCGAAGTGTTTCAAAATGTATCTTATTCATAAACACTTTGAGAAATTTTCAAGAAATCGGTTTTGTGGCAATGGAGTTATAAGGTGATTAAGGTTAGGAATAACCGTCCTATGATCCGCCAGAGTCGGAGGGATCTACCAAAGGACACCACCAATAGTTAGAATTAGAAGTCCTTAGGTATGATTATAAAAAAAAAGGGAGAAAATGAGAATCGGATAAAGAAGGAGTTGAAGAATTAAAAAGAAAAGCAAAGAAAAGGGTGAAAAGAAATAGCCCTCCAGATTATTCAACTTAGGGCAGACACCGGGTTCAATTCATATGCTACTGGTTGTCACTTGATGACACCGGTATTGAAGATCAAAGTCGTCATGGACCCAGTGACGCATGCACTAAACCTTCTTAGCTACTCAAGTTTCTCTCAACAGAAGCTTGTTTCATTCTCACAGGGAACCCTACGTAAACTATAGGCTTTCTCTTAGAGATTGCTGGTATTGAAGAAGGAGACCCTCTCCCTAGTCTCCGCTCAGGAAAACCAAAGCGCACTATTGAGTTTAGAGCCACGAGATTCATCAAAAGATCTCTTAGGTACATTTGACATTTTATCACTTGTCGTTCAACAATAAGGACGCAAGTGATACATTATCGTGTCCTTCACAGATCTTAGCAATCTGTCGAGAACATTTATGAGAGGTTCACACATGTGATCCTCAGTGATTGAATGGAAACTCCTGCCAGGGTCAACATCAAACGACCACGACGGCAGTCACTTCGGTAACTCCCCGTGGATTACGCTTAGTGTGTCTCAAACGGTCTATAGTCGTGAGGTGATGCTTTGGTGTACCTCAGCGACTCATCTGAACTGTAGGTGTACTTCGGTACATCGCGTTATCTCACTTGTGGGACTCCAGTTCAGGAACGGCCTTTGTGAGAATTAGAGTTGTGTTTTCACACTATGCTGTTAACACTCGAAGTTCAAACTTGTAAGTGCTGGAATCCGTTTATCACTAACCATTCTTATGTTTTCTTCTTATGGAAGCTCTGGAGCGGACTGATCATGCAGATTCTTCACATGCTCATACCAACAACATCACTAATGGAAGTTCTCTCAAAAGGCAACACACAGTCAGAATGATTCTTCATCATGTCAAAGAATCTACAAAGTTTAAAGACTAAGAGAACTACATCAGTACTGAAATCCAACGTCAAAGAGTGTGTGAGCATGTTGGAGAGAGACGTGGAGACACTGGAGCAACGAAGCAGACCTGATGCAGACAACAACAACATACTATCACTACCATCACTAAGAACAAAGATCAAAGAACAAAGAAAATGATGACGTCAAAGCAAAACTTTTCAAAGGAAACAATTTCTCTACACTGGGGAGATTGTTCGTATCAAGGCACTTCTTCTCACAAGAAAGAAGAATGTCAGAAGACGTCAAAGCTACTATTACATCACACCTAACGTTTGTATTATCAATCACTAACACTTAGGGGGAGATTGTTGGAATCACTCCTAAACTAGAATTAAAGTGTTAGTAATTAATATGTAATAGTTAGCTTAATTAGGCCTTTATGTTTGTTATTAAACTTAGGCTTATGTAGAAGGCCCATAAGCCTAGGCCAAGCCCAATAAGCAAAAGATGGGAACTTGGAGTGTTGCCCTAGTTCCCTCCTATAAATACTCTTGTAAACCCTCACTTGAGGGTTGGTTGTTCACTTTACATTTATCCTAAGCATAAACTTTCTCTCAATCCTTACGCATAAGTGTTATCGTGTTCATTCGATCTCTCTTTTCTATATTTCTTCATATTGATGCTTGTGTTACATAAATGGGAACCTAACAATATCCAATCTAAACTTAGAATTATATATATATCCTTCGTAAACCTTAAATATATCATATATATCCAAATAACTATTTAATTTAAATTTGCAACTCTCGAATACATAAAAATTATAATTATATAAAAAAAATATTTTTTAAATATATTTTTTCTTTATTATAAACTTGTTGGCAGTAGTATATACGCTTTCATTGCAAACATATTTTTATCTGTGATGTATATTATATAACAACCATGATATATTTGATAGTTTATTTCATATATTCGTATTAGGTATGAGATAAGGTGAATTTTTTCGTGAGATTAAACGTTTTCTTGGTATATTGTTTTTGGTCGTTCATTTGAATCCCGAGTCATCGTACCCATAAAACAAATGTGTTTGTTGCCATTTTAAAATTATAATTATCATAATTTAGAGTTTAAAGTTATATTAAATCATTACTTTGATATCTATAATATATTAGAGGTTTAGAAGGATATATATGCAATTACGAAGGTTTAGAAAAGATATATATGCAATTATTAAGTTAAGTTAGATATATATGCAATTTTTAAGCTTTTGAAAAGATATATATGCAATTATAAGTTTAAATAGGATATATACGCAATTTTAAGTCTTTACAAGAATATATATGCAATTCTTCCTTATCAAAAAAACATATTATACAAACTCCATGCATGCATGAGATTTATAAATAGTATGTATATAAAAAATACAATAATAAAAAACAATTTACATTCCAATATGTATATAACAAATAATAGAAAACAATTTATTCCAATATGTATATGACAAATAAACGAAACCTTTGTAACTATGCACAAAATAACTTAAGCACATACGTTGTTTTACAGTAATACGTAATTTTTTGGAATAATAACAAAAATATGTGTCTAACTTGTCTATTTCTGTTGTTGTAGCTTTCATTTTAAATTTTACTATTAAAATACAAAGCTTTCAAATTTTAACATCTGTGTATATTTTGTTATCATTTTATCTTTACGTTTTTTTTAACGTGAACAAAATTTACACAAAAATAGAAATTTGATAGTTTGTTTTAATAATAAAATTAAAAATAAGGCTACACAAAACAACAAAAAATGACAAGTTAAATAACTTTTTTACTATTATCCCTTCTTTTTATGCTATAATCAACAAACTCCCCCGCCCCCACCTCCACCGCAACCACCTCCGCCTCCACCTCCGCCACCACCTCCGCCACAACCACCTCCGCCTCCACCTGCAGCTCCAGCACCACATCCACCGCCAGCACCACCTCCAGCAACAAAGCCACCGCCGGCACCACCTCCACCACCACCATGTCGTCGCCGTCTTTTTTTCTTATCGTTAGAATCACTACAAGCAAAGATAATCATAGAAAAAATAGACATAGACACTACAATCATGCATAGCATGAACACAATATGTGAGCCTTCATACATGGGAATTAATCCTCCTCTTTTGCCAATGTCAAGACTTATCAACCGAGCCATGACAGTGTAGCTATTGGTTTAGTTGAGTTTAGTGTACCTTATTGCATGCATGTGGTTTCAATTTATGCATAAGAAGTTTGACCTGGTCGAATCAATTGTGTGGGCAAGATGCAAGATAGACTTGTATGCAATAAGGAAAATGTTATGGAAACTCTAATCTAGTATATGGACTTCATTCTACACACGACAAGTCATGCTTACGTTATGTTTGGCGCGGAGCATTTTAGAGTTTTTTAGAGCGAGCAGCGGTGAGCAATGAGCTTTTTGATTTTTATTGTTTGTTTGACAAATGAGCGGTGAGCTTTGCTATATTTTAGGAATGTTTATTTTTTCAATGCTTCTTTAAAAAGCTTTGAGCGGTAAGCTGTGAGCTGTAGCTACTGCTCACTGCTACTTTTACCAAACACACCCTTATTATCCAATATACTAATTAATTCAATATTTTCTGTTTAATTATATGTTCAATATCTATTTTTTTTAAAGACAACAATAAATATAAAACCTCAAACGGGCAAAAGATTACTCAAAAAGAAAAGACTCAAAGATACACAAAATACAAGTCGATACTTATACTAAAGTTCACACAAAAAAACTATGAAACACTGACTTGTTAATTTACAACATATCTCTTGCACAAGTAATGCAAAGTTTGCAAACACGTTGCAATCATAAATGGCTAGGCCTTAAGGAAAAATGTCTCCCATGAAATGAAACCTTGACTAATCAAATTGCAAAAACAAAAGGAAATTACCATTCATTGACATTGCAGCTGAATAATCCATATGAAGCCAAAATTGCAGGCCCCACAGAGACTATAAAACGCAGGCCACACAGTACCAAACTGCCAGGCCACGCTAAGGGAGGAGGGAGTGGGCTCGGGTAAGGGAATCGGGTACCCTTACCCGAGCGGTAACACCGCCGTTGGCATATCGGGTACCTCAATCGGTTATAGAATTCGGTTTGGGAACCGAGCTTGGGAGGTGATGGATTTTGAAAAAATGGACCGTTGGGAGGGTAACGGCTAGTATGGGTTAAAAAAAAAAAAAAAAAAAAAAAATTCTCTTTAAAACCAAACCTTTTCAACTCATTTTTTCAAAATAAAAACACACAAACCACAAATAAAAACACACACTAATCTTTCAAAAACACAAAACGTGAACTTGCGGCCAAACACGGATGGGCTTGCAATTTTTAAGTTGTAGTTTCAATTTGTTTTAATTTCAACTTATGTAATGTTTTTTTTTGTTTTGTTTTTTTTTAAGTTGTAGTTTCAATTTTTAAGTTGTAGTTTTTTTAAGTATTATGTAATGAAATGGTATGTTTTTATTTTAAATATTGTATGTGATTTTATGTATGAAAAATAATAATAATAATAATAATCGGGTAGTATAGGTGACCACTCCCTCCACTTAGGGTAGTGTTAGGGTAAAATTGGGTAGTTTTGAGTTGGAGGGTTTTTATTGGATAGAGGTGAGGGAGTGGTACCCTAATACCCTAGGTGTCACATCACCTCTATCAAATAAAAACCCTCCAACTCAAAACTACCCAATTTTACCCTAACACTACCCGATTTGGAGGGAGTGGTACCATAGTACCCGATTTTATTTTATTATTATTTTTTTAATACATAAAATCACATACAATATTTAAAATAAAAACATACCATTTCATTAAAAATAAAAACATTACATAATACTTAAAAAAAGTACAGCTTAAAAATTGAAACTACAACTTAAAAAAAAAAAAACATTACATAAGTTGAAATTAAAAAAAATTGAAACTACAATTTAAAAATTGCAAGCCCATCCGTGTTTGGCGAGTTCACGCTTTTGGGTAAGAACTAATTCCAACATAGCGGGATCGCGCAATGTCATCATGCGTTCCAAAAAACTTCATCTCCCGTTGTGTATTCTTGAACCGGCTCCCTCGAGTTGTGTAGCCAACAATTGTTTCGCCATCTCGCGTTTTTCTTCCAAATATTGTGTCTTCTTTTGTGTGTAGGCGTTGATTTCATCCGCAACACTTGAGATCGACGAGGAGGATGCGCTTGCTTCTTTTCATCTTTCTTGATTCAAGTGGAGGGGTGGGGCCTTCATTCATGTCGGGAATGGTGTTGCTTGCCGATTCATACTCCCCCGACTTTCTTTTTGAATAATTGCTTGTCGCACCGCCAATATCTTGAAAACATTCTTGCTCCGTCCATTTGTCATGACCTCTGACAACCTCCCATGCCAAGGTATGAGTAAATTGTCTTTTTTTTGCTGTATAGTAATCCGACTCAGCTTGCCTCACCACGTCCAAGTCGTTGCACCCACTAGCTTAGCACGTTTCTACATTATATACAAAATAATAAAAAGTATAGCTTAAACAAAATAATGTAATTGTAAATAATAAAGTATAGATTATGTAAAATAAAAAGTATAGCTTGTACCGCTTGGAGGTAGTAGCCGTTGAAAATACCCATGGCCGTGTTCATTGCTCTCCACTTGGTATTCAACGCATGAAAAGTTCGTGAACTCGAACCCAAAGTTGCCTCGTAATGCTCGAGAATCCGTTTCCAAAAACCGTCGGACTTTTGTTCATTACCGACAACACCACATTCGGAGATTTGAATCCATGCTTTCGCCAAAGCCTCCTCTTGTGCCGGCGACCAAACTTCACGGGGCCTCCTCCCGGCGAAGGCTTTTTTCTTCCCTCTCGGATTGACTTCTTGAACTTCCTCATCTTCGTCTTCTTCGTTTGGTAGTTGTTGTGTTTCGGGTACGTACTCTACGTCATCGTCATTGTTTAAGAACGGGGAGAACTCGCTTGTAGTAGTGATGTTGTAGTGTTGTGGATTCATTTGAGGAGGACCCATATTGTATTGGTAAAATTGATGTGGAGATGGGGGTTGTGGAATATAAAATTGATTCGGGGATGCTTGAGAATAAAATTAGCTAAATCCTAACGGAGTTTGTTGTGGTTGCGGTTGAACGGGTTGAGACCGACCTTGACGCGAGGTGAAAGTTTTTTTTACCTCTTCTTGGATCCATGGTTTTGTGTTTTTGAAAGATTAGTGTGTGTTTTTATTTGTGTTTTATGTGTTTTTATTTTGAAAAAATGAGTTGAAAAGGTTTGGTTTTAAAGGGATTTTTTTTATTTTTATTTAATGCATTCTAGCCGTTGGGGTACCTCCCAAACGGTCGTTTTTTTCAAATTTTATCACCTCCCACTCTCGGGCTCACAAGCCTAATTTCTTACTCGATCAAAGTACCCGATGTGGAGGGGGCGGTGTACCCGCTCGGGTACCCCTACTCGATTGCACTACCCATGCCCACTCCCTCCTCCCTAAAACCCATACATTACAACCAGCCCGCTGGGCTCAAAGCCCAACAAACATCGCCCGAGAAATCGCCTTCCCACGCAAACATTGGGCGAGTGCCTAGTAGGGGTTTTCAAAAAAGCCAAGAAACTGAGAAACCGAGCCAAACCGCTCAATCGAAAACCGAAAAAACCCTATCACGGTTCGGTTTCGATTTTTATTGTTAGGTATCCACAGTTAACCAAATCGAAACCGTGTATAATATATTTGAAGGTTTTTTAACAAATATTGAAATAATTGTAGAAGATTTGATAATATTTTTGCACTACTTTTATTGAATTTTGTTTCCAATGTAAACATTTGCTAAACATTTATGTGTGAAAATTGTTTAATGTCATCGTAACTTATAAATGTCAAACAAATATTTTTGTTAATCTGTTATGTATGCTTATTTGAATGCAATTATTGTGACCGAATAACTATAATATGACTTCAATCTATTGAATGTTATTTAAATTTACTAAAATGATATTTTAGCTTCTTATTGTTCATACGTTAAACTCAATTAAACGTCTAAAATGGATAACCGTGACCCAAACCGTGAGTAACCGCTCATTTCGGGTACCCGCGTGTCTGGTTACCCGCCTTGTACGGTTCACGATGATGAGGTGATTGATGACGTCACGATGATGTGATTGATGAGTGTGTTAATTTGTGAATTTGGGTGATACGTTGGGGGATTTTGAGGTGGAAATGCCGAAAAATATTTTAATAAGTTGAGATTAGGGGAAAACGTTTGTTAGGGAGGAAGGGAGAGAGGGGGAGAGAGAGAGAGAGAGAGAGAGAGAGAGAGAGGGGGGGGGGAATGAGGATGGTGTGTGAAACAGTTTTAAGTTGTTACATATACGTATAAGGTATTTTTTGGCGAACATAACGGTAGCAATAAACAATAGCAGTAAGTAGTAGCAAGAAGCATTAGATGTTCATTTTCATAATGCGTTTGGTAACATAGTTGTATAGTCATAATTAGTAAGTGGAAACACTAGCTGCTCGTAAATGCTACTAGAAGTAGCATTTTGATTTGGAGCGTTTAAAACAAGCATGAATGCTAGTTGCTTATTTTCAAACAAGCATTTTGTGCAATTGATACCTGAGATGAGGCTTTAAATTTATAGTGCTCGTCTACCTAGTAATTTACACATATACTAACTGACAGTGTACCCGATCATATGTAGTGAGCCTATGGTAAATCCAAAGTCATCCCAAAAGCCCAAAAGCTAAGAGGTGGTTTACCAATTTGATAAGGAGTATGATTATTGTTGAAGTATATAACTCCTAACCTGGAATGAATGTTTAAGGACTGATTGTGTCATTATTGTTTTTGTGTTTTAGTATTGGTTCTATCTTTGGGTGCTGTTAGCTGAAGTCTGGAAGTGTGAGGGCTAAAGTTGACAAGTGTTGGAAGATGGAGTCAATGTGGAGTCAAGGGCTATTTAAGCTGAAGAGATGCTAGGGTTCTCATAACTCTCTCTCTGCAAATACACAAACACATTTACACATAGTGATTCTCTTTGTATTCAACCAAAGCTTTGTTGATTCTGTTCTTGTTATTCATTGTGAGATTGAGTGTTTTGTATTAACTATTGGCAAGTTAGTCGATAGGCTTGCACCTGAGTAGCAGTGGCAAGTTGTGGGTTCTTGGTTTGTTATATTGATACTGATTAAGATCAGGATATTTCTGATCGAATTGTGGATTTGGTTGATTAATAAAAGATACTTGAATTAAGATTCAAGTTTGGTTTCAGGATTGTTATTAAATTTTACATGGTATCAGAGACAGGTTCCTTATCTGGCTCTAAAATCGGTTTTCTAAACTTTTAGGGTTTCAAAATTTTTTGGGGATTTTTCAAATTGATTTGATTAAAACGCAATTAATCTTGATTAATTGGTTTCTTTTGACTCTAATTGATCAATTTTACAAGTTTTATTAAAACGCCTAATTTTTCAGCAAATTAGGGTTTCGGATTTTTTGGGGGTTTTGTTCTATGGCTTCGATTGGTGGTTGGATGTTGTGTTCTTGATTGGTTTACTGGTTTTCCCGGTGAATCTTAGTGGTTATTGGTGTTTTCCCTAAATCTTGAAATTTAGGGTTTGGTGGTTGTGATTATGGGTTGATTGAGATCGTGTGGGTTGTGATTCTTGTCTCAAGAATTGTAACTGGTTCGTTCCGCCGCTTCGGATTTTATGCTGCACCTGTAACACCTCTCGCACTCTTTATCTATCTTTTATTCTTATTTCTTGTTTAGATTGACGGGGAGTAGGAGTTGGGATTGTTGGAGGTGATTGGGATTGTTGCTGAAGTGTTGTGTTTTTTTCTTGGTTGTGTGATTGTTTGAATCTTACGTGATTTGCCCTTGACCTACCACCTTGAGTGGCAAGGAAGCCTGGGAACTACCTTCTTGTCTTTTCGTGTGTGTTTGCCTGTTTTGCTTTCATTATGTTTGTTCATGGTTATACTGATGATGAATATGAGGCTGATGAGCCTGTTACTTTGATTAGTAGATTGGATCATAGTAATCCTTTGCATTTGCACCGTAATGACTCTGCTACCTTAACTGTTGTGTCTATCAAACTAAAAGGGACTGATGTAGTAGTAAATATACCAAATATAAGATATACGCGAGAATCAACAAATCAACCTTTTAGGAAAAGGGTTAACGTGCCAAAACTCACGAACGTGATATAAGTGATACCGGGCAAGTGATTACCCGGGTCGTGTCCCAACGAGGTGTGAATTGACGGTGACGTTTGAGGTTTGTTATTAAAATGCTTGAATTGTTTGAGATTTTTCGTTTTTGATTGCGGTTTCTACAAATTAAAGTAACGGGAAAGTAATTAAGGCAAGGGAAACCTAATAAATGACAAAATAACTACTACTAAGCATACGGAACAATAAAACTAAGCTAAATTAAGTCCTAGGGTGCTACAATGCAAAAACGCGAAAACCCGGGCTAATCCCGAGCTCCAAAAGTGAAAATAATGCAATTTAAGGCCTAAGGATGTGAAACTAATTTTCCTACATTCTAAACTACTAAAAATAATTTTAGCAAAAAGCCGGGTATTTTTTCGACTTTTAAATTATTTATTATGAATTAAAAACTAATTTAATCTAATTTAATTATAAAAAATACTAAACTATTTGGGAAAAATCTGAAAATTTCACAGAAAATACTTTTAATAATAATGATTCTAAGAAAATTACAAAAAGGTGGTACTACTGTTTGAAATAAGCTATTAAAAAGCTAAATAAGCAATAAGACTAAAACTGTTTTGTGTACTTAAGAGATAAATTGTGCAATATTCTAACGAACAAAGACCCTAGGGCAGTTGGTGAATGGTGTGCGTGTGTGTGAAGCAAGAGACCCAAGTTCGAAGTTGGTGCTTGGCACCTTTTTGTAATTATTTTTTGATTTTTCTTTGAAACTTATAGTTGAAATGAAATAATTTTTTTTTCCTAAAACTTGACTTGTGAAAAGTATGTAATAAGCAGTTAAGGACTGCTTATCTCTCACAGTTGTGACAGAATCAAACAAGCACCCCTTTTGACAGATTTTTAGCACAAAAAGAAGCAGTTTATAAGCAAAGTTTAATCAATAAGCTAGCATTCATATACAATAAGCTGAGATGGGCTAAAGGGAACATAAAAAAAAAGGGGAAAGATAAGCAGTTATGGGAGTCCTACAGTAATAATGGAAAAGGAGCATAAAAGGTACAACTAAGCTACATGATTTGTGCAAAACCGTCAAGTTTTCTCACGCAAGCTGACCACTTGTGAATGGCCAACTGTAAGAAACTTAAAACAGCTCAGACACCAATGCAATGAAGATCAGGAGAGTATAGTGTTTCCCCGGGTCGTTATGTCCCAAATGCTATGCAATGGATCACCAAACGATATAGTGATCGAGAGATTTGAACGAAAAAGGGATTGTGATTGATTATAACTAAAGAAAAAGTTCATAAACTACAAGGGCTTAAATGCAAATTAAAGGAAATTAAAAAGATAAAAAATATTAAATAAACGGTATCACTATTTGCAAAATGATGTTTTTGATTTTATGTTTTTATAAAACTTAAATTAAAAAACTACGTGACGCAAATGAAAATGTGAAACTTACACAATATTAATCCTAAAAATATGAAAATGACATTTTTACAATCCTAATGATAAAAGAAAATTTATAGAAAAAGAAAATTATTTTTATAACTATTTAATTAATTATTATTAATTAAAAACTATTTTTAACTATTTAATATTAGCCTAAAATGCAAGAAAATAGGAAATAAAGCTAGAAAAATAAAATTGTGACTTAGAAAAATCTAAAATAACAAAAGAGAATTTTCAAAACTGTTTTTGTATTTTTCTGAATATTTTTTTATTTTCTATGAATTAAAAACTATTAAAAACTAATTAAATTACTTAAAAATACAAATTTAACTAATAAAAATCTGGAAAAATATTTTTTTGTCTTTTTATATTTATCTTAACCTAAGAAAAATGAAAAATTATTTTTTTGAAACTTTTCTTAATTTTTTGTATTAATTGCTAATTAAAAATGCTTAAAAACTAATTTAATTCAAGAAAAATAGCAAATTAACTTAGAAAAATCTGAAAAATTCAAGATAAGCTTAAAATAATATTTAGAATCTAGGAAAAATGGAAAAACAGGTGCTTGTGTACAAGAATATGGGACTGCTAGGCAATTGCTTATGAAATAAGCACTTGAAATAAGCCAAATGACACCCAATAAGCACCAACTGTTTACAGAAGCTATAAAATGATAAAACTACTAAAATGCAACAAGCAACAACTATCTTATACCACTGAATTACAAACTACAACAGATTTGCTTATTTGGCTAATTGCTTAAAAACAGTTTTTAGGCCACTAGTTTGCAACCAAAGAAAAAGCTACACAATAAGCTAGACTGAAAAACAGATATGAGAACCTAAACTAGACCTGGGTGAGTGCTTTCAAACCAAAGATCAGACTTTAACAAGCTCTTATGAGCTCTGTGCAAGCTTGCACAAAACTGAGAAAAACTCAGTATAAGCTGAGTTGTGAGCAGGGCAACTAAGACCCAAAAGACAAGCTTGTTTGAAGCTTTTAAAAAAATTGTAAAATTCTACAAAAACGGTAATAAGCAAGGAGACCAGTTGAAGTTTTTAAAATGCCAAGTTTCACTAAATATGGCTCAAAAATGAAGCCATGAAAAATCCTTCCAGTTGGATGAAAACCACTTTTTTCAATTTTGACTTTTGAAGGTAGTTAAGAAACTTTGACCAAAATGAAATTTGAAACCAATTTTATGACTGATTATGAAGTATTATGATGGAACAAGCACTATGCAAGCAATGTCTAAGACTTTTAAACACAAAATAAGTTTTTGCTAATCCAAAATCATAACAGTTAAGACAGTGAGACAGATTAAGTATAATGTTGACTTTGAGAGTTAGCAGGCACAAAATATTTACTGATATGAGCTCAAATGAGTTAAACAAGCATGAACCAACAAGAAGCTATCACTGAATACACCTTAAGGACAGTTAAACCAATGGAGCCAAACACCCTTTTAATTACTAATTTGCAAAGTAAAACTAAGCTAAACACTTATCTTTCTAAAATTAATGATCAAACTGAGTATAAATAACCTAAATACTACTAAATTAACAGATAAAAATCAACCAAGACTACAAGAACAGTTTTTTGCCATGAAACTTGGAATTAACTTACAAATGTTCCAACACCAAATCAACCCTGTTTGACTTTTGTTGACCAAAGTCCAATATTGCTTGAAACTGAAATATGAGCTTATAGAAAGCTTTAATAAGCTAGTATAAGCTTGTTTAAGCTTATAAATAAGCTACTAACAGCTTTGACATAGGAGTTTGAGAATTGAAATTTCAACAGTGAGCATAAAGTATGGAAAATGAACATTAACTTGAATTAACACTTAAACAGAGTTGCAAAACACTTAAATACTTTTGTTTGATACAAATAAACTGGAAATTTCAATTGAGAACTAGTTAAGACATGATAAGTTTAAAAACGACATACATTGTTAAAAATAAACTAACTGCCCTTTTTCTTGCCTTCTTCTTGCTCCTTTTATACACTAATCCTGTTTCTCTCACCTCTCTCTTCAAATCCCAGCACTAATCTTGACCATTGGATGCCTTGGAGAGTTATTGGCCATTGGATGCATTTTTGGCGCCAAATTGAGTTTAACAGCTGGAGAGGGTAGAGTGTTAGGTTGAAGGTGCATTAAATGCATTTTGGAGGGTTGTTGAGGTGGGGGGAACAAAACATGGAGTAGGGGTGGAGTTGCAGGTGTTGGTGGCTGGTTTTGCAGAAAAGGGAGGGAAAAAGAAGAAGAAGGGGGCTATGTGTCGGTTTGGATTTTATTATATTAAAAGGACGGGGTTCAAGGTGGGGGTTCACTTGGTATTATGGCAGGGGGTCATGTGGTTTGTGACAAGGGTCCAAGGTCAAAAAGGGTTATAAATAACAAGGACTTGTTATGTAAATTCTGAAAATGCAAGGACCAAATCTGCCAATATCTCAAAGTTGCTCCAAGGGACTAAAAGTGACAAGCTCCAATAGTATAAGGACCAATCTTGACATTTTCAAATTTCCAAGGACCATTTTTGCCAATTTTTAAACTTGGAGGACCAAACTTGTAATTTCTCAAAACTTTTGATATTTTTCACCAAAGGACTGATTTTGAAAACTTATGATTTTAAAAGGACCTTTGGTGATTTTTCTTTTGAAATAAGTGCTCGGGGACTATTTCCACAATTTTGAAACTTGGAGGACTAAACGCCAATTATGCAAACTTAGCTCATTTTTCATCCGATTTTGAACATTTTGCATCTGAAACATATAAAATGCAATTTTGGAATATTTTCAGTATTTTGATGCATTTCTGAGCATTTTTAAACGTTTTGCAGTTCAGAATTAACAAAAAATGATGAGTATTTACACACTCATCACTACAATTGGATAATAAGCACTTAAATAAGCTAAATACAAGCTAAACTAAATTATAATGACTAATAAGCACTAAAAATACCTAAGATAAGCTATTGGAGCACTAAATAAGCACAAAATAATCTGAGCAAGGGCTGATGTGGAGGCTGTTGTGATGCAGCAGAACAGTCCTAAGGGTGCCTGTTTAAGCCTATGAACAAGCTACAATAAGCTAAGATAAAAATTCACAAAAATCACTTTTGAGTGCACTACCTAGCCTATTTTAATCATACCAAGTTTCAGGCTCTAAAGCTAATAATCTAGGAAATGAAAAATCAAAAATAAATGGCTAAATGACATATAAGGACCTGCTGAAACAGTTGGCAAAAATGGCAAATGACAGATTTTGAGTGCAAATTTAGCTAAGTAAAACTATTCTAATATGCACTAAACTAATCCTATGTCTAGAGTGGCATGAGGAGATGCAAGAAAAACAGTTTGGGACGATTTTTGATAAGAAATAAGCCGTGAAAAAGGAATTGAACAAATTTATACTGCTCTACGCAAGGACTGATGACAAATTTTTTTTTTTTTTTTTTACTAAACTTGAGATATACTTGAGAAAAAGGATTGAAATCTTTTTAAAAGCTAACTAAAACTCAAAACGACTTTGACTTGGAGAGTCAAAATGGGTAAAAATGAAATTGTTGGGTCCTAATAAGCTTAAGCCAAACACCCCTTTATGGGGTGTTAAGTTTTTTTTTGAAAACTGATTTTCTTAACAAGGCTTGGTACTTTTACTTTTTAAAAACTAGTTTGCATTTAAATTAAGACTTAAAACCGATAAACAAGTAACAAAAGCCAATAAGCAATAAACTGCTTATTTGCTTAAATAGTAGAAACTAATACTGAGTAAAAAAAACTTTTTCATTAATTAAAGAAGAGACATTACAACAAAAAAAAAGAAACTTAATTTTAAACTAAATCCTAATGCCCCTTGAAGGCTTACAAGAGCTTGCTATTTATACAAAGCTACTAGGTCTTCAAAAGCTTGAGCTTGTGTTTCTTCACAGAGAGAGAATGAGCTTCTTGGTTCACTTTGTGCTTCTTTGAGTGTATCTCAGCCATCCATTTAATCTTGGGCACCACTCATTTAATCCAAGCCGTCCACTTTTTGGTATCCAATGTGGGTAGTGAGGATTGCCAACTTGGCACTGAAGACCCATGTGGGTGTGGGGTAAAGTGAGCCTGGGGACCAGTGGATGAGAGTGATGGGGAAGAAGAAGACAAGGAGTGGGAGCTTTGTGCATTTGGGCGCCAAAGGGTGAAGCAGGGGATTTGGGTTATTTTTTTGTTTTGCTGTTTTGGGGAAAATGGGGAAGAAGGGGTCAAATGGGTTTAACATGGGTTGGGTTCAAGTACTAAGTGAAGGGGTTCAAAAGGGTTTAGGTTTAAGTTATTTTGTTTAAAAGGTTTTAAAGTAAATGTATTTTTTGTGTTTTTGTTATAAAACATTTTTTTTTTAGAAAGAAAATAATTTTGATGAAAATTGGTTTTAGCAAAAATAATTGTTGTAAATAAAAGTGGAGTTTAAGAGAGTAGTTTTCAATTTTGATAAAAAGGGTAAAATAGTCATTTGGGTTCGAGTAGAAGGGTAAAATGGTGATTTTAGGTTTAGGGTTAGGTTTTCCGTCTGATTCCCCAAGCTCACTCCCAAATGTATCCCGGGCTCTGAAAAATGTAGAAAATCATATTCCGGCTTCGTTCGCAATGCACGTTTTCCACTCCAAGCTCAATTCTGTACGTTTTGCCCTGTTTTCTATCCTTTGTACCTGAAATACATAAAAACACACTCCAAGGATATCTGCAGTATATTTGGTCATATCTCTGTGTTTTTAGACGTTTTTGTGGGCTTAGATGGGTAAAAATGATGAGTGAATAAGCACTCATCAAATCCCCCACACTATCCATTGCTAGTCCCTAGCAATCCGATCATATGAAGTAATGAAAGGATCAAAAATACCAATAATACCCCGTTTCGACTTTTTATTCAACTACGAGAAATTTAAACTTGAACGTAAATAAATAGCATGCTTGATTATCAAAACATGGCATCATAGAACGGGATTCACGCAAAATGGGTGTCTCCGGGGAATTGTAATCGTCATCCTCTTTTTGATACTCTCAAACCAAGCTTAAACTTATTGTGCAAACGTTTTTGTAAAATGCTAACACTACTTATATCAATAATCTATGTAAGTCGAGACTTAACTTTTTACTCCCGCACTTTATAAAATTTAAGTGAGTGTGCTCATTTTCAAAAGTTTGACCATTGAAATCAACATTTGTTATGGTTGTTATCCACTTAACTAAAGTACTAACCCACCGGAAACGATGAAAGTCTAAGGATCGAAAGGGCCTCTTCCATGTAGCGGCTTTCTTCTCGGCACATCCCAAAACACAAGTTTTAAGTGACCGGGCTTTTGACACCTCACAGAGAATAAACGGAATTAGCGGGAATTGATTCCAAAGATTTACTTGCTACCGTTAAGTTAATACTCATCATTTTGGGTCAACTAACCGCAAAACATTTAAAATGCTCGAAATGCATCAAAATGAAAATATCTCAAAATTGCATTTTATATGTTTCAGATGCAAAATGTTTAAAATCAGATGAAAAATGAGCTAAGTTTGCATAATTGGCGCTTCAGTCCCCAACTTTCAAAAATGGCAACTTTAGTCCCTGGAATTTCAAAAATTGACAAAATTTACCCCTGGACATTTTAAATTGAAAATGAACATTTTAATCCTTTGGTAATTCTAATTAATCATATTTGGTCCTTATGAGAATTTTTGGAAAATTACAATTTCAGTCCTTCAAGTTTCAAAATTGGCAATTGTGATCCTTGGATTATTGGAGATAGCAAGATAGGCCCTTGGACTACAACTTCATAATTTACAGATTTGGTCCCTTGGTTTTGTGGAATTGCAAGTTTGGTCCTTGTTTACTTATATCCTAAATCCAAACCGGATCCCAAATAAATGATAACCCAACCCAAGCCCAATTATACCGATCCATCCAACAACCCGTTACCCGACCCGGTTTAAAATAAAACAACCCGCTGCAAACGCCCCTTTCTTCTTCCTTTTTCCCTCCCTTTTCTGCAAAACCAGCCACCAACACCTCTAGCCTCCCCTACTCCATGTTTTGTCCCCCCCAACCTCCACACCAATACAAATAGCATTTAATGCTCCTTCCCCCTTGTACTCAAACCTGTCCCAGTTGCAATATCCCACTTTCCCGCCAAAATGTGATCAATGGCCAAGATTGTCTCCAGTAATCCAAAGGCCTCAAAAAGAGGTGGGATTAGCTCGGATAGAGAGAGAAGAAAAGTTGGTGTATAAAGAGGATGAAGAGAAGGATAAAAAAGTAGTTAGTTTTTTAATTTTCCTTAATGTCGTTTTTCAAATAAATGTTTTAGTTTAAGTTAAAATGTTGTAATTTTAGTTTCTATCTATCACATTTAAGTGAAAACATCATTGTAATGTGCTTTTGAGTTTCAATCCAAGTCTTTATATAAATTCCAAGTTTATTGTTCACTGTGGAAATTTTCAGTTTCAAATTTTATGTCCAAGCTTCTCATAAGCTTATGTTAAAATCAAATAAGCTTATTTTAGCCTTTGGTAAGCTTGCTAATCAGTTTTAAGCAAATTTGTGAAATGGTCAACAAAAGTCAACTGCTGATGCTTAATTGGAAATGGTGATGAATCTGGGTAATGCAGAGCTTGGAGGGGTTGAAATAGATTAGGTTAGAATAGGTTTAGTTCTGGTTTAGCCTTTGAGAAATAAGTCGGACATTTGTGAGTATCTCATTTTCATTTTCTATCCATTTTGCTTATTGTGTTTGTATCTGTATCTATGGTTAAGATTGGTTTAGACCTGTTTATTTAGTGTTAAGTAGGGTAATTAGAGTTAGTTTGTTTGATTAGACAAGCTTGTTCAGTAGTTTGTCTCTTTTAAATTACAAAACAGTTGATTAAAGGGTGTTTGGATTTTCTGCATAAACTGTATTAGAAGCAGCTGGGTTGTGTAAAGTTGTTGCTTTAGTATTACTTAGTTGTTATAAAACCATTTTGATCATCCAAGTGCATCCTAGAATCTTAAAAGTCAAAATTACAATTCATCTGTCCTTAAATCTTAACTGTTGTGATTTTGCAAAAACAAAAACAGGTTTTGTGCTTAAACATCATAGATATAGCTTGCAGCAGGTGTAATTCATCATAACACATCATAATCTGTCCACAAATTAGCTTCAAATCTCAATTTGGTCAACTTTCAATTCTGTCAAAAAAGTCAAAACCTTGAAAACCCGTTTGGGCCTAATTAGGGTGAATTTTCTTGGACTCATTTCTGAGCCAAATTATGTGAAACTTGTGATTTTAAAAACCTCAGCTGGTCTATTTTCTTATTGCTATTTTTGTAGATTTTTTCAAATTTTTATAAGCTTCAAAATGGGTCATCAACTTAGGCTTATTTGCCCTGTGCAACTGACTCGATTAACACCGAGTTTGCACAGTGGACTTGCAGGCTTGGGAAAAGCTCATAAGAGCTTGTGAGCAGCTCATCTCTGGTTTAGACATAGCTAGCCAGGTCTAGATTAGGTTCCATCTTTTTGTATTTAATTCCACTTATCTCGGTGCTTAATTTTAATCCACAAAGTAGTTGCTTAAATCTGTTTTTGCACATTTGGCTCAAATAGCCAAATCTATGTGGTTTGCATTTCAGTGGTCTTGGATAGTTGCAATAAGTTGTTTTTAGCATATTACAACTTCGTGTTGGATTGGTGCTCATTTGGTCTTTTTAGCTTATTCTAAGTGCTTATTCATAAGCACTTGTAAACCTCAAATTCCTTCACACAAGCCCCTGATTTTATATTTTTCCTAGATTCAGTATTTTATTTTAAGCGTATCTTGAATTTTTCATATTTTTCCAGTACTGTTTGGTATTTTTCTTTATTTAAATTAGTTTTTAAGCATTTTTTACATTTAATACAATTAATTAAGAAAAGTTTCAAAAAAATAATTTTTCATTTTTCTTAGGTTAAGATAAATATAAAAAGCCAAAAAAATATTTTTCCAGATTTTTCTTAGTTAAATTTGTATTTTTAAGTAATTTAAATAGTTTTAAATAGTTTTTAATTCCTAGAAAATCCAAAAATAATCAGAAAATTATAAAAATAGTTTTAAAAATTCTCTTTTGTTATTTTAGATTGTTCCAAGTCATAATTTTATTTTTCTAGCTTTATTTCATATTTTCTTGTATTTTAGGTTATTAATAATTAGTTAAAAATAGTTTTTAATTAATAATAATTAGATAAATAGTTTTAAAAAATAATTCTCTTTTTCTAAATATTTTCTTTTATCATTAGGTTTGTAAAATTGTCATTTTCATATTTTTAGGATTTATATTGTTTAAATTTTACATTTTCTTTTGTACGTCGCGTAGTTTTAAATTCTAGTTTTATAAAAACATAAAATCAAAAACATCATTTTGCAAATAGTGATAGCGTTTATTTAATATTTTTTATCTTTTTAATTTTCTTTAATTTGCATTTAAGCCGTTGTAATTTATAGACTTTTTCTGTAGTTATAATAAATTCAAATCCCTTTTTCCGTTCAAATCTCTCGATCACTATTCGTTTGGTGATTCTTCGCATAGCTCGCTGGGACATAACGACCCGGGGAAACACTATACTCTCCAGATCTTCATTGCATTCGTTTCTGAACCGTTTTAAGTTTCTTACGGTCGGCCATTCACAAGTGGTCGGTTTGTGTGAGAAAACTTGACTGTTCAGGAGCGAATCAAATTTTGGCGCCGCTGCCGGGGAGCGGTGCTAATTATCTTACGTTTAGCAGATTAGTGATTTGGATATTCACTCCTTGTTCATACCATCTATATGTATTTATATTTTCTTATAAAAATCAAAAACCCAAAAAGATTTTCATTCTTTGTTTTTACATCATGTTTTTCAAAAATACCAAAAATATTCCTCTTTACCCTCTTACCCTTTTTGATTCTTTATCCCTTTACCCTCTATCCATTTGATTCTAACTTCTTCTATTCTCATGGAATCGTTTATTCCTTGTGTCGGTTGTAGTGAGCCTCTTTTTGGTTCATCATGTCATTTGGTATGCGTGTACAGTGTGGTAATGATATTAGGAACGGGAGTTGTTTGTTTTGTGGTTCGAGGAATTCATTTGATTATAATCCTAATCCGAACTCATTTAATGACCCCTCAAACTTTTCCAATTACCCACCACGGCCGACTTATCTTCATATAACTGTGAATTTTGTGGAGGTCCTCACCAAGGATTTGAGTGTCAATCCGGAAACACGTTTGTCTATGAACAGTTTTCCGGTGATGCTCAGAACTTTGGTTATCACCAATATCCATATGATTCACCAATCCAGGCTCAACAATTTTACTGTTGTGAGAATTGTGGAGGTCCTCACGATAATTTTCAATGTCAACCGTGGAATCAAAATTACTATACTTCCGGTTTTGACAATTTCCAACCTCCACAGCACCATACGGTTCAAACTCCACCTGAGCCGTTATCTCAAGAAATTTCCCAAGATTTTGAAACCGCAATGAAAACACTTGAGGATATGATGAGTAACTTTAAGAATCAAGTGAGTGGTGAAAAGACCATGGGAGAATTGCTAGCGAAGGCGAGAGGCCCGCCAATCTAGGGAAGAATTATTAGTCCTAGAGCATGCGGCTCTAAGCATGTTCCCAATTTCTTAAGGCGGCTCTATATGATGATGACGAGGAGAGTTTTTATCCTTTTAAAGATAATATTTCTCAACTTCCTCGGTGGTTGATATCCCGCCAGTTGAGATTCCATCTCAAATAAGCGCTATCACACCCAGCTCCCACTCACTCTCTGAACATGGGGGACGAGCATCTTGACACTGTTCCCGAAAAGGAATCGGACGAATTCATAAAGTCTAGTGTTGAGAACCTTGTCCCAATCACAAGAGAGTCACAGGAACTTCGATCATATGTGTGATTCTCTTTCCCTTCTTGAGTGTTCAAATGATCATTTGGAAACTTTCTCTGATCTTAGCAACGATTGTGCTTCCTATGGAAACATGGAGTATGTTGAGGCATCACTCCCACACCGATCATCTTCTTGAGGAGTTCACCGATGAACTCACTCACATCAATCCACTTTCATCGGGAAGTGATGATGGTTCCTTTGATTTCGAAGTCGATCCGGGAGACCGAAAGTCTCCTTGATAATGATCGTTCACTCACTTCTCATCCCAACAGTCCAATAGAGAATGTTGATCACTTTGTTTCCGAAACATTCAAAGCTACTTTCACCAATCCTCTATTTGAATTCGACTCTGAATTCACTATAATTCGAGAATCCACTCTTTGATACTCAGACCGAGGATAGTGATGAGCCCACAATGGAACAAGAGTTCATAATTTCACTTCATGTGAATGATTCTCTTCATGAAGAGTTCTCCGGTGAACTCTCTCATGACATATCTCCTCCGGAACATGATCATTTCTATTTTGATCTTAAGGATGATATTAGCTCGGAGGAAGGTGTACTCTATCATACGAGTTTGCTTATTAATGATACTACCCTCACCCTTCCTCCCGATATGTCTACATTTGAGGATGAAGAATGGATCCTGATTGTTATCAAAATCTTTCTTCTTTTCCTCAAATATCTTGTGAATTCTCTTCATCTTCACTCCTTCGGGAATGAAGACACTATCTTTGACCCCGGCATTTTCATTTATCATTTTGAGCCGGTTCTATGTATATCTCATCGGTGTGGAACTTTCACGTGCTTCAAATGTTTGTCCAAACATCTTGAATGAAAGTCCGTTGGAGATTGTTTCTTCCACTTTGCTTCCCCATGAACAAATTAATTCGGGGTCGAGTCAAGCTAGCGTCTCGGTAATCAAAAATAGCATGCCATATGGGTTTTCACCCATATTTCGATTTCTTTCTATCTTTCTACCATTCTAGTGTGGGGAGTTGCCCATTTGTTGTATATAAGTTTTCTAAAAAAAAAAGGTCTTTCAAATAATGGCCGTAGTATTTTCTTTTACGTTCTATGTTTCGGCATAACCGCCGGTACTTTGAATATTGAGGGCAATATTCATTTCTAGTGTGGGGGGAATTCTCACGAATTTTATCATGTAATTATACCACTCAATTCCCCCATTTTTGGCCAAATTTGTTTTTGGAGTAAGTGTTCTGCACTTACTCAGCTTATGGTTATCAGTCCGCCATGTCTAATAAACAAAAGGATTGGATAATCCAGGAGCAAACGGCTCTTGGTAAAGATTTCTCAAATCCGTTTATGGCTTGCAATTTGCCCAAAATTGTATGGTATTCAGCTCACCATATCTTTAATTAGTGAAGAGTTGGCTAGCCCGCAAGTTTATGGCTTGTGGTAAAGGCAGTGGAAAAACCATAATTGGTAATCGACTCACCAAAGATAATATTGATAAATTATCTAAGAGTTGGCTAGTCCAGAATCAAACGGCTTCGGTAAAGACAAATCAAATCCGTTGGAAGCTGGTGGTTTGCTCAAAATCACATGGTTATCGGTGTACCATGGTTCTTACTTGAACTGAAACATTTGGCTACTCCAGGAGTAATGGCTTTTGGTAAAGAGATTCAAATCCATTAAGTTTTTCTCAAAAGATTGCTAGGGACTAGCAATAGTTTAGTGTGGGGATTGATGAGTGTGTAAATACTCATCATTTTTGGGTCAATCTGATCGCAAAACGTTTAAAAATGCTCAGAAATGCATCAAAATCTTGAAAATATCTCAAAATTACATTTTATATGTTTCAGATGCAAAATGTTTAAAATCAGATGAAAAATGAGCTAAGTTTGCATAATTGGCGGTTTCAGTCCCTAACTTTCAAAATGGCAACTTTAGTCCCTGAATTTCAAAATTCAGAATTTACCCCTGGACATTTTAAATTGAAAAATGAACATTTTTAATCCTTTGGTAATTCTAATTAATCATTTTTGGTCCTTATGAGAATTTTTGGAAAATTACAATTTCAGTCCTTCAAGTTTCAAAATTGGCAATTGTGATCCTTGGATTATTGGAGATAGCAAGATAGGCCCTTGGACTACAACTTCATAATTTACAGATTTGGTCCCTTGGTTTTGTGGAATTGCAAGTTTGGTCCTTGTTTACTTATATCCTAAATCCAAACCGGATCCCAAATAAATGATAACCCAACCCAAGCCCAATTATACCTGATCCAGTCCAACAACCCGTTACCCGACCCGGTTTAAAATAAAACAACCCGTTGCAAACGCCCCTTTCTTCTTCCTTTTTCCCTCCCTTTTCTGCAAAACCAGCCACCAACACCTCTAGCCTCCCCTACTCCATGTTTTGTCCCCCCCAACCTCCACACCAATACAAATAGCATTTAATGCTCCTTCCCCCTTGTACTCAAACCTGTCCCAGTTGCAATATCCCACTTTCCCGCCAAAATGTGATCAATGGCCAAGATTGTCTCCAGTAATCCAAAGGCCTCAAAAAGAGGTGGGATTAGCTCATATAGGAGAGAGAAGAAAAGTTGGTGTATAAAAGAGGATGAAGAGAGAAGGATAAAAAAAGTAGTTAGTTTTTTAATTTTCCTTAATGTCGTTTTTCAAATAAATGTTTTAGTTTAAGTTAAAATGTTGTAATTTTAGTTTCTATGTATCACATTTAAGTGAAAACATCATTTTAATGTGCTTTTGAGTTTCAATCCAAGTCTTTATATAAATTCCAAGTTTATTGTTCACTGTGGAAATTTTCAGTTTCAAATTTTATGTCCAAGCTTCTCATAAGCTTATGTTAAAATCAAATAAGCTTATTTAAGCTTATTTTAGCCTTTGGTAAGCTTGCTAATCAGTTTTAAGCAAATTTGTGAAATGGTCAACAAAAGTCAACTGCTGATGCTTAATTGGAAATGGTGATGAATCTGGGTAATGCAGAGCTTGGAGGGGTTGAAATAGATTAGGTTAGAATAGGTTTAGTTCTGGTTTAGCCTGAGAAATAAGCTGGACATTTGTGAGTATCTCATTTTCATTTTCTATCCATTTTGCTTATTGTGTTTGTATCTGTATCTATGGTTAAGAATGGTTTATACCTGTTTATTTAGTGTTAAGTAGGGTAATTAGAGTTAGTTTGTTTGATTAGACAAGCTTGTTCAGTAGTTTGTCTCTTTTAAATTACAAAACAGTTGATTAAAGGGTGTTTGGATTTTTCGCATAAACTGTATTAGAAGCCGGTCAGGTTGTGTAAAGTTGTTGCTTTAGTATTACTTAGTTGTTATAAAACCATTTTGATCATCCAAGTGCATCCTAGAATCTTAAAAGTCAAAATTACAATTCATCTGTCCTTAAATCTTAACTGTTGTGATTTTGCAAAAACAAAAACTGGTTTTGTGCTTAAACATCATAGATATAGCTTGCAGTAGGTGTAATTCATCATAACACATCATAATCTTTCCACAAATTAGCTTCAAATCTCAATTTGGTCAACTTTCAATTCTTCAAAAAAAAGTCAAAACCTTGAAAAACTTTGTTTTGGGCCTAATTAGGGTGAATTTTCTTGGACTCATTTCTGAGCCAAATTATGTGAAACTTGTGATTTTAAAAACCTCAGCTGGTCTATTTTCTTATTGCTATTTTTGTAGATTTTTTCAAATTTTTTATAAGCTTCAAAATGGGTCATCAACTTAGGCTTATTTGCCCTGTGCAACTGACTCGTTAACCGAGTTTGCTGGGGACTTGCAGGCTTGGGAAAAGCTCATAAGAGCTTGTGAGCAGCTCATCTCTGGTTTAGACATAGCTAGCCAGGTCTAGATTAGGTTCCAGCTTTTTGTATTTAATTCCAGCTTATCTCAGTGCTTAATTTTAATCCACAAAGTAGTTGCTTAAATCTGTTTTTGCACATTTGGCTCAAATAGCCAAATCTATGTGGTTTGCATTTCAGTGGTCTTGGATAGTTGCAATAAGTTGTTTTTAGCATATTACAGCTTCTGTGTTGGATTGGTGCTCTTTTGGTCCTTTTAGCTTATTCTAAGTGCTTATTCATAAGCACTTGTAACTGCAGCCTCAAATTCCTTCACACAAGCCCCTGATTTTATATTTTTCCTAGATTCAGTATTTTATTTTAAGCGTATCTTGAATTTTTCATATTTTTCCAGTACTGTTTGGTATTTTTCTTTATTTAAATTAGTTTTTAAGCATTTTTTACATTTAATACAATTAATTAAGAAAAGTTTCAAAAAAATAATTTTTCATTTTTCTTAGGTTAAGATAAATATAAAAAGCCAAAAAAATATTTTTCCAGATTTTTCTTAGTTAAATTTGTATTTTTAAGTAATTTAAATAGTTTTAAATAGTTTTTAATTCCTAGAAAATCCAAAAATAATCAGAAAAATATAAAAATAGTTTTAAAAATTCTCTTTTGTTATTTTAGATTGTTCCAAGTCATAATTTTATTTTTCTAGCTTTATTTCATATTTTCTTGTATTTTTGGTTATTAATAATTAGTTAAAAATAGTTTTTAATTAATAATAATTAGATAAATAGTTTTAAAAAATAATTCTCTTTTTATAAATATTTTCTTTTATCATTAGGTTTTTAAAATTGTCATTTTCATATTTTTAGGATTTATATTGTTTAAATTTTACATTTTCTTTTGTACGTCGCGTAGTTTTAAATTCTAGTTTTATAAAAACATAAAATCAAAAACATCATTTTGCAAATAGTGATAGCGTTTATTTAATATTTTATATCTTTTTAATTTTCTTTAATTTGCATTTAAGCCGTTGTAATTTATAGACTTTTTCTGTAGTTATAATAAATTCAAATCCCTTTTTCCGTTCAAATCTCTCGATCACTATTCGTTTGGTGATTCTTCGCATAGCTCGCTGGGACATAACAACCCGGGGAAACACTATACTCTCCAGATCTTCATTGCATTCGTTTCTGAACCGTTTTAAGTTTCTTACGGTCGGCCATTCACAAGTGGCCGGTTTGTGTGAGAAAACTTGACTGTTCAGGAGCGAATCAATCTTTGAAATCAAGGATTTCCAAATTACCGTTAAACTTTTAGACAACTTTGACGAATACGAGTTCAACTTCCGATTTAAATTTAAGAAAAAGCAAGTTTCGCACATTTATTCATAAGCAACATAATGCTTTTATTCACGCAACTCATATTTTTTTTTTCATTTTTTTTTCAACTTTTTCAATTTTTTTTTTTTGACTTTGAACTTTAAACTTTGCAACTTTACAAAGATTCAAGCACTTTACGGTACTTTCATTTTGCAACATTATTCAGATTATAAGAAAGTGTGCTTTCTCGGAAATTTAAATAAAAAGTTGAACTCGGACTCTAAATCAATTTTGCTTAAAAACTTTTTATTGTAACAAGACGATTTGTATGTTCAAAAGTTTGACAACGAGCACGTATTTTAGTCCGATTAGTTAGCTTCTGGGAGAAAAAGCCATAGATTACTTATATAAGCTCTAAAGAGAACCAACTACTCCACGCTTAGCATTTTCATTTGCACAACGCGTAAAACCTTAGCCTAATGTTAAGAGAGCAGCTAGATCAACACTCTAGCAGAGTCGGGATTCCCCTTGCTCTAGCCTAATCAAGACTAAACTACCATTAATAACGAAGCATTAACGCTTTATTTTTGTGCAAAGCACTTCTTGTAAATGTAAATACTTGACTTAAAGCGATAAATTTTTTTAAAATTCTTGGTCAAAACGGGGGTGCTAGGGTACTAGAAGGTACATAATGTGATCAAAATTCGCTAGAATTCCCCCCCACACTTAGAATTGAATATTGCCCTTAATATTCAAAGTACCGCCGTAGCGAAACTATAGAACGGAAAAAGGTAATACTACTAGCCAAGTGTGGAAACGAAATCTTTTTCACAAAAGGATTTATAAAGATATCCCTAGATAATCGTTAGCAAAAGGTCGGATATTGGGCTTTGGATTGAAAACAGCGCATCAATCATCACGATCTACGGAATCCTAAAACAGAGAGCAAACACAACAAGAACAACAAGGGGGAATTTCCACACTTAGTGTTAGAAAAGAGAAAGAGAGCGAAACATGGGTGGACACCCATGAAATGCTCTCTTGTTTTTGTTAACCGAAGTCGCTAGCTTGACTCGACCCCGAATTCATTTGTCCTTGGGGAAGCAAGCGGAAGGGATACCCGGATCAAAGATGGTATCCTCACTCTGGAGGTAAAGAGAATGGGTGGGTTGGGAGGGGTAGAAAATGTCGGGCTTAAGCACAAATGGGATAACTCCTCCCAAACTTACAAAAGGTTTATCAAGAAAGAGTGATCCATCATCCGGGGGTTTTTAGCGGGCGGACATCGGGATGACGGATCAAAGTGAAACGACTCCATAGAAGAAAGGAGTCCATGGTACAGAAAAGTGTTACTTGAAGGTGCAACAATGAAGGCATCCAAGATAGGATCCTTTTTCCGAATAACTTTGGTGATATGAATGTCTTCTCCGATGAGTATCCCAGGGTTAAAAATCTTGTCCTCAGAGAGGAAGGAAATCAAGGTATCATCTACGTGAAAATCCTCACGAGAAGAGGAATCACTCTCGGATAAAAATTGTCGTGGGACCTCAGTATCAACAAGCTCATCAGTCGTAATCTTTGCTTCCTTTTCTTTCTTCGGGTAAAATGGATCATCGTATTCATTTTCTTCATTTGTGAAAGGAATTGAGTCGGTAGGAGCGAGTTCATCGGTGAACTTCTCAAGAAGTAAATCGATAGAAAAATCCTTAAGCTCGGGTTCTGTAGGAATTTCATCAGACGTTTGTACCTCTTTGGTTTCTTCAATCGTGATCTCTTTCGGAAGGAGTGACGGTGATGGATCTTCATTCAACAATTGTTCAAGATAAAGGATATCTCCCTCCGAATCATAAACACCATCATCAATTCACGGTGGAATCGATTCATCAATAGCAAGAAACTCATCGATCTCTTTCAAGAAAAAGTCTTCTCCCTCAAACGGAGTAAGAGAGGGGGAAGAATTAGAAGGTTCCATAATTTCGTAAGAAGGTGGGATTGCCACTCAAAGAAATCTCGACGTTCTTAGGAACAAGATCGATTCGATACACAGAAAACGGAGGTGGGACAAGTGGTGTGCTCTTAGAGCTAGCAATTTCCACCACTTCCGTTATGGTCTCTCGTTTCTTAGTAATCGTTTTAAGCTCAGCATTTTTACTCAAAGATCTCTTAACCGTAAATCGTGAAAGACTTTGATCGATCCTAGATGGAGAATTTTGGATAACCATAGGTTGGACATTTTCGGCACTTCCGTTATTAGTAGGAAGCACCGGGTCCTTTGTCACCTTGGTTTCACGGCTTTCAACATTATCAATACCACAAATGGTAGGTATAGTTTTCAAATCTTGGTTAACATTGAAAGTCACGGCTTCCTTGTTTACCCTCAAAGTAATTTCCCCTTCATCAACATCGATCAATGCACGACCAGTTTTTAAGAAAGACCTCCCAAGGATGAGGGGCACTCGGGGATCGGCATCGAAATCGACAACAACAAAGTCGGCGGTGAAATGAAATTTTCCTACTTTCACACAGACATCCTCGGCTATACCTAACGGACGAGAATTCGTTCGGTCGGCAAGCTCGAGGATCATACATGTAGGTGTGAGTGGGGGTAACGAAAGCTTTTTCCACATGGAGTGTGGCATCAAGTTAATGCTTGCGCCAAGATCGGCCAAAGCGGAGCATTGAACTAATCCTTGAAAATCACATGGGATGAGGAACTTTCCGGGGTCTCCTAACTTTTCGGGAAGTTTTTAAGGATAACCGCCGAACAATTCTCGTTCAAGGAAGTTTTAGCCAACTCAGAAATTTTTCTTTGTTGCTCAACAAGCTTTTGATCGTAGGACCAAACTTGGGCATTAGAAGGAGAGCCTCCACAAAACTAATCTCGAAGGCGTATCTTGAAAGATTTGGATAAGCTTTTCCATTTGTTGATTAGTTTTGTCGCGGGCCTTTTGATCATTAAGCCTTGAAGGATAAGGAATTGAAGGCTTAATCTTCGAAACATCGGGCTCCGGAATGGGGATGTGGACTACCGGAGGTTGGACGTGCGCGGTACTTTGTGGGCTTGTAGAATGCACCTTGTCCTTTGTCACCTCGGTCTCTCGTTCTACTTCCCTCACGTGAGAGGTGTAGGCATCGAGGGTCCATCATATGACTTACCACTTCGGGTGGCAATAGCATTCAACTCTCCCTTCGGGTTAGGAATAGTATTACTTGGAAGAGAACCGGAACCCGAGGGTTGAGAATAAGAAGTAGATGGTTGATTGGCTTGAAAGAAACTAGCCATCATATTCCTCATTTCAGTCATCTGTTTGTTAATTGTAGCTTTAATTTCCTTTTTGAAATCCGTCCTCATGCCGTTAATTTGAGTTTGCAAACATTTAATGGTGTAATCAGAATTCTTCATGTAAGTTAGAAACTCGTTTGGAGCAACTTGAGGAGGTGCTTGATAAGGTTGTTGAGGAGGAGGTGGTTGATATTGATGTTGAGGAGGAGGTGGTTGTTGGTAAACTTGAGGTGGAGGAGCTTGGTATTGTTGATTACCATGATTAACATTAGCTCCTCGGTTCTGATTAACATTGTGGTTACCATTAAAACGGTTTTGATTTTGGTTTTGGTGTTGAGGTTGGTTGAAACCGGGAGGTCCGAGATAATTGTTTGAACGGTAGCTAAGAAGATTTCGACCTCCTTGCGGTTGATTTTAGTTTCTGTAAAAGCATAAACATTCTCATGTGCGTAGCCACCGACGGATGGGCACTCAGAATAAGAATGTGGACCTCCGCAAGTCTCACAAGTCGGTTGAACCGCTTTCACTTGTTGATGTTGATTCTGATTATTCATCCGAGTAATCCGTAAGATATCGTCGATCTTTTGTTCATGGCGGCTATTTCGAGAGAAGAAGACGTATTTGATCGAGATGATTCACCCCTTTCGGCGGTAGAATCCCAATAATGGTGATGGCGGTCATGTTCTCAATAAGATCGTAGCATTCCTCGGGACGTCTTTTCATGAAAGTTCCACCGGCAGCAGCATTGATTGTGTCACGGTGTCTCAATGTCAAACCATTATAAAACGTATCAATTTGAGTGACAAGCAACATGTTATGATTGTGACATCGATCAATTGCAAGCTTATAACGTTCCCAAGCTTCAAACAAAGATTCGTCGGGATATTGTCGAAAATTACTGATATCGTTTCTCAACTTCGTCACCATCGACGGTGGAAAATACTTTGCCGAAACTTCAAACCATTTCCTCGAAGGTATGAATCAATTCTTCTGAGTCGATCAAACCAAGAAGTAGCATGATGAGTCAAAGAGTATGGGAAGAGATAGAGACGAAGGGCGTCATTGGAGACCCCATTTTGTTTCATACTCTGGGTAGCGGTCAGAAATTTATCAAGATGCTAGTTAGCATCTTCATCCGTAAACCATGAAATTGACAATTGTTTTTACTTGTTCTATCATATGATGTTTCAAGCTAAAATCGGTAGCTTGAATATTAGTCGTTGCAATGGGTCCTCCCCTCCCGTACATTGTAGGTTGACAAAGCTCCTCCATCGTTCGAGATCGGGGCTACATTTTGATTAACGGGAGGAGGATCAGGACCGGGAACGGGTGGTACGTTGTTACCAACCATAGTACGTAACTCGGGTATGTTCGATTACGCTTCAAGTCGTCTAGATCGAGAGCGAAAGCGCAAGCACTTTAAAACCAAGGCAATTAAAATGATACGGTATTCGAAAACAACAGTGAACTTAAACCAATAATCCCAAGTGAATAAATCACTTCTATAAGACAAACGCACAAGCGAGCGGAGAAGCTTTTTAGGTCTGCGCGAAGCTTATTAAAAACCCGCTTCTTTTCAAACCGCAATTTAATGTCGGCCGTCCTTATACCCACCACACAGTTTGTTTATCCGATAGAAATAAATCGACTCACAAGCGACACAAAGGCAAGTTTTAAATCTTTAGTTCGGGAACTTACTAATGATAACACCTCAAGTTGAGAGATGTTATATAATTGATGTATTCTATTTAAGCTCAAAATCACAAGAGAAAATCTTTTTGTATTTTTAATTTTATAGATATATATACAAAGAAAAAGGAAAATATTTTTTTACTTTTTTGATTTTTTATAAAAACAATAACTTCGTGAGGAAGGTTCTTCAAGTCACTAATCGTCAAACCGTAACGATATTGTCGCAACACAACCTCCCCGGCAGCGGCGCCAAAAATTGATGTAGTAGTAAATATACCAAATATAAGATACACGCGAGAATCAACAAATCAACCTTTTAGGAAAAGGCTTAACGTGCCAAAACTCACGAACGTGATATAAGTGATACCGGGCAAGTGATTACCCGGGTCGTGTCCCAACGAGGTGTGAATTGACGGTGACGTTTGAGGTTTGTTATTAAAATGCTTGAATTGTTTGAGATTTTTCGTTTTTGATTGCGGTTTCTACAAATTAAAGTAACGGGAAAGTAATTAAGGCAAGGGAAACCTAATAAATGACAAAATAACTACTACTAAGCATACGGAACAATAAAACTAAGCTAAATTAAGTCCTAGGGTGCTACAATGCAAAAACGCGAAAACCCGGGCTAATCCCGAGCCTCAAAAGTGAAAATAATGCAATTTAAGGCCTAAGGATGTGAAACTAATTTTCCTACATTCTAAACTACTAAAAATAATTTTAGCAAAAAGCCGGGTATTTTTTCGACTTTTAAATTATTTATTATGAATTAAAAACTAATTTAATCTAATTTAATTATAAAAAATACTAAACTATTTGGGAAAAATATGAAAATTTCACAGAAAATACTTTTAATAATAATGATTCTAAGAAAATTACAAAAAGGTGGTACTACTGTTTGAAATAAGCTATTAAAAAGCTAAATAAGCAATAAGACTAAAACTGTTTTGTGTACTTAAGAGATAAATTGTGCAATATTCTAACGAACAAAGACCCTAGGGCAGTTGGTGAATGGTGTGCGTGTGTGTGAAGCAAGAGACCCAGGTTCGAACTTGGTGCTTGGCACCTTTTTGTAATTATTTTTTTTTTGATTTTTCTTTTGAAACTTATAGTTGAAATGAAATATATATATATATATATATATATATATATATATATATTTTTTCCTAAAAACTTGACTTGTGAAAAGTATGTAATAAGCAGTTAAGGACTGCTTATCTCTCACAGTTGTGACAGAATCAAACAAGCACCCCTTTTGACAGATTTTTAGCACAAAAAGAAGCAGTTTATAAGCAAAGTTTAATCAATAAGCCAGCATGCATTTACAATAAGCTGAGATGGGCTAAAGGGAACATAAAAAAAAGGGAAAGATAAGGAGTTATGGGAGTTCCTACAGTAATAATGGAAAAGGAGCATAAAAGGTACAACTAAGCTACAATTGGATAATAAGCACTTAAATAAGCTAAATACAAGCTAAACTAAATTAAAATGACTAATAAGCACTAAAAATACCTAAGATAAGCTATTGGAGCACTAAATAAGCACAAAATAAGCTGAGCAAGGGCGGATGTGGAGGCTGTTGTGATGCAGCAGAACAGTCCTAAGGGTGCCTGTTTAAGCCTATGAACAAGCTACATTAAGCTAAGATAAAAATTCACAAAAATCACTTTTGAGTGCACTACCTAGCCTATTTTAATCATACCAAGTTTCAGGCTCTAAAGCTAATAATCTAGGAAATGAAAAATCAAAAATAAATGGCTAAATGACATATAAGGACCCTGAACAGTTGGCAAAAATGGCAAATGACATATTTTGAGTGCAAATTTAGCTAAGTAAAACTATTCTAATATGCACTAAACTAATCCTATGTCTAGAGTGGCATGAGGAGATGCAAGAAAAACAGTTTGGGACGATTTTTGATAAGAAATAAGCCGTGAAAAAGGGGTCGGAACAGCAGCTATAGCTGCTGTTCTACGCAAAGACTGATGACAAATTTTTATTTATTTTTTTACTAAACTTGAGATATACTTGAGAAAAAGGATTGAAATCTTTTTAAAAACTAACTAAAACTCAAAACGAATTTGACTTGGAGAGTCAAAATGGGTAAAAATTAAATTTTTGGGTCCTAATAAGCTTAAGCCAAACGCCCCTTTATGGGGTGTTAAGTTTTTTTTTGAAAACTGATTTTCTTAACAAGGCTTGGTACTTTTACTTTTTAAAAACTAGTTTGCATTTAAATTAAGACTTAAAAACTGATAAACAAGTAACAAAAGCCAATAAGCAATAAACTGCTTATTTGCTTAAATAGTAGAAACTAATACTGAGTAAAAAAAACTTTTTCATTAATTAAAGAAGAGACATTACAACAAAAAAAAAGAAACTTAATTTTAAACTAAATCCTAATGCCCCTTGAAGGCTTACAAGAGCTTGCTATTTATACAAAGCTACTAGGTCTTCAAAAGCTTGAGCTTGTGTTTCTTCACAGAGAGAGAATGAGCTTCTTGGTTCACTTTGTGCTTCTTTGAGTGTATCTCAGCCATCCATTTAATCTTGGGCACCACTCATTTAATCCAAGCCGTCCACTTTTTGGTATCCAATGTGGGTAGTGAGGATTGCCAACTTGGCACTGAAGACCCATGTGGGTGTGGGGTAAAGTGAGCCTGGGGACCAGTGGATGAGAGTGATGGGGAAGAAGAAGACAAGGAGTGGGAGCTTTGTGCATTTGGGCGCCAAAGGGTGAAGCAGGGGATTTGGGTTATTTTTTTTGTTTTGCTGTTTTGGGGAAAATGGGGAAGAAGGGGTCAAATGGGTTTAACATGGGTTGGGTTCAAGTACTAAGTGAAGGGGTTCAAAAGGGTTTAGGTTTAAGTTATTTTGTTTAAAAGGTTTTAAAGTAAATGTATTTTTTGTGTTTTTGTTATAAAACAATTTTTTTTTTTTTTTTTTTTTTTATTTTAGAAAGAAAATAATTTTGATGAAAATTGGTTTTAGCAAAAATAATTGTTGTAAATAAAAGTGGAGTTTAAGAGAGTAGTTTTCAATTTTGATAAAAAGGGTAAAATAGTCATTTGGGTTCGAGTAGAAGGGTAAAATGGTGATTTTAGGTTTAGGGTTAGGTTTTCCGTCTGATTCCCAAGCTCACTCCCAAATGTATCCCGGGCTCTGAAAAATGTAGAAAATCATATTCCGGCTTCGTCCGCAATGCACGTTTTCCACTCCAAGCTCAATTCTGTACGTTTTTGCCCTGTTTTCTATCCTTTGTACCTGAAATACATAAAAACACACTCCAAGGATATCTGCAGTATATTTGGTCATATCTCTGTGTTTTTAGACGTTTTTGTGGGCTTAGATGGGTAAAAATGATGAGTGAATAAGCACTCATCAGGGACTGAGAATTATAATGTGTGGTCTTGTGCTAAGTTGTTAGCTTTAGAAGGGAAGAATAAAATTGGTTTTATAGATGGGTCTTGTAGAAGATCTAATGCTGATGAAGTCCTAGGTAGACAATGGGATAGGGTGAATGTTGTGGTATTAGGGTAGATTTTGAATTCTATATCAGAAGAATTATTCTTGGGGCAAATTTTTTCAAAAAAGGCTTCTGATGTGTGGACTGAATTAAAAGAAACATTTGATAGAGTTGACGGTTCAGTTACCTTTAATCTGCATCATAAGATTAACTCTTTGTCTCAAAATGGTAGTTCTATTGCTGAGTATTTTAATAAATTGAGCACTTTGTGGAAACAATTTGATGCTTTAATTCAGTTACCTAGATGTACTTGTCATGCTGCTGAGGATTTTAAGAAGTATAACCGGTTAATGAAACTTATGCAATTCTTGATGGGGTTAGATGATTCTTACATGCAAATCAGAATTAATATTTTATCTAGGGATCCTCTGCCTGATGTTAAAGGGGCTTTTGCTGTTATTTCTAGTGAGGAATCTCACAGTCCAGTGGTAAGCTGGTTCGTTAAGGACTTCCCAAAGGTCTCAGTCATATGTGTTCAACTCCGTGTGCCCAATGGGAAACTCTGAGGCTGCTACCTCGGAGGTTCTTTCAGCACCTACTAATGGCCCTAGGAATAGTGATAATAGAAGGACTGCTGGTGGTCCTGTGTTAGTATGTGAGCACTATGGTTTTAATGGTCATAATATGGATAGATGCTTTAAGCTCATTGGTTATCCTGCTGATTTTGGTAAAAATAAAAGAACTGGTAATAATCAAGGGGCTCAAAATTTTAATAAAAGATTTGTTAACAATAACAATTCTGTTGGCTCTAGTTCCACTTCTGCTTTCTCTGATGAACAGATTTCAAAGCTACTTTCATTGATTAAAGAAACTTCTGTTAATAATGTTGGAAATGGGAAAAATGTTCATGCCAATATGGCAGGTATTATTTTCAACAAAAGTAAATTCTTTAATAAAAAATTTCACAAGTTTTTCTGTCATAATAGTAAAATGAGGGCTGTACTTGTTGAAGCTGGTGTTATTGTTGATTTTGGAGCTAACCAACACTTAACTTACACTGACAAATTTTTAGTGAATGTTATTGACATTTCCAAACTTGGAATTAAGGTTTCACACCCCAATGGTACTGAAGCTTTAATTACCAAGGTTGGAAACATGATCCTCACTAAACATTTGACTCTGTATGATGTGTTGGTTGTTCCTGAATACTGTGTCAGTTTAATGTCTGTTCATAAAGTGGCTAGAGATAGCAAATTTGTTATTGCTTTTGATGAAGCTAAGTGTTATGTGTTACCTCAGGATTTAAGGGGGATGAGTGTTCTAGGGATTGGTAAACAAGTGGATGGTTTATACTACTTTGATGGAGATCAAGGTATTGACCTAGGTGCTAGGAATTTTAAGTCTGTTTGTGGTTTACCTAAGAAAACTTGGCATTGCAGGCTTGGTCAGCCTTCTGACCAAGTGTTGGCAGTACTTAAAGGTGAAATCAATTTTCAAGATAAAAATGACATTGAGCCTTGTGACATTTGTCAAAAGGCAAAACAAACTAGAGAGCCTTTTCCATTAAGTGATCATAAAATAAAAACTCTTGGTGATCTTGTTCACCTGGATCTTTGGGGTCCTTATAAAATAAAAAGTAAAGAAGGTTTCAGATATTTTTTAACTATTGTGGATGATTTCACCAGGGCTGTGTGGGTGTACTTACTTAAGAGTAAACATGAGGTGTTTGATTGTATTTTGGTCTTCTATAATCTTGTTAAAACACAGTTTGATAGAAGTGTTAAGATTTTTAGAAGTGATAATGGGACTGAATTTGTTAATAATAAATTTTCTAGTTTTAGTAAAGAAAAAGGTATTATACATCAAACATCTTGTGCTTACACTCCTCAACAAAATGAGATTGTTGAAAGGAAACATAGGCATCTCTTGAATGTTTTCAGATCCCTTATGTTTCAGGGGGGATTGCCTTTGTTTTTATGGTCAGAATGCATTCTAACTGCCACTTACTTGATTAACAGATTGCCATCTTCAGTGCTGAGTGGAAACTCTCCTTACAATCTTATTTTTGGTAGAAAACCTAGTTTTAGTCATTTTAGAACTTTTGGTTGTGTTTGTTTTGCTACTATTCTTACCAGCAATGCTAAGTTTAGTAGTAGAGCAGAAAAATGTGTTCTTGTTGGCTATTCTAACTTTCCTGACCCTCTCAGTCAGGGTTTAGAGCATGTTAATTTCTTTAATGAAGTTGTTTGTGATAGCCCTGACACACCCAATGATGATAATACTCAGGCTGCTACCCCTTTGGGTAACAGTAGTCAAAATGATCATCATGAGGATGATGGTAGCAACTCCTTGCATTTAGGCAGCCCAACTATTGACCAAGAGCATAGTGATTTGGGGCACTCTGCTGGTTCCAATGAGGTTACCAGTGTTAGTGAGATGGCTGCAACACCTCTTGGTGTGAACAGTTTTGAGGGTGTTAGTAGTCCCTACCGCACAGAATGAAGAGTTGGTTTTTGATAACAATGATCAGCCTTCTTTAAGAAAATCTGATAGAACATCTATTTTTCCAAATAAATATAAAGATTTTGTCATTGATTCCAAAGTTAAATATGGTCTTGAAAAGTTTGTGAGTTACTCAAAACTTAATTCTGAAAATTTTTGCTTTCTTGTTGAGCTAAATAAAGTTGTTGAACCAAAACCTTTAGAGAAGCTTGTAAGGAGCGACCTTTGGAGATGCAATGGATAAGGAAATGCATGCTCTTTATAGTAATGACACTTTTGAGATTTGTGAATTGCCTGTTGGTAGAAAGGCCATTGGGAATAAATGGGTTTATAAAATTAAATATAAATCCTCAGGGGAAATTGAAAGATACAAGGGTAGATTAGTTATAAAAGGTTATAGTCAAAAGGAAGGTGCTGAATTTGATGAAACATTTTCCCCTGTGGTTAAAATTGTTACTGTTAGGTGTGTTGTTAATCTTGCTGTTCAGATGTGTTGGTGATGACGCTTTACGAAGCGCGTTCGGGGTCAAAGGGACTTCCTTTTCGTCGAGCAAGTTTTTCAACACCCTAGGCAGTGAACCTAATCGTTGTAGTGTAGTATTAGGGTAAGCCACGGGTATTGATATCGTTCTCTAGGGGAATAGGAATGCTAGTTGAGAATTACTACGCTAAGGTTGGGGTTGAGGAAGATTATTTTTGTGCTTTTTATATTTTTTGGAAAATGGAAATTACGAATCTCGGGGTTTGGATTTGGGGTTTGGTATTTCTACCGATTACTCTACTTATCTAATTATCTAATCTAAACAAGTGGGTAGTCTATGTCTAATTATTGTGTGCTCGTATGATGATTTAAAAATGTGTTTACTTAGGTTTTATTACTCCTTAATTATCTCATATTGATGGTTGAATTGTCACGTCCTTATTCTTAATCGCGTTGCGTGTCTAAGGTCGTAGGGTATGCGTTTATCCCTAACTCTTTGAAACTACCAAAGGTTCTTGCCTACAAAATCTCTAGGATTTATAAACTAAACACTAAGGTACTCTTCGGATATTTTAGCCTACAATGACTCTAGGTAACTATAAGCTAAGGTTCACAAAGATTAATCAAGCATTAACTACACAACGAATGACCTATCGCAATACTAGATCATTAACAATTAAGATAAGAGACAACCAATCAATATTCAATAATCAAGTTTCATATTCCCTAAGCAAACACACAAGTAAATTAGCCGGACATGGGAAACATGCAAGCATACACACAAATAATTGAAGACATAATCGAATTAATGAAGTAAAACACTTATCTTGATGTAAGATAGGGTATGGAACCCTAAAATACTGTACAAGACAGCCTTGGTTCGGTTTAGGTTTTTACTCCACAAAACTACACACTGAAAATTGAAAAATTCGGTTTCTATATATAATGTTACAATCGCGACGGCGTCACCTTTTAGATTGTGACTTCGTCGGGTCGCCGTCATTAGGGTTTTGTCTTGGCCACGTTAGCGTTGTGACGGCGTCACCTTATGTCCGTGACTCCGTCGCCTTCTATCTCTGACGTTGTCTGGATCAAATCTAGGTCGCGTCGAGTTGCGACTCCCTACTCTTTTAAAACACTGAAGCCGTCACTTGATATTAAGCAATTTGGCTCGAGCCTTCACAAAATGTGCACGACGGCGTACCAGTTAGCTATGATGACGCCGTCCCCTTCATTCAAAGCACGAGTGTCTCAATTCTTGACTTTGGCCATTTTCTTTGTATATTCGCGCCTTTTCGTCCGAATAAGTGTCATTCCAGCAATATGCCTTCAAGAGACCTAAAAAGTGAAAAGGAACGAAATTAGGTAGTAACGGATACAAAAGTGATCAATTAAGGGCTTAAATGACCCCTCAAAATGGTACCTTTTAAATCCTTATCAAATATCCCTACACTTGATATTTGCTTGTCCTCAAGCAAATATGCTTTTAGCCAATTAATTTATAGGTTAGGGGTCATCAATCATTGGTTTAAAATAATCCACAACACATATAAGCCCTGCAAAAGTCATAACAAGCACGGAAATTACATACTAGCACCTCACATGGGGTGTTTGGATACTCACATCTCTCGGGTGTATATGAAATATATCAAAGTGGAAATGGAAGTTAAACACTCATTAACCGGTCCTAGTACATAGATTACCGTAGGCTTGAGACTAGATCAAACCTCCAGCGCTTTGGCGTAAGCACCTAGGAAAGACTATCCAAGAGGTCTTTAAAAGGGTTGTAATGTTAGGCTTACGGTAGGGAAACAAAGGGTTTGGTGGGATAGGTGATTTAGTGGTGGCAAGTCAAAAATCTTTATTTTACAAGCATGAGAAGAATGGCGTTGCTAAGCCAAGACTCGACACTCTAAACTCTAGATAACTGAAATAAACATACATAAATTTAAAGATAGATGTAGGATGGTAGCCCGTACATTTTTATTTTATTTTTATTATTATTTTTTTTTCACTCTATTTTTTTTTTCTTTTTCTCTTTTTTTCGATTTTTTTTTATTCATACACTTTTACTCTACCATCCTTTACGATAACATCAAAATAATAGGGATTTATAGGCACATCCCTACACTTGAGTTTTTATTACTCTAACACTAATTTGACCCGAATTGAAAAGATCAAAACACTTGGAGTACATTATTACGAAAATAAACGGAATTTGAATTTAACGTTCCCTTCACGTCATTTCATAAACTTTAACTTTTTCCATGAGTCCCAATCGTCCCAAAACTGTGTACAAAGGATATGACTCGACTTAGCAACTTATGCAAGCAACTAGATAATTGAACTAAGGGTTTAGGGTGATAACAATAATGCACTAAAAGTGAGTGCATACAAGGTAGGCTAAGGCGATTTGGGTGTACATTTGGGGGTGGGGTATAAACAATGCTCTTCATTGATATTCCGGAAAACCGAAAAATCAAGAGAACTGCGAAAAGGATAGGCTCAGAGGGGTTAACTAGGGGTATCGTGTACTAAAGATGAGTACAACGCAAGGGTGTGGGGGAATTACTCAACCGAGGTGGAAGAAGTAATTATATTACAGGTATCAAACAAGGGTTATCCTAATGCCTCTTATCATTTAGTTATTCCTAACTACACAAGTGTAGTCTTACTAGCGATCTCGGGATGCATCACAAAACAAGTTATAGAATCTATGTCACACCCCCAAATTACCTGTTTTGCAGCGGAATGGAATTCCTGGGGGTTGACTGTCATAGCATCATAGTTACAGTTATATTGAATGACCTAAAGTGTCGTTTGGAAAACACATCGTTTGATTTAATAAAACATTCAGAGTTTACAAAATATAGGTCCCAAAAGAAAATTATCATGTGCGGAAATAAGTTTGTTACAAGCCAAACGATGTTTTTAAAGTGCATAAATCCCATCTGAGACGCGTCGTCACCGCGACTCTATGACAAGTCCATATGCATGCCATGAAGTGTATGCCTTAGATACCTGAGATAAAACATGCTTAAAAGTGTCAACACAAAGGTTGAGTGAGTTCATAGAGTTTGAATTGCCATGAAGAAAACCTTTAATGAATGTTCATGCAGCAAAGGCATTACAAATCCACTCGGTTCCAAGTTCCGCCCATACAAAACTTGCAACTTGTGTGTTTACAACCCATTGCCAAAATAAGTATAGTTTATGTTCAAGCACATGATGTCAAATTTATTCACAATAGTACCTAACTTGACGTAGAACCATAGCACATAATCAATAGTACATGACTCAATGTATCAGTAGTCAACTGATATAGCACATTATTCGACGTAGAACTATAGCACGCAAACAAGAACAATGGATATAGTACAGCATTCGGTTTTGAAACGATGGTGATCATGATAGAAGTTATCCTTAAAAATCTAAAGTACTTGTGAAAAATAGTTAAGCATGTATCTCCCCCAAAATAGTTCAAAACATACAAAAGTAGGGGCTACGAAACTCACCTGATGCAATGATTATGATGACAAAAGTGGATACACTGAAATGAGGTGCAATCTCTAACTGCAACCTATGATGAATGATATGATCTTATATAAGTCATGATGTAATGTTATGCATGCAAACTATGATATCCATACCACTTGTGAATTTTTGAAAATAAAGCTTATCATCGAAAAATAATAATTTGACAATTCATGAAAGTGACTAAATGGCCTCGAAAAGCTAGTCGTAAAATGGTGCGTATCGAGTGTTAGGAAACAAACTCAACGGTTTTGGAAAGCTTGTAACATTATCTCAAAGTCTTAGCTTTTAAGTTTTTATCATAGAGGTCTCGATCATGGAGAAACACATAGGTAAAGTATGGTACTTGTACCAAAAATATAGTTTAAGGGTAGTTTTCGGCAAAGTTTGAGTGACCGTATTTTATTCGTTACAACTCCGTTTGTGACGGTTGAACATTTTGGAAAATAGGCTAGGTGAACTTACTTTTACTAGAAGATATCGTTTTATAAAAAGTACTCCATCGATGTTAAAAACGACTCCTAACATGGTCCTTAGCGGCAACTAGTTTTTGGCTATTAGAAAATATATTAGTGTTTTATACTGGTAATAAAAGTTACGACGACCTTGTTTAAACACGTGTAATTTTATCGTTATAAGTCCGTTTTCTACGTTTTATATGTCTTTAGCTTCGTGTTAAAGTATACTAATATATTTTTGATAAATCGACTCATTTAGATAACGCTTAAGGCTCATTTTTAACCCTTAAAAATCTGGACAGCATGCTGAATTTTCCGGAAAATATAGTTTTCGTCGTTAAACTTGAAAATAGCATAACTTCTTCGTTATAACTCCGTTTTAACCCGTTCAAGCGATCACATTTTCGTTTTAAAGTATATTTTCAGAATATCTAGCCCAAAATATTTTATAAACTGTCGAAATTTCCAGATTTAGCAAAATTGATCAGAACCTTATATATTGTTGTCGAAATGGATTTTTCTCGCGTAATACTTATTCTAACCACTTCAAATCAACGCTAAAGCTATTCTAAACCTACCATACACCTTCTTAGGGTGTCATGGGTTCCTAGACATTATCAAAATGATATGTTTCAAGGGATAATTATACGATGATATATATTCATTATAAGTACTTAAAAACAAATAAAGTTGTATAGATAATCATATAACTTGCATGTTTTCTTGCAAAAATGCTGAAATAACGTAAATATGAATATGAAAGAGTTATGAAGATCATGAAATGCTTACTTGAATGATTATGAATTTTTGAGCAAAGTATACTTAATAATCTTGAGGTTTTTATTGAAAACCTTAACTAGATCACTAATAGAACTAGTAAATTACTTGAATCTTTAAAAAAAATATTGTTTTTTGTTCTGGTTCTTGCCTTGGCCTAACTCAACAAAGATGGAAAAGATGAAAAAATGGTTGGAAGTGAAATGGGGGAACGTTGGATTGAAATGAGACAAGAGAAGTCTCATTTGACTTCTTAACTTAGATATTTTGTTAATTTATTTAAGATATTTAGTTAGTTATTAAGTGTAGCGTTAGCTAGAAATTGATTTTAACGGAACAAAATAAAATATATCGATGTCATAAAAATTATAAAAATACATTTCTTACAAAAATTTGGTGAAATAATAATTATCGAGTAGTATTTACAAAAACCGTCGTAAATATATATATATATAACAATTTATATACAAAATAAATTTAAAACACCGGGTAAACTAATAATATAATTTTTATAATCTTAATATGAGTATAAAAATATATCACGATAATTTTTGGAAGTGTCGGATTAATTATTCAAAATAAATGATTACGCGATAGCGTTTATTTAATAGGAAATTATACGTTTAATGAAATATGCAAAACCATGCATGAACTAATATGATGACGATGTTACTAATGATATGTAGACTAATCCTAGTCTATATGAAATGTCCTCGATGATTTGTTCATGAATTCGCAGCTAAACCCTTACGGTTACGCGAATTTGATACTCGTAAACCTAGTTTACGGAAAACGATGAATAGTGATTTTTCTCCAGGAATGAATAGTGTTTCATGAATAGTAAAATTTTGAAATACGTTCTCAGAATATCAAATCGACTACAAAAACGATGAATAGTAAAATGATGAATAGTAACCGATGAATAGTAAATTCCTGAGATGAATAGTAAAAATTTCAAAGTTTGTAAATGACACGAAATTACGAGTTGTCACATTAAGCCCATCCAAAAGGAATTGAGTCCACGAATTAGGTTTGTGTTCTCTCTCGGTTTAGGGTTTGATGTGGCAAACTTTCGCATTCTCGAGCAAAACCCTCAAAAGACTTTTAGGTAACCAATTTTTACTTAATCTCACAACTCATCAAGCGAGAAGCTGTCATGAGATTAGGCTAAATTGGTTTGAGTAGAATCTTTTGAAAATTTGGCTCGATTACCGAATTGCTTACACATATGAGACTACTACTCCCTTCATTGCATGATTCTTCCTGAATTAGACATAGGTGATCAAGCTATGTATAATTTAGGAGTAACTATGCAATGCTTGGACTAATCGACTCATATGATGTTTAGTGTTGAGTCATGAACCCGCATATATAATGAGTATGCACTTATAATGATATGATGAGATGCTATGATGATGTAGTTATAGTCTAGGGTCAAAGATGCAACCTAGTTCTCTATAACCGAAGCTCTGATACCAATCTGTCACACCCCCAAATTACGTGTTTTGCAGCGGAATGGAATTGCTGGGGGTTGACTGTCATAGCATCATAGTTACAGTTATATTGAACGACCTAAAGTGTCGTTTGGAAAACACATCGTTTGATTTAATAAAACATTCAGAGTTTACAAAATATAGATCCCAAAAGAAAATTATCATGTGCGGAAATAAGTTTGTTACAAGCCAAACGATGTTTTTAAAGTGCATAAATCCCATGTGAGACGCGTCGTCACCGCGACTCTATGATAAGTCCATATGCATGCCATGAAGTGTATGCCTTAGATACCTGAGATAAAACATGCTTAAAAGTGTCAACACAAAGTTTGAGTGAGTTCATAGAGTTTGAATTGCCATGAAGAAAACCTTTAATGAATGTTCATCCGGCAAAGGCATTGCAAATCCCTTTCGGTTCAAGTTAAAGCCCATACAAAACTTGCAACTTGTGTGTTTACAACCCATTGCCAAAATATGTATAGTTTATGTTCAAGCACATGATGTCAAATGGATTCACAATAGTACCTAACTCGGCGTAGAACCATAGCACATAATCAATAGTACATGACTCAATGTATCAGTAGTCAACTGATATAGCACATTATTCAACTTAGAACTATAGCACGCAAACAAGAACAATTGATATAGTACAACATTAGGTTTTGAAAGCGATGGTGATCATGATAGAAGTTATCCTTAAAATCTAAAGTACTTGTGAAAAATAGTTAAGCATGTATCTCCCCCAAAATAGTTCAAAACATACAAAAGTAGGGGCTACGAAACTCACCTAATGCAATGATTATGATGACAAAAGTGGATACACTGAAATGAGGTGCAATCTCTAACTGCAACCTATGATGAATGATATGATCTTATATAAGTCATGATGTAATGATATGCATGCAAACTCATATGATATCTATACCACTTGTGAATTTTTGAAAATAAAGCTTATCATCAAAAAATAATAATTTGACAATTCATGAAAGTGACTAAATGGCCTCGAAAAGCTAGTCGTAAAATGGTGCATATCGAGTGTTAGGAAACAAACTCAACGGTTTTGGAAAGCTTGTAACATTATCTCAAAGTCTTAGCTTTTAAGTTTTTATCATAGAGGTCTCGATCATGGAGAAAAACATAGGTAAAGTATGGTACTTGTACCAAAAATATAGTTTAAGGGTAGTTTTCGGCAAAGTTTGAGTGACCGTATTTTATTCGTTACAACTCCGTTTGACGAACGGTTGAACATTTTGAAAAATAGGCTAGGTGAACTTACTTTTACTAGAAGACATCGTTTTATAAAAAGTACTCCATCGATGTTAAAAACGACTCCTAACATAGTCCTTAGCGGCAACTAGTTTTTGGCTATTAGAAAATATATTAGTGTTTTATACTTGTAATAAAAGTTACGACGACCTTGGTTAAACACGTGTAATTTTATCGTTATAAGTCCGTTTTCTACGTTTTATATGTACTTAGCCGTGTTAAAGTATACTAATATATTTTTGATAAATCGACTCATTTAGATAACGCTCAAGACTCATTTTTAACCTTAAAATCGGACAGCATGCTGAATTTTCCGGAAAATATAGTTTTAGTCGTTAAACTTGAAAATAGCATAACTTCTTCGTTATAACTCCGTTTTAACCCGTTCAAGCGACCGCGTTTTAGTTTTTAAAGTATATTTTCTGAATATCTAGCCCAAAATATTTTATAAACTGCCGAAATTTCCAGATTTAGCAAAATTGATCAGACCCTTATATATTGTTGTCGAAATGGATTTTTCTCGCGTAATACTTATTCTAACCACTTCAAATCAGCGCCAAAGCTATTCTAAACCTACCATACACCTTCTTAGGGTGTCATGGGTTCCTAGACATTATCAAAATGATATGTTTCAAGGGATAATTATAGGATGATATATATTCATTATAAGTTCTTAAAAACAAATAAAGTTGTATAGATAATCATATAACTTGCATGTTTTCTTGCAAAAATGCTGAAATAACATAAATATGAATATGAAAGAGTTATAAAGATCATGAAATGCTTACTTGAATGATTATGAATTTTTGAGCAAAGTATACTTAATAATCTTGAGGTTTTTATTGAAAACCTTAACTAGATCACTAATAGAACTAGTAAATTACTTGAATCTTTAAAAAAATATTATTTTTTGTTCTTGTTCTTGCCTTGGCCTAACTCAACAAAGATGGAAAAGATGAAAAAATGGTTGGAAGTGAGATGGGGGAACGTTGGATTGAAATGAGACAAGAGAAGTCTCATTTGACTTCTTAACTTAGATATTTTGTTAATTTATTTAAGATATTTAGTTAGTTATTAAGTGTAGCGTTAGCTAGAAATTGATTTTAACGGAACAAAATAAAATATATCGATATCATAAAAATTATAAAAATACATTTCTTACAAAAATTTGGTGAAATAATAATTATCGAGTAGTATTTACAAAAACATTAGAAGTAAATATATATATATAACAATTTATATACAAAATAAATTTAAAACACCGGGTAAACTAATAATATAATTTTAATAATCTTAATATGAGCATAAATATATCACGATAATTTTGGAAGTGTCGGATCAATTATTCAAAATAAATGATTACGCGATAGCATTTATTTAATAGAAATTATCGTTTAATGAAATATGCAAATCATGCATGAACTAATATGATGATGATGTTGCTAATGATATGTAGACTCCAATCTATATAGAATGTCCTCGATGATTTGTTCATGAATTAGCAGCTAAACCCTTACGGTTACAGAATTTGATACTTCGTAAACCTAGTTTACGGAAAACGATGAATAGTGAAGCATGAATAGTGATTTTTCTCCGGGAATGAATAGTGTTTCATGAATAGTAAAATTTTGAAATACGTTCTCAGAATATAAAATCGACTTCAAAAATGATGAATAGTAACCGATGAATAGTAAATTCCCGAGATGAATAGTAATTTTTCAAAGTTTGTAAAATGACCTGAAATTACGAGTTGTCACAATCTATTATACTACCGGTGCACACTCTAAGCATTACAGATGAATGCTTTAATTCCTTCTAATCTAAGGGCGATCCACACATTTTGGGTGGAATTTAGGTGGTAAAGGTTTTTTGTGCTAGTCATGTAACTTCCTATCCATGAGACGCTTTTGTTAAGACTAATGGCCCACTCCTATATGTCATGAAAAATTAAAAATTTGGTGCCAAAATTACCTAACCGACATTTTCTCATGGTTTATTACACAAATGCAATTGGACAAAGCAAATAATCAAGTATAAGCATAGTTTCAAGTCCATTTTATTTCCTCTACATTAAGACATTGTCCCAATGTTCCCCAAAAGTATCAAAGTTATGATAATGGAAGGTAATTAAAAACGAAAGAAACTAATACTCCCCTGATTAGGTCGGTAGGATCCATGTGTGAAATAGTGGTTAAATCTTTCTTCAAGAAGAATGTTATGCGTGAAAAGCTCCTTCCCATCTTATGTATCATGTTCTTGATAAATTAAACCTGCACACTTGAAGAAAACAAACGAAAACTTCGCGTAAAATCAACGGTAACAATATATATACAAGACTCTACTAAACTAGGATATAATGCTTGTGGAATGGATGTTTACAGATTTTCTAGAAAATTAAGACCTGGAAAATTCCAAAAATTTATAAGTAGCCCAGAAAACGAGAAAAAGTAGATAAGTTGTTTACACGCTCCTCAGCCCGTCGAGGTTGCGACCACTGCGCCGTCAGGTTATCGACAAAGCGGTGCGATTTTACGGAAAAATCTGAAAATTTATATCTTTAGAATGCGGAAAAAGTCACGCAAAACCATCCATTATGACTCGATACAAGCATTTGACTCGAACAAACACACATGTATATCTTTTAATTAATTGGAATTCTCATGTTTCGTTTCTTTTGAAAGTGTGTAATCCTCCTACACTTATCCCTTATGTAAAATACCTTTATATGTAATAAAGGCGAAGTTAAAGACAAAATAAGCATTTTACAAATTAAACATGAGAATAAACAATCAATAAAATATAAACGACACAAACAAGCAAACAATTAAGCATGGGTTGCCTCCCACCTTTTCTTTATTTATGAGTCTTGTAGCTAGACTCGAAGTCGAACTCCTACATGACTTCACTACTGCGTCACCTTCTTCTCATGGCGGTCTCCATCGGGGGTTCCATGTTGTAGAAGTGCCCTATGATGCACTAAAGAGATCATCTTCTCCCCAATGGTCATACTCGGTCCTAGTTTCAAACAATCCTTATAGAAACCTAGAATCTTGGCCATTACATAATCTACTCCCTTATCCTTATCCTCTTCATTCCTATAGTAGACCGATAGTTTAAGTTACTTTTCATCATTGGAGATTGATGAAAACTTCTCAATCTTAAGGGCATTTGGTAAGCTACATCATCGGTCTCATCTTTGAATCTTACTATTCCTAACGATGGATCATAAGTCATCCCGGTGTTTTCTATGAAAGGCTTTCCTAGAATAGCGTGGGACAAGCTGGATCTATGCAGGCACTAATATCATTCACCACTATGAAATCCGTAGGAAACATGAAACTACCTACATGGCAATCCCTTAACTCTACCAAGAAAATTGCAACTAAACCTAGGATTATCGGGGTCTTTCCTAGTTGGGATAGGCTTCTTCATTACCCAATTATAATAGGTGCTAGTCATGATATTTATTGGGGACTTGCAGTCAATGTATGCTTTAATACAAAAAGGTGTCCTATGCAACATGGTACGTATGTTAAGATTCCAAGGGTTCCCAAACTTGATCCTAGAATTCTCTAGCATACATGTAGCGGAGGTCTCGTACTAAATGTGGGTGTGAGAGAGTTCTTCTTCCGTAGGAAACTTATTGAAATAGTCATTGCCTACTTCACCTACTTCCTCGGTTGTTTCATCCTTAGGAGTTTCACTAACCTCAAGTATTGTTTCACGGTTCTCTTAGTCATTTGTTCTATGGGATTCACTAAGGTGATGGTATTGTGATTGAACATGCTTAGCTAACTTGGGTCCTTAATCTCTACACTAGGGGCTTAGGAGTTGAGATAGCATTAACCTTCCTATCACTATTAGTCATGGCTTTCAAGAGGTTATCTATCTTAGTATCCATCTCGACTTGTTGGTTAAAGCGATTGACTTAGCTATTTGAGCTTCTTGGGATCTGAATATGTTTTGCAACATCCCTTCTATGTTTTGTTGGGTAGGGCCATGAGATGGGGGCAAGAGAAATCATTAGATGTGAATTCTTTGGTTTTTCCCCAATAGAATTAAGGGTTTGCCCTTCCACGCTTCTCGGGCGTCATTGAAAATTCTAGGTCGAGGTGTTGTAGGGAATCTTCCTCCGTTCCATTGGTGAGCGAGGATCGTAGTCAACGGAAGCTTGTCCGGGGAATCTTGTGCAAACATGAGTGTTATGAGGATCACTACATGGTTCACACGAGGAAGAAACTTTGTTCACTTGGCATGAAGACTTAGGATCATTGTAGGAGCTCATTAGGAATTTGACTTGATCTTCAAGCTCGAGCATCCTACGGTCGGAAGATTGTGAGTCAAGGGGAGGCAAGGAGATTGCCTTTACGGTTTTGGGCAACTCACGGGGGTCATTCCAACTTTCGTTGTGATAGAGAGCAAGGTCCTCTATTATACCCCACGATTCTTCCGCGGTGTGATCACTAAGTTTTCCACGTCCGCTTGTCAATGGATCGCAGTGGGAAGTTGACATGATCATAGAAGAGTTGGACTTGAAGCCAGATCAATCCGTGATGAGGGACTTTATGGAGTAAGTCCTTGAATCGAGTCCATGCCGTAGAGATTCACCTTGATGTTGTTGAAATCAAGATTTCATTCTAAGCTTAGCGGTTCTCCTTGGTAGGAAAAATTGAGCAAGAAGCGAGAGGTGAGATCATCCCAACTTGAGATGGGCCGTGATAAGTCGCTCAAGCCAATTACTAGCTTGGTCCGTGAGAGAATTGGAAGAGGCGAGTAGCGTGGTCTCCCAGTAGTGTGCATCGAGGTTGATGGAATCGACAATTTTAGGAAATCCTTAAGATCTTTTATAGATCTTGGAAGAAGTCCATGGAATACATCCGTTTGCACCAATGGATGGTGCAGTTCTGGGAGGCGTAGTTTGGGCTTTGTCGGGAAGCTCAATGGTGTTTCTATAGCCTAGGTGGCTTGGTCTCAAGTATTCACCAAGACTACAGGCTCTTGGCGGGTCATTTGGTGGTAGGTTGATGAATGGTGGTGGATTATCACCTTCCATGATGAAAAGTGATGGGGTTTACGAACAAAGGTCATGAAGAAGGGGGATAGACTACGAGGAAGCTATAAATGGGAAAAAAGACCTACTTGATAGGAATCAAGCAAGGAAGCCTAAGTGAAGTGAATTCCTAACTAGCTATTCTATTCCCGGCGGTGGCATAAAAAAACTTGATGGCGCTTTACTGAAGGCGTTGGGTCAAAGAACTTCCTTTTAAATCGAACAAGTTTTTCAACACCCTGATTGAACCTAATCTCGTTGTAGTGTAGTATTAGGGTAAGCCACGGGTATTGATATCGTTCCCTAGGGGAATAGGAATGCTAGTTGAGAATTACTACGCTAAGGTTGGGGGGTTGAGGAAGATTATTTTTGTGCTTTTTATATTTTTTGGAAAATGGAAATTACGAATCTCGAGGTTTGGATTTGGGGGTTGGTATTTCTACTGATTACCCTACTTATCTAATTATCTAATCTAAACTAGTGGGTAGTCTATGTCTAATTATTGTGTGCTCGTATGATGATTTAAAAATGTGTTTACTTAGGTTTTATTACTCCTTAATTATCTCCTATTGATGGTTGAATTGTCACGTCCTTATTCCTATTCGCGTTGTGTGTCTAGATTAAATGGGTATGGGTTATCCCTAACTCTTTGAAACTACCAAAGGTTCTTGCCTACAAAATCTCTAGGATTTATAAACTAAACACTAAGGTACTCTTCGGATATTTTAGCCTACAATGACTCTAGGTAACTATAAGCTAAGATTCACAAAGATTAATCAAGTATTAATTACACAACGAATGACCTATCGCAATACTAGATCATTAACAATTATGATAAGAGACAACCAATCAATATTCAATAATCAAGTTTCATATTCCCTAAGCAAACACTCAAGTAAATTAGCCGGACATGGGAAACATGCAAGCATACACACAAATAATTGAAGACATGTCGAATTAATGAAGTAAAACACTTATCTTGATGTAAGATAAGGTATGGAACCCTAAAATACTGTACAAGACAACCTTGGTTGGTTTAGGTTTTACTCACAAAACTACCACTGAAAATTGAAAATTCGGTTTCTATATATATTTACAATGCGGCAGCGTCACCTTTTAGATTGTGGCGCCATCGGTCGCCGTCATTAGGGTTTCGTCTTGTACGTTAGCATTGTGGCAGCGTCACCTTATGTCGTGGCAAGTCGCCTTCAATCTCGGCGTCGTCTGGATCAAATCTAGGTCGATCGAGTTGCGACTCCCACTCTTTTAAAACCTGAGAGCCGTCACTTGATATTAAGCAATTTGGCTCTTGAGCCGTCACAAAATGTGCAGCGGCGTCCTTGATTAAGCGATGATGTCGTCCCCTTCATTCAATGACACAGTGTCTCAATTCTTGACTTTGGCCATTTTCTTCGTATATTCGCGCCTTTTCGTCCGAATAAGTGTCATTCCAGCAATTTGCCTTCAAGAGACCTAAAAAGTGAAAAGGAATGAAATTAGGTAGTAACGGATACAAAAGTGATCCATTAAGGGCTTAAATGACCCCTCAAAATGGTACCTTTTAAATCCTTATCAGTTGGCCTATATATCAGTTTGATGTTAACAATGCCTTTCTTTATGGTGATCTTAATGAAACTGTTTATATGACATTGCCTGAGGGTTATTTTGATGTTAATGATAAAAGAGTTTGTAGATTAAAAAAATCTTTGTATGGGTTAAAACAAGCACCCAGACAATGGAATGCTAAATTGACCTGGTTGAGCATGGTTTCAAACAGAGCAAAAGTGACTACTCTCTTTTCACTAAAAGTGACTCAGGTAATTTTGTTGCTTTACTTGTGTATGTGGATGATATAATAATCACTGGGAGTAATTTGGAAGAAATTGAAAGGTTTAAAGTCTTCTTGAAATCTAAATTTCAAATTAAAGACTTAGGAAAGCTTAAATACTTTCTTGGCATTGAAGTGATTGAAACTGAGCAGGGTGTTTGCTTAACTCAAAGGAAGTATTGTTTGGATTTGTTAACTGATTTTTGGCTTACTTGCTTGCAAACCATCTGCTTTTCCTCTTGAACAAAATTTAGTTTTAACTAGTGAACCTACTATAACTGATCCTGTGATAGATAACTTGACTGAATATCAAAAGTTGATTGGTAAACTCATTTACTTAACTCATACTAGGCCTGATATTGCCTATTTTGTTCATTGTTTGAGTCATTTTATGCATAAGCCTCTTAAGTCTCATTTGAAAATTGCACTTAAAGTTTTGAGATATCTAAAAGGTTCTCCTGGAATGGGTATTCATATTACCAGGTGCCCAAATGTTTCTCTTGAAGCATTTGTTGATGCAGACTGGGCAAAGTGTGTTATTACTAGGAAATCTGTCACTGGATTTTGTTTATTCTTGAATGGTTCATTAGTTTCCTGGAAAAGCAAAAAACAAAACACCATTTCTAAGTCATCTATGCGAGTATAGGGCTATGGCTTCCTGCGCCATCGAAGTTGTTTGGGTTCTTAAAATTCTAGATGATTTGAAATGGGAACATTTTCTACCTGTTAAAATTTTCTGTGATAGTCAAGCTGCTATCAAAATAGCAGCCTAATCACGTGTTCCATGAAAGAACAAAGCATTTGGAAATTGACTTACATTTTGTAAGGAAAAGATTTTTAGCTGGTGTCATTAAAAGCTGAAAAGATTTATACTGAGATCAAACTAGCGATGTTTTTACTAAAGGGTTAGGCAAGCTTCAACATAACAAGCTTGTGGGTAAACTGGGCATGGTTGATATGTTCCAGGTTGGAGTTAAGGGGGGATGTTGAAGTATATAACTCCTAACCTGGAATGAATGTTTAAGGACTGATTGTGTCATTATTGTTTTTGTGTTTTAGTATTGGTTCTATCTTTGGGTCTTTACATTGAAGTCTGGAAGTGTGAGGGCTAAAGTTGACAAGTGTTGGAAGATGGAGTCAATGTGGAGTCAAGGGCTATTTAAGCTGAAGAGATGCTAGGGTTCTCATAACTCTCTCTCTGCAAATACACAAACACATTTACACATAGTGATTCTCTTTGTATTCAACCAAAGCTTTGTTGATTCTGTTCTTGTTATTCATTGTGAGATTGAGTGTTTTGTATTAACTATTGGCAAGTTAGTCTATAGGCTTGCACCTGAGTAGCAGTGGCAAGTTGTGGGTTCTTGGTTTGTTATATTGATACTGATTGAGATCAGGATCTTTCTGATCGAATTGTGGTTTTGGTTGATTAGTAAAAGATACTTGAATTAAGATTCAAGTTTGGTTTCAGGATTGTTATTAAATTTTACAATTATAACTGCAGGGGTATCAATACCAAACACTTTTAGTTGTACAGGTTCTCAGTTTTTTACTTAGGAGTTTAACTTTTAAAATAAGTTGGCTTATAGAATAAGTCTTGTTTTTCATACAGGCTTATGGTGCTTTTGACTTATAAAATAAGCTATAAGCCTTCATAAGCCCAAGCCGATAAAAAGGGTTTATAGCTAGTCAAATTACATAAATACCCTTTAAAATATAATGAATTATCACTTAAAAAAGCTTAAAATATATGTGAATTTAATTTGATAATTTTTATACGATTTTACATTAATAAGCTTTATTTTTAACTAATTCGCCAAACCGCTTTATAAACTTCAGCTTTCGGCTTATAATAAAAGCCCCGGCCCCAACCTCAACCCGAACCCCAACCTATTGCGCCAAACAATTTATATTAATTGTCTTATCACTAAGTTATTTGGTTAAGTTAGTTTCTTTTTGGTTAAGTTATTTGGTGGTGGTTGAAAAACAAATAAGCTATTTCACTTGTTACGTTACAAGGACACAACGGCTCCATTTGTTTGTTAAGTATTAAAAAAACCAACTACATGATATCGTTTAAGATGAACTTATGGCAAGAGTGTTTACATGAGAATGGGATGGGAGGTCCCAAGTTAGATGTTTGCCTAAGTTTCCATCTTGAACTTTTTTATTCTTTTATGCTTTTATTTTTCCTAATCTCGTACGGTACATTTTAGTTTTTTATGTGAGTAATTTTCCTCCTTTTACCTCTTTAGATCATACATTGATCCGTTTTTCCAACACTTAAATGGCATGTGATTTTAGGAAAATAAGTAGAAATATTTTGTAAATGATATATTGTCTCTTATGAAAATATATGTTTAGAAAGAATTAGTACCCTATATTTCATTATTAACCTTTGACGTGGATTAAAAACCAATGAGGGGTGTTGGTTTTGTGAACTCGTTCTCAATAATCCTCAAACCCTCCAAATATGGTGTTTATTGCAAACTTATATTATTAGTTCTTGTGTCTTAAAATTGATAGTTATAAAACCCGTACATATACGGGGTTTAAACATAAATAAAATATAGTTTAGTTATTATTATTCGTATGATTTGCTTTGTGTAGTTTCATTTTGAGACAGTAACTCTAGTTTCTTCTACATAGCGTGGAAGTTTAAGCTTTTTTTTAAGCAAAAAGTCTAAGCTGAATAAGCCAATGAAAAAGTTACCCAACCAAGTGTTTAGCACTCTGTACATAATTTTTGTTTTGCAACAAACAACTAACAATCTTAATTTATTTAAACATTACAAATCAAAAATGCTACTTGAAGGAACATTTATTAGCAACTAGCGGTTACACTTAATAATTGCAAGTATATAATTATGTTACCAAACGCTTTATCAAAACAAACAATAACTGCTTCTCGGTACTGCTAACTACTATTGGTTCGTGCTAATATCTGAACCAAGGTATTCAAGGTCGAGATCCTACCCAAGATCGTTTTCGTCTTTGCAAGATCGGATCGAGATATTAAGATCATGCTATAATATCATTTTCTTAATAACATTTTTTAGTATTATACAAATCTACAAATTGTATATATCAAAGCAGTCTCCCTACTCCCGGGTCTATCCTGGGGTAGGGGTAGGATCAGTCTACATTCTACCTCCCCCATACCCTGCCCCGGCGGGATTGGGTTTGTTGTTGTTGTACAAATTGTAGATATCATTAACAAAAAATTATAAGAATATTTCATGAAAATGATGTCCTAACTTATGATTACGGATATTTTAAGAAGATTTAAATGTTGTTTCTTAACTTTTATAATAACCTTGTAGTTTTTTAATTTGTTGTTCGAAAAAAAAAGACCGGATTGGATTATATCTTAAGATCTTACGGTTAAAATCGGGATACTATGTGATCTTAAACTTGCAAAAATTCTATGTAAAATCAAAATTGTTTTTGCTATGCAGCATCGTAAAATCGTAACCATGATTGAACTTTTGACCATTGGAAAAGTGAACCCAAAACCAACAAAAGCATATATAATACACACAAAAAGATTACACCAGATAAGCCATATATATTTCCCACCCAATCCAACGACGTCACTAACCGACCTAACCTCCGTCAACTAACACCGCAACCTCTCCCCACTCACAACCCTCACTCCCCGGCGCGTGCACCTCACGCGCCACACATCATCACACACTCCCCGGCGCGTGAGATCCACGCGCCACCACCTCCGCCTCCGTTGCACAGTAGCGAAAGACACACCACCAGTGACACCAGTATCATCATCATCCGACGTGTCAAAACATTCAAGGAGGGCGGTTGACTGTGTGGTGGTGGGTGGTGGGATAAGTGGGTTGTGTATAGCTCAAGCGTTGGTGACGAAGCATGCGACGAATGAGGTGGTGGTGACGGAGGCGCGTGAGAGAGTTGGCGGGAATATAAGTACGGTTGAGAAAGATAGGTATTTGTGGGAGGAGGGTGAGAGAGTTTCCAGCACTCTGATGCTATGCTTACTATGGTGGTATGGTTTTGTGTTTTTGTGTTTCGGTTATTGCCCCTTTTTTTTAAGTCTAGGAGTAGTTTAGGTGTTTGCGAATATTAGATGTAGAAAAACGCGCAATGTAGGAATCTAGGAGATAGTGTTTACGGTTTACGAGCTTATCTGTTTTCGGCTTATGTTTCATAAGCCCAATTTTTCCGGCTTAATTTGAAACTTGTCGGCTTATATAAGCTTATTATATCATAATAAGCTTGTATAAGCCCATAAGTTTGAAAATAAGCCAAAAAAAATTGAGCTTATGGAATATAAGCGAAAATGAAATAAGACCATAAGTTCTAAAATAAGCTTAAACAAACACCCCCAAAGGTTTATTTATGGGTTTGTGAGGTTATTTATTTTCGGCTTATGTTTCATAAACTGATAGGAGTTGTTTAGTATTAGCAGTGGCAAGTTAACAGTAGCAGTGGAAACTTAATACTAGCAGTGGAAAGTTGGTTAGGTTATAAGGCACGTGAGGCGCAGGTGTGTTATTACACACGTGAGGTGCACGTGACCACTCTCCTTTGAAGCTAACCAACTTTCCCACTCAAACTCTCTTTTAAATACTTGTAATTCCTTTTAATTTGTAAGCTTATGTGATATACAATTTCCTCTCTAAAATCTATCTCTCTATAATCATTGATCTGTGCTAAACTAGTCAAGCTACCTCACACAAGCTAGCCACTTGTGAATGGCTAACCGTAAGAAGCTTAAAACTGCTTAAAACACAAATACAATGAAGTCCTTGAGAATAGAATGAATTCGAGGTCGTTAAGTCCCACGGAGACTCAATGGTGTGTAAACACTAGATCAGATGATAGAATGATCACTAAGGATAGTGATCAGTAAAGGTTTTGATGAATTATTACACTACTGATTGCTTGGAATGAGATTGGAAAGCGTGGAAGCACAACAATCAGATAAGACAAGCGTAAAGCGTGCGTTTAAAACTACGTAAACGTACAAAATAAAAAGTGAGATCTAAAAAAATAAAAGACCTAAAAATATGAAAATGACATTTTTGGAATCCTAAAAATAAAAGAAAATTATTAGAAAAAGAAAATTATTTTTACAACTATTTAATTAATTATTATTAATTAAAAACTATTTTAAACTATTTAAAAATAACCTAAAATAAAAGAAAATACAAAATAAGGCTAGAAAAATAAGATTATGATTCAGAAAAATCTAAAATATTATAAAACTAATTTTAAAATTAAAAATATATTTTTTACACTTTTTATCTAATTATTACTAATTAATTATTATTTAAAATACACTTAAATACTAGAAAATATCAAATAAACCTGGAAAAATGAAATTTCAACTTGGAAAAATCTAAAATATGATAAGACTAATTCTAAAACTGAAAAGATATTTTTTATGCTTTTTAATTATTTATTACTAATTATTTAAGACTTTTAACTATTAAAAATTCTAATAAATACTAAAAAGATAGAGAAAATATGAAACTTTTTCTAAAAATAACTTAAGGTGACAGAAAACTAAGAAAATATAAAAACAAGATTTGCTTATTAATAAGATGAAAAGAAAAATCAAAAAGCTAAAACCTTTTAAATAAACACTATCAACATTTTAAAAATGAAGTTTTTCTGGATTTTCTTTTTGAAAACTACTTAACTACTGAAAATATGAAACTTTAACAAACACAACAATTTTACAAACTTAAAATAAGCAGTTTGAGAAGCTTATAAGCCAACAGATTTGTTAATGAGCTTATTTGATGAATTAAGCTTGAACAAGCTCTGTGAAACAAAAGCTAGAATAAGATAAAATAAGCTACAAGCTACTTATATGAAGCTAAAAGACACAAAGATTAACACTGAAAAGCTAGGAAAAAGCTAATAAGCACTTTAGCTATTCTACTAAACAAGCAGGCCTGTGGACTTTTTAAAGGCTAAAATAAGCTAAGTAAATAAGCTCAAAAGCTGAAAACAAGCCTTGAGTCAACAAGCTAGCTAGGTTGGGTATCCAAAAAACCCAAGCTCACACTGTGGGGGCCACTGTAGAGCTTGTGGTGAGCTTATGAAGATGGTACCAAAAACACTAATTACTCAGTGTATACTGATTAACTCAGTATGTACTGATGGAATGGGACAAAGAAGAAGCTAGGTGCAGCCCTAGCTATTAAGCTAGAAATTGAAAAAGTAAACTTGAGACCCAAAGAAGACTAGGTCAGCTACCCAAAGAACCAAAAATTACAAGATTTGAGCAATTAATAAGCTCTATGTGAGCTTATCAAGTTGGACCACCCAACTGTGCACAGGGCACCCTTTTCAGTCAATGTACCAAAAGAAACCAGAAAATAAGCACTTAAAAAGCTGATTAAAGGAAAGCTAATATTTTTCTAATTTTGTTTAGCAACTGAACTTTAATACCCCAAAAGATTTTAAGCTAAAACTCACTATTAAACTCACACTGAAATTATCTATTTTAATAAAAAACGTCCAAAATGAAAATTTTGACTTTTTAAGGAAAACTAAAAGTTTGACCAAGATGAACTTTGAATCACTACTACTCACTGATTTTGTTGTTTTAAGGTATACTAAGACTGATTTGATTGATTTTAACAACTTATATACATAAAAACAAGATCAATGATCATGCAAATCCAACGATGAGTGCAGAGATGAGATCAAAATAGATTTTGACTTTTTGACAAATGACTAATGGTTTTCTTGTTAACTGAGGTATTAGGTGTGTAAGTAACACAGAACAACCCCAAACAAACAATACAAACAAGTCCTACTATGGTTTAAACAGACAAATTCAAACACCCTTACTTAGAAGATTTTGGTGAATTTCAAAGCAAAACTCAAATTAAAGCCATGAGACTTGTTGCAGACCTTATAATATCACTTATTAGGATTAATGAAGCCTTAAACAACAATCATAACAACATTAAACTAAAAAAAACCATGATGCTATTTTTAACTGTCAAGATGAAATTTTTTGTAAACTACCAATTTAAAAGAACAACAACTGATTTTAAGGATTAGATACACTTAACTATATCTAATGAACATAAAGAAACAGAAATTTAGGCTAATGAACAACTACAACAGTAAAATGCAAAAATGAATAAAAAGGCTTACAAAAGCTTCCAAGCTCAAAACTGAGATCAAGAACCAATTATCACCCCTATTAGCTTACCACTAAGCTTCTAACCCAAGGCCATCCATAATTCACCCTGCTCCAGCTGTGTACACCATTTCCAATGACTTTTGATTTTTCAACTATTTAATTTGTATTTTTGGTGATTTTTGATTTTTGCTTCTAAACTGACTTTTAGTGTTTCTAAAAGCTTGAATAAGCTTTATAGGAGCTTATGTGTCTTATTTAGTCCAAGATAACACCTTGTAACAACATTTGATTCACATGAGATTTTTGAACATGAAATTTGCATAAACTTTAAATAGAACTTGATACTGAAATTAAGGATTGGAAAAGATTCAAATACACTTTAATAACTTAAACAAAGTCTTGGAAAGACTTAAAATACACTGGAAATTTTGAAATTTATTAAAACGACTAACTTTAGCTAAAATTACACTAGATATATAGATACAATGCATCTCTCTCTTCTTTATAGACTTTTTGAACTCGATGACATCTCGATTGTATCCCACCAATTTCGACCATTGGATCTCTCTAATTCATCATATCCGTCCAAGTGGATTTTGGCGCCAATTCTTCTTTGAGAGGTTTGAGTCAATTAAAGCTTTTGGTGCTAGTGGAGGTGGAGGGACAAGGTAAGGAGGGGTGGTGATAGGATCAAGTGGATTTGAAAAATAGCAATACCATTTCTGGTTTTGGTTTGGTAGCGTTATCTGTGAGGAGACAAAGCGATTGTCAAGGATTTGACTTTTTGGAGTGGTTTAATAATACAAGGGGTTCACAATGGGTATGAGGGGGTCAAGTGGTATATGGCAGGGTTCTTTTTGGTTTTGGATGGGGTTCTAAATACAAAAGAGATCCAATTGGTATTAATAAAGCATAAGGACCATTTTGTAATTACGCAAACTTGAGGGACCAAAACTGAACTTTTTCCAAATATATCACAAGGACCAAACTTGACAAACTTTGATAGTACAAGGATAACTTTTGCATAAAATTCCATTTTAAAATATCCGGGGACTATTTTGCAATTTTTCAAAGCTCGGGGACCTTACGCCATTTGACCAAAGAATCATTCAAGGACCAATTTTAACAACTTAGAATATTTCAGGGACCTTGAATGAAAAATTCCACATTTTGAATTCGAGGACTAGATTTGACAACGTTTTGAAACTTGGGGACTAAAGCGCCAATTTTGCAAACTTGAATCATTTTTCATCTGATTTTGATATTTTTGCATTTAAAACACATAAAAAACTGATTTGTGATATTTTCATCATTTTGATGCATTTTTGAGTGTTTTCAGATGATTTTGCAGTTTAGATTGTACAAAAATGATGAGTATTTAGACACTCATCAATCATTTGTAACAACTTTGCAACAAACTATCCACCATTGATAATACATTGAGCTTTCGTTGATCTTTTCTTAATCTTTGATTGGCCAAGTTCTTGTAAAACACTCTTATCGATCTTCATTGATCCTAACTGTGTCTATCAACTGGTATCAGAGACTTTTCCTGGTGAAGTCTCATTACCTTGCATTCAAGATTCATAATTCAAGATTACTGTTGGTTTTTGGAGCCAAATTCTGTTATTCAAGATTCATTCAAAATTCAAGAAATAGCATACAACGGCTCAAGATTCTGTCATAACCACCATAAACCACCATTTTCACCGTCGTTCAGTTTTGTTTAGTTGGTTAAATTTTGATACATTGACTTAGTTTTGGGTCTCAATCAAGATGTCGACAACTATTTCAGCGACCCAATTACAATTGGGAGTTTCAGCGATCCAATTACAAGTAGATTATCTGACAAGACAAAACACTTGCAATGATGTTCACGAAGTGTTTGATGAATTGTTTATGAATAAACTTCTCAACAAAGAATGTGCAATGCTCGAGTATTACAATGCGTTTAATTCTTGGTTTAGCAATAAAGGTGTTAGTGCAAATATTACGATATTTAATCTATACATTCTCATTTGTTTTGTTGATGACAAACATGTAACTTGTAATACATAACGTAAAATGTATAAGTTACTTGTAATTATATATTGTCTCAACATCTCTCGACGATTCAAGTCCTTGTATGCTACAACACATGTTCGTACATGTTTGTTATGTTGCGTTATGATCAAACCCCCAACAAACCATTAAAACATGTTTAGCTAAATAGTTTATGTATAACAACTGGTGTTTACATATTGGGTATCCTTTTTGGCGGTGTAGTTTGGACTATGATGGCCCCCGGTGGGTCCAGCATGGCAAGCTGTGAGAATGTCAAGAGCTTCCTGTCCATAAACACATCGCCGGATGACTTGATCCGCACAAATTTTGAACAAGAAGGGGTTCGTCCGAAATAATGTTTAACATCTTTGAAGAATTTGTTCTTACTGTTGGGTCGACATCCCTTTCACTATGAAGTTACCCGCATGGTAATTTGCGAAGTCAACAAACCATGGGGTGGTAGAATTTCCACGAAAAGAAACCGCATTGAGTGTCTCGAGAGGAAATGTTTCATTTATTTCCTTTTTCACGAAAACATCTTGGTGAGGGTTTTCTAATCTGACGGATGATCGGCTAGATTCTCGGCTCCTTTTTATCACGTATGATGATATCAAATTCTTGAAGGAGGAGAATCCAGCGAGCAATCTCGGCTTTGCATCTTGTTTTGCAAAGAGATATTTGAGAGCCGAATGATCCGTATACACCACGAATTTGGTCAAGATTAAAGTACGGTGAAACTTCTCAAATGCATACACCACGGCTAATAGCTCTGTTTCTGTGGTGGTGTAATGAGTTTGAGCTTGATCATAGTTTTGCTTAGCGTAGTGGATAGGCTGAAAATGCTTATTTCTACGTTGCCCTAAGACTGCACCGATAGCAAAATCACGTGCATCGCACATGAGCTCAAAGGGCAAGTCAGTCGGTCGAGCAACGAGAATGGGTGCTTGATAATTTTTCTTCAATGTTTCAAAAGCTTTGATGCACTCGGGTGAGAAGATAAAAGGAGCATCCTTTTCAAGAAGATGGGTCATAGGTCGGGCGATTTTAGAGAAATCTTGTATGAATCTGCGATAGAAACCGGCATGACCTAAAAAACTCCTAATACCTTTGGCGGTAGTAGGATGAGGTAATTTAGCAATAACATCGACTTTTGCTCTATCTACCTCAATCCCATTTTTTGAAATTTTATGGCCAAGGACTATGCCTTCTTTGACCATAAAGTGGCTTTTTTCCCAATTTAGACAAAGATTGGTGTCTTCACACCTTTTGAGCATTTTATCTAAATGGGAGGGACATGTTTGAAACGAATCCCCAATGACCGAGAAGTCATCCATAAACACCTCCATTGATTCCCTGATCATGTCGTGGAAAATGGCCATCATACATCGTTGGAGCGTGCGGGAGCATTACATAAGCCAAAAGGCATACGTTTGTAGGCAAAAGTTCCGTATGGGCTGGTGAATGTGGTTTTCTCTTGATCACTGGATCAAGGGAATCTGAAAATAACCCGAGAAACCATCAAGGAAACAATAGTATTCATTCCCTGCTAATCTCTCAAGCATCTGGTCCATGAAGGGTAGAGGAAAATGGTCTTCACGGGTGGCGTCATTCAACTTACGATAGTCAATGCAAACACGCCATCCTGTCACCAATCGAGTTGGAATTAACTTCGTTATCTTCATTGTGACAACGGTAATGCCACCCTTTTTCGGAACACAATGAATTGGGCTGACCCAAGGACTATTTGAGATCGGGTAAATCAATCCTGCATCAAGAAGTTTGATAACCTCTTGTTTGATAACATCATGGATTGTTGGATTCACTCGTCTCGATGTTGAGCTGCTGGTTTAAAGTCATCCTCCATTAAGATTTTGTGAGTACTGAACTTCGGGGTTGATACCTTAATGTCGGAGAGTTTCCAAGCAATTGCTTGCTTGTGTGACTTCAAGATTTTATGAGGAGCGACTTTTTCATCTTTACTCAAATCTCGGGCAATAATGGACGGGTGCAATTTATCATCACCCTCAAGAAATGCATACTCGAGATGAGGAGGTAAGTCCTTAAGCTCAACCTCGGGAAATTCTTGATTTTTCTCAAGCTGACTTGACTTCCTTGTTATGAAGCTCGGCGGGAGGGATAGGAGGAGAAGTGTCCCGATTTAACAACTTCTTTAGAAGAATATCTCCTCAGTTAATCTCATTTTGATTAATCTCATGGGATGAATCACTAGGGTGAGGGTTGATGATGGATCATCATTAAGCAACTTCTCAATAAGAAGTATGTCCCCTCAATGTCAATTGGAGCGTGATCAATTTCCCATGGAGCAGAATCACTAGCCAAGTATGCTTCAATCTCTTCCAAGATGAAGTCTCTTCCCTCAAAAGGAGTGATAGAAGGGGTAGAATTGGCTATGATAGGTTGAGAGGATGTGGTGGGATCCCCACTACGAATTATGAGAATAACCAAGAACTTCTTGAGAGTACTCTTTAGTAGCAACATCAATGATATCTATTCGGTTAACCGACTTCGGAATCATAGTTTCGGAGTACCTCGAGGTTTGATCAAGGTTAAAGTACGGACTTCATTACCAACCGCGTAATGTGATTTCTTGCTCAAATACATCTATGAGAGCACGGACCGTTCTCAGGAATCCTCGACCAACAATGAGAGGAACCCGATGATCGGCATCAAAATCAACAACCACGAAGTCAGTTGGAAAATGGAACTTTCCTACTTTCACAAATACGTCCTCGGCAATGCCAAGGGCCGGGATATGGAACGATCGCAAGCTCGAGAGTCATGCATGTAGGAGTAAGTTCAGGAAGAAAGTTTCTTCCACGAATAAGGCATTAGGTTTATGCTTGCACCAAGATCGCTAGGGCAAAGCATTCAACCATTCACGGAAATACACAAGGTAAGAGAAATTTTCCGGGATCTCCAAGCTTTTCACGGAAGCTTCTTGAGAATAACTCTTGGCGGTCTCGTTAAGAGGAGTTTTAGCCATTTCAAACAGCTTTTCCTTATTGCTTAACATGTGTTTGAGGGTTGATGCAAACTTGGGCATCGGCATGATAGCATCCGCAAAGCTTATGTCAAAATGTAACTCTTGGAAAATTTGGAAAATTTTATCCATTTGATGGTAGCTTTCTCAGCGGAGCTTTGCTCATTCAAGCGTGATGGGTAAGGAATAGAAGATTTGGATTTACGGTTTTCAACGGGAGCTACAGGAGGTTCAAAACAACTGGATTGGATTTGGGTTTACGGACAACTTGAGGTTGGACTACGAAGGTGGGGCGTGTCGCGGTACTTCCGTGGGCTTGAATAATGCACCTTGTCCGTTGTATCCTTGGTAACTTGACTCATTTCTCCTGGTGGAGGAGGCATTGGAGTCGTAGGTCCATTGTGTGTCCTAGGTTCACTTTCCACTACCCTTGGGATAGAAGAAGAAGAGGTAGTAGGAATAGCAGGTCCATCATATGAAACACCACTTACGGTTGTGATCGCCTTTGCACATGCGCCCCTCGGGTTAGCGATCGTGTTACTCGGAAGTTTTCCCGAGCCCGAGGTTGATCATTTAAAGACTTCTTAAGATCGCAATCATTGACCAACAACTGTTCATTTCATCTTGGGACTTCATGAATTGCTTCAACAACTCATCGGATGATGGTCAGTTGGAACAATGGTGGGAGGTGGATTAGGAAAAATTACGGCCTCTAATATTAGGATTAGGGCCTTGGTTTTGAAAATTTCCTTGATTAGGATTCATATTCCCATGAAATTGATTCCCTCGATTGAAGTTGTTTTGATGAAGGTTCCCTTGATGTTGGAAACCTTGATTTGGTGCAGGATAGAAATTACCTTGGTTTTGGTAACCTTGGTTCATTCTAGGTTGGTTCGACCCGGTTTTGCATGTTATGATTCCGTTAAAACCGGTGGTGCCTCGATTAGTGTTAGCACGGTAGTGTGGTTCATTTTGAGGACGGTATTGATTACCTCCTTGATGTGAACTACCGGCTAGAGCATTGGCTTCAAATGGACTACCATCGGTGGCAGTGCAATTGTAGTATGCATGAGGACCACCACAAGTAACACAACTCTCGACTTTCTTCACTTCACCATGTGTTGGTGTCTGAGTGAAGGTCACTTTCTTTTGGTTAGCAAGAACCAAAGCTTGAACAATATCTGTGAGTTTGTCAATCTTAGCATCGGTGCTAGATGTACTCACGGGAGTTGAAGAAGAAGAAGGTCCAGGATGAGACCATATGTCTTTGCTCTGAAAGGGCGACTCCAGATTTGTTCTCACTGATTTGCAAGGCTTCTTTGGTAGTCTTGCTCAGAAATTACCTCCCGGAAGCATTCAAAGAGTCTTGATTAGTCTGGTTGAGACCATTATAGAAAGTATCCATTTGCATTAACTCAGTAAAACCATGATGCGGACACTTTATGGCAACTTGTAACGATCCCATGCCTCCCTAACATTCATCAAATCTCCGAGAAAATTTCATTATCTCATTCTTAAGACTTGTGGTTCGAGATGGAGGATAGAACTCGTTAACGAACTTGGTAACTAGATCCTCCCATGTCTCAATGGAACGAGGGGATTGTTTCTCAAGCCAATTCCGGCTTGTCCCCTCTGAGAAAATGGGAACGTAGAAGCTTGATAGCTTCATGTGGGACATTCTTGTACTTGATGGTAGATGCAATCTTGTTAAACCATCGAATGTGTGCATGAGGATCATCCCGCTCAAATCCATAGAATTGGCTTTGGGTTACTAGATTAAGCAACCCGGTTTTGAGCTCGAAGTGTGTCACCCACGATGGTCGGGACAACAATAGCATCTCCATAACCCTCGATGGGTGCTTGGAGAAGCTCATTCATGGGCTTGTCTTCTCGCCATTACGACGGTGGTGGTGGTAGACGTTCTCACCACGGCCGAAGGAGCTGAACGCCCTCTACGTCTACGAGGAATCTTTCCAAGTTCTGAAAGTGGACTTGTAGAACTCGAAAGAACGAGCGCATGCACTAAGTATAAAAATCAATTTTCAAAACAAATGCGAGGCAAAACGACAAGTGAACTTAACCAATAATCACAAATGAAATGGCTTCTTTGAAAAGGTACACCAAATCACAAGGACACAAAGGCAAGTTTTAAATCTCGATGTTCGGAACTTATTATGGTCACACCCCCGTTAGTAGGTGTACGCCTTGATTTGCGGTGGTTGATTTTATGTATATATTAAGTACCACTGAAAAGACGTAGGTATAGATTTGTGCAAATGGGTTGAAAAACTTTTGGACAATATTTTTGGTATCGTCTTGTTTAACCAAATCGTATCTCTTTAAGAATCACCTCAAAGAAAATACAAGATAGAAAACGTTCCGATTGTTTTGTTGTTTTATATTTTTTGGTGTTTTTAACACTTTAGGAAAAGTGCTAATGAACTTTTTGAGATTTTCTTATAACTTTACAAAAAACTTTTTACAAATGGTGGGATATGTGCAAGAATGGGTCTAAAAATGGCTTAACACACGCTAAAAGCCTCCCCGCTGGCGCCAAAATTTGATCGTGCTAAACTAGTCAAGCTACTCACACAAGCTAGCCACTTGTGAATGGCTAACCGTAAGAAGCTTAAAACCGCTTAAAACACAAATACAATGAAGTCTCGAGAATAGAATGAATTCGTCGTTAAGTCCCACGGAGATCAATGGTGTGTAAACACTAGATCGATGATAGAATGATCACTAAGGATAGTGATCAAGAAGGTTTTGATGAATTATTACACTACTGATTGATTGGAATGAGATTGGAAACAAAATTGGAACGCACAACAATCAGATAAGACAAACGTAAAACGCACGTTTAAAACTACTAAACGCACAAAATAAAAAGTGAGATCTAAAAAAATAAAAGACCTAAAAATATGAAAATGACATTTTTGGAATCCTAAAAATAAAAGAAAATTATTAGAAAAGAAAATTATTTTTACAACTATTTAATTAATTATTATTAATTAAAAACTATTTTAAACTATTTAAAAATAACCTAAAATAAAAGAAAATACAAAATAAGGCTAGAAAAATAATATTATGATTCAGAAAAATCTAAAATATTATAAAACTAATTTTAAAATTAAAAATATATTTTTACACTTTTTATCTAATTATTACTAATTAATTATTATTTAAAATACACTTAAATACTAGAAAATATCAAATAAACCTGGAAAAATGAAATTTCAACTTGGAAAAATCTAAAATATGATAAAACTAATTTTAAAACTGAAAAGATATTTTTTATGCTTTTTAATTATTTATTACTAATTATTTAAGACTTTTAACTATTAAAAATTCTAATAAATACTAAAAAGATAGAGAAAAATATGAAACTTTTTCTAAAAATAACTTAAGGTGACAGAAAACTAAGAAAAATATAAAAACAAGATTTGCTTATTAATAAGATGAAAAGAAAAATCAAAAAGCTAAAACCTATTAAATAAACACTATCACTGTTTTAAAAATGAAGTTTTTCTGGATTTTATTTTTGAAAACTACTTAACTACTGAAAATATGAAACTTTAACAAACACAACAATTTTACAAACTTAAAATAAGCAGTTTGAGAAGCTTATAAGCCAACAGATTTGTTAATGAGCTTATTTGATGAATTAAGCTTGAACAAGCTCACAAACTGAAACAAAAGCTAGAATAAGATAAAATAAGCTACAAGCTACTTATATGAAGCTAAAAGACACAAAGATTAACACTGAAAAGCTAGGGAAAAGCTAATAAGCACTTTAGCTATTCTACTAAACAAACAGGCCTGTGGACTTTTTAAAGGCTAAAATAAGCTAAGTAAATAAGCTCAAAAGCTGAAAACAAGCCTTGAGTCAACAAGCTAGCTAGGTTGGGTATCCAAAAAGCCCAAGCTCACACTGTAGGGGCCACTGTAGAGCTTGTGGTGAGCTTATGAAGATGGTACCAAACACCGATTACTGTGTATACCGATTAACTCAAGATGTACCGAGAATGGGATAAAGAAGAAGCTAGGTGCGCCCTAGCTATTGCTAGAAATTGAAAAGTAAACTTGAGACCCAAAGAAGACTAGGTCAGCTACCCAAAGAACCAAAAATTACAAGATTTGAGCAATTAATAAGCTCTATGTGAGCTTATCAAGTTGGACCACCCAACTGCGTAACAGGGCACCCTTTTCACCAATGTACCAAAAGAAACCAGAAAATAAGCACTTAAAAAGCTGATTAAAGGAAAGCTAATATTTTTCTAATTTTGTTTAGCAACTGAACTTTAATACCCCAAAAGATTTTAAGCTAAAACTCACTATTAAACTCACACTGAAATTATCTATTTTAATCAAAAACGTCCAAAATGAAAATTTTGACTTTTTAATGAAAACTAAAAGTTTGACCAAGATGAACTTTGAATCACTACTACTCACTGATTTTGTTGTTTTAAGGTATACTAAGACTGATTTGATTGATTTTAACAACTTATATACATAAAAACAAGATCAATGATCATGCAAATCCAACAGTGAGTGACAGAGATGAGATCAAAATAGATTTTGACTTTTTGACAAATGACCAATGGTTTTTCTTGTTAGACTGAGGTATTAGGTGTGTAAGTAACACGTAACAACCCCAAACAAACAATACAAACAAGTCCTACTATGGTTTAAAACGACAAATCCAAACACCCTTACTTAGACAGTTTTGGTGAATTTCAAAGCAAAACTCAAATTAAAGCCATGAGACTTGTTGCAGACCTTATAATATCACTTATTAGGATTAATGAAGCCTTAAAAAACAATCATAACAACATTAAACTAAAAAAAAACCATGATGCTATTTTTAACTGTCAAGATGAAATTTTTTGTAAACTACCAATTTAAAAGAACAACAACTGATTTTAAGGATTAGATACACTTAACTATATCTAATGAACATAAAGAAACAGAAATTTAGGCTAATGAACAACTACAACAAGAAATGCAAAAATGAATAAAAAGGCTTACAAAAGCTTCCAAGCTCAAAACTGAGATCAAGAACCAATTATCACCCCTATTAGCTTACCACTAAGCTTCTAACCCAAGGCCATCCATAATTCACCCGCCCACTGGTACACCATTTCCAATGACTTTTGATTTTTCAACTATTTAATTTGTATTTTTGGTGATTTTTGATTTTTGCTTCTAAACTGACTTTTAGTGTTTCTAAAAGCTTGAATAACACTCTTTATAGGAGCTTATGTGTCCACTTTTTAAAATTTAGTCCAAGATAACACCTTGTAACAACATTTGATTCACATGAGATTTTTGAACATGAAATTTGCATAAACTTTAAATAGAACTTGATACTGAAATTAAGGATTGGAAAAGATTCAAATACACTTTAATAACTTAAACAAAGTACTGGAAAGACTTAAAATACACTGGAAATTTTGAAATTTATTAAAACGACTAACTTTAGCTAAAATTACACTAGATATATAGATACAATGCATCTCTCTCTTCTTTATAGACTTTTTTGAACTCTGATGACATCTCTGATTGTATCCCACCAATTTCCAGCCATTGGATCTCTCTAATTCATCATATCCGTCCAAGTGGATTTTGGCGCCAATTTCTTCTTTGAGCAGGTTTGAGTCAATTAAAGCTTTTTGGTGCTAGTGGAGGTGGAGGGGACAAGGTAAGGAGGGGTGAGGTGATAGGATCAAGTGGATTTGAAAAATAGCAATACCAACTCGGTTTTGGTTTGGCGCTATCGTGAGGGAGACAAACAAATGTCAAGGATTTGACTTTTGACCGAGTGGTTTTAATAATACGGGGGTTCACAATGGTAATGACGGGGGTCAGTGGTATATGGCATGGGTTCTTTTTGGTTTTGGATGGGGTTCTAAATACAAAAAGGGTCCAATTGGTATTAATAAAGCATAAGGACCATTTTTGTAATTCTGCAAACTTGAGGGACCAAAACTGAACTTTTTCCAAATATATCACAAGGACCAAACTTGACAAACTTTGATAGTACAAGGATAACTTTTGCATAAAATTCCATTTTAAAATATCCAGGGACTATTTTTGCAATTTTTTCAAAGCTCAGGGACCTTTTCTGCCATTTGACCAAAGAATCATTCAAGGACCAATTTTAACAACTTAGAATATTTCAGGGACCTTGAATGATAAAATTCCACATTTTTGAATTCCAGGGACTAGATTTGACAACGTTTTGAAACTTGGGGGACTAAAACTGCCAATTTTGTAAACTTGAATCATTTTTCATCTGATTTTGATATTTTTGCATTTAAAACACATAAAACACTGATTTGTGATATTTTCATCATTTTTGATGCATTTTTGAGTGTTTTCAGATGATTTTGCAGTTTAGATTGTACAAAAATGATGAGTATTTAGACACTCATCAATCATTTGTAACAACTTTGCAACAAACTATCCACCATTGATAATACATTGAGCTTTCGTTTCTTAATCTTTGATTGGCCAAGTTCTTGTAAAACACTCTTATCGATCTTCATTGATCCTAACTGTGTCTATCAACTGGTATCAGAGAGTTTTCCTGGTGAAGTCTCATTGCAACAGATTCAAGATACATAATTCAAGGCCTCGTCGTTTTTCCGCCAAATTCTGTTATTCAAGATTCATTCAAAATTCAAGAAATAGCATACAACGGCTCAAAATTCTGTCATAACCACCATAAACCACCATTTTCACCGCCGTTCAGTTTTGTTTAGTTGGTTAAATTTTGATACATTGACTTAGTTTTGGGTCTCAATCAAGATGTCGACAACTATTTCAGCAACCCAATTACAATTGGGAGTTTCAGCGATCCAATTACAAGTAGATTATCTGACGAGACAAAACACTTGCAATGATGTTCACGAAGTGTTTGATGAATTGTTTATGAATAAACTTCTCAACAAAGAATGTGCAATGCTCGAGTATTACAATGCGTTTAATTCTTGGTTTAGCAATAAAGGTGTTAGTGCAAATATTACGATATTTAATCTATACATTCTCATTTGTTTTGTTGATGACAAACATGTAACTTGTAATACATAACGTAAAATGTATAAGTTACTTGTAATTATATATTGTCTCAACATCTCTCGACGATTCAAGTCCTTGTATGCTACAACACATGTTCGTACATGTTTGTTATCTTGCGTTATGATCAAACCCCCAACAAACCATTAAAACATGTTTAGCTAAATAGTTTATGTATAACAACTAGTGTTTACATATTGGGTAAATATATACATAACTAGTATGTATTATAAGGGGTAATATAAATGGGTAGAAAACTTAAGTATTTGACCCATTGACCAAATACATTGAATGTAGTTCGGTAAAACCCAAAAGTCCATGACCCATACCCAATGTCTAGATACAATGTACCCTTTGTGGGAACTCAAAACCATAGACTAGATGCATTGCATCTTGTAGATACATTGAATCTACTTGGTACCCATAACCCATGACCCATACCCAATGTCTTGATACATTGTACCCTTGGTGGGCACTCAAAACCCATGGATCATATCCATAACCCATGCTATTGACCCATACCCATAAGACTAGATACATTGTACTCACTAGATACATTGTATCTAAAGGAATACCCATGGACCAACCCATAACCCATGACCCATAACCAAAAAACCCATGGGTAAAAGGGAGCGTCCCACGGATCCCCAGTAATACACTAGACGGATCCCTCAAGGGAGGGATCCGTGGGATCTGGGGAACAGTGGCTAGTTTTCTTCTATAAATAGTGAGCCACTTCTTACCATTTCTTCACACCTTCACACATAGTTTCTCTCCACCAAATCTAGGATATTTAGATCGTTAGAAACATGTAAACCACCCTCATCTCATATGATCATAATGCTTCTAACTCTCATTTGTTGTAAGCATACTCCCGAAGTGATCCTCCAAAGCAAGCTTAGAGATCTTGCTTCCTTACCTACTGAAGTGATCACCCATCACAAGATACAAGCACATGAATATCTTATAAAACAAGCTTGGGAAACTTGTCATCTTCATTCATAGAAGACTAACTACATCATGCTTTGGGTTCTTGATGTTTAGTCTAGGAGTTCATATCCATTAGACACATTGTCTTGGATATTGTCTAGTATCATACTCTTGTATCTATGACTAGACTAGATGGTTTATGTGTTTGTGCCATAAAACACAAGGTTTGTTATGTTGGGCCACAAAACATAACGGGTGTCATAGATGTGTCAAAGGCATTAGTGAAGAGTGCCAAAGATCCGTGTTAAAGGCATTAGTGAAAGGTCTTTGAAGGATCGTAAATGGCATTAGTGAAGAATGTCTAGGTCGTATAATCGATGAGGTGCATCGTTATACATATAGTATTTGTTTAGATCCAAGGATGGTGATATCCTTGATGGTGTTGTAACAAGGAGTGGATCTCCTTGAGATTAGGTGTTGTGTTGTGATGGGTAGTAGTTCCTCCATAGTAATGGAACTAGGTGCTTAGCCTAGTACCTAATAAAGGGTAGGTGACGTTGTGTAGGTGTGGTTCACCTTGGAGTGAAAGAACCCGGTGGTTAGCCTAGCACCGTATAAAGGGTAGGCGACGTTGTGATAGGTGTGGTTCGCCTTGGTGTGAAAGAACTCGGTATTTAGCTTTGTACCGGAAAAAGGTGTAAGCGACGTTGTGAAGGCTTCTCCGCCACAAGGAGTTGGTGTAGTGATTACGAACTCTCGAGTAGGTGACTCGGGAGTGGAGTAGGGCAAGGAAGGTGTCCTTGTAGCCGAACCACTATAAATCCCCGTGTTGGTTTGTCTATCCTTTTACTTATCGCTTTACTCTTATTCTTGCATTACATTGTTTATTTTCTATTTGGTTGATGTCTATGTTTGTGACACATACTTGGTCTTTCATATAGTCACAAACTATATTTAACACTTTACATATTATGACATGCTTGATCAAGAAAAGCAAAGGACTAATAATGGTGAAACTTGATTTTTAATGAACCATTAATCTTGCGGAATCTTATGTGATATTAAGGGGTTGGCCTTACATGCCGTAATGCATTAAATGCATCCTCTCGTCGAGATTAGCAAATGCAATGGTTTATACTATATTTGATACAAAAGTTTTAAGTTTGAAACGAAAACGTATTCACCCCCCCACGCTTTCACAATTGGTATCAAAGCGGGTTGGCTCTAGTATTTAAAACAAATGGTTTTCAAAACGAGTAAGGTCCTCGTATCAAATTTTTGGTGAAGTCAAGCATAATATGAAAAGTGTTTTGTTGATTTTTTTTCTTTGAAGTTTTGTTGTTAGATATCTTGTTAATCAAGCTTGATTAAAGGTAAAAATGGTTAATATAACTTCACTAAAAAGTCTACAAAGGTTAAACCTTTTCATCGGGTCAAAACGTACATTTTTGTAATTCTGTATAAGATCCGCGGATCCCTCAGGTTACACTGGACGGATCCCTCAAGCAAGGGATCTGTGGGATCCGTGGTACGAAGACGCTTTTGTCTCAATTTCAAAAATTCATAACTAATTAACCGTAAGTCGTTAGAAGTCGTGCCACCTATCGTTTTAAAGGTATTTGAGTCTACTTTCATTTAAAAATGATTTCATAAACTGATTCAAAACAAAAATTTATAGAATCATTGATTTATAATAGAAAGTCATTTTTCGGTCATAACTTTTGCACAAACTTTTGATCTAATTGGAGACGGATGTTTTCATCTTTGAATAGCAATGTGTCATCTTTTGAAATTAAGGTTTTGATCATATTTATAAAGGAAACTAATCAAGCTTAGTATACATGTTTAACACAAAGCGATGAAAGGAACTTTCGTATGCTATGCTAAATGATAAATTGTTTCCCTTGTATTACTTGATTATTTGCTTATCTCAAATAGCTTTTGTGCTTGTTTTATTGATTAACATATGTGATTTCCTTAACTTGCTATTCATTCTCTTGCTTTTCTATTTAGTAAATTTCTACTAATCAATGTGCTACTTGAAAGAGTGTTTGGGATAACATCTAGTTGTGTCGAAAATGTTAGTTTTATAAGTTGAAAAATGTTTAAAACATATAACACACTAAAATGGCTTTTTGATTGAGTTTTTCATGTGTGCAACATAAATGTTTTATGTTCCTATATGATTTCTTGATTTCATATTTTCTTGTATCGTTTTCTAAAAACAACAAGAATGTACATCGGATCATAACCTACACTTGTGTTGATGATGTACTCTCCCGTTTTCCTTTTCATGATCGCTCTCCAAGCTTCATAGTAGGATTGACAACTTGATTATTTCATCCGATATACTCAAGTAAATTATTTTGCAACGCAAATATAATTGTTCATATCCGAAAGTCCAAACTCGAGCTTTCCAACAACATATGTTGAACTAGCTCATCCAACCATTTTTGTTCACCATATGGACAACTTTTAATTTTTTGACACCTTCGTCACCTTAGTTGTTTCAAGTATAATATTAATATAAACGAAGCAAAGTATCATCATTGTTACTCTTCGATAGGCCATTGTAGGAATATAAATTTTCCTAACTTGAGAATGAATAATGGAGAACTTATTGCACTAGAAACTCAATTTGGCCTAACGGTTGAATTGTCTCATATTCATTCTTCACTTCCTTGAGAGAAGTTGGGTATGTGGAATCGCCCGTAAAAATGGTCATGTTTAGCCGTAATTGAGCACCTCTAGTAATAGTCTCATATTCATTCTCTCACTTGAGAAATTTATACTCCTATGTTTTCCTAAAGTAATTTTACAATGGAAATACTTTGTATTGTCTTAGGATTACTAATCAAACAAGTTGTAAAATTAACTTTTTTTTAGTTAATCACAACCACTTGCCTCATCAAGCGATTATCTTGCTTTGATCAAGAAAAGCTACATGACTTCATGGACGAAGCTCATTGTATGCTAATCATCATCAGTAATAACTAGATTGTCCTAAACTAGCACCTCACAACTCTTTTGTCTTGAACACCATCATGTGATCTTTTCTTTCAAGACACATACCTTGCATGTCATTGTTAGTGTAAATGATTTACTAATCTAGACCGTAAATTTGTTTTAGGCTTCTTGAATAGTGCTTGTAAAGTTTGCTAAACCTTTGTGTTATTTGTGAGCTCGATCTCTTTTTGATTGCCTATATGTGATCTCTACATGTTCTCCTTGCTTTGCTTAACGTGTATAATTGTGTGCTTGCTGTAAAAAGCATTAGTTACCATCAATCATTTTCTCTTGATCATTTAAGTCCATCTTCATGTAAGACACTTAAGAGACTGAGTAACTTAGGATATGTAGGTGCTAGACCTTAATAGAACCCAATCACCTCTTTTTCACCTCATTTGTTAGCCGGATCCCTAGACTTAAGCTAGCCGGATCCCCCTAGTGAGGGAACCGGTGGAACCGTGGAACAGTAGGAACTTTATCTCTTTAGATAATCATTTCAAATTTCCTTTTTCCCACACAAGCACTTGTTCAACACTTAGGATTATCTGTTTCCTATATGTTTATAAATGAGTTACATTTATATGAGTCTTTACATGTTCTTCCTTTTTGTTTCATGATTTTATGTGAACAATTTATCCATTGGTATAAATGTTTTCCTTTTGTACTAACTCTTTTGGATTCTTGTAGGATAACAATGGTCGATTTCATCATCAAGTCAAGTTGTGCACATTCGCACATTTTTTGTTATTTCTAATCTTGCATCATCCTAACCATCTTACTCCACTTTTATCACTACTCACAAAGTCATCATGTCTACCACCTCTATTGAGTCATCAACCAAGTCAAAGATTCACCTTGATACCTTTCATCACCTCTACCACAACTTCCATACCTCTAAGTCATAATGATGATTTCTATCATTATCAACGTGTCCAAAGGTCTAGTTCATGATCTTCGTGATGAAGTATGTCTCATGTTCTACCACACCCTATTTGTGTCAACCACATCCTACAAGTGTTTCACTACTACTAAAATTCATGGTCGCTCAACCATCCTTCACAAACATCTATGTTGTTAAAAGCCAAGTGAATTTCGTAATGAAATGCGTCTCATCCCTAAGCACATTTTTTTCTTACCTTGAACAAACCTTACAACCTCTAAACCAACCATGATGATGCAAGTAGTAGGATTATTCTTTTTTTGACACTAATCCTTTCTTTGTAGGTTCATACATATACACTTTGATGTGTATGGGATTCTCGTCTATTTATGGACGAAATTTTACACTAATTTTCTTTTGTAGGTTCTTCTTGATGCCCTCGAGCTAGGGGAGCTTCCGTCGAGCTTTTACAAAGTGCATCATATGACTTACTCGTCCAAGGACGAATATAATTTTGCACTAACTTTTTGTTTTGTAGATTTTCAAAACACACTAGGAAAACTTGACGCTCTCAATACAGGGGAGTTTTTCGTCAAAGCAAAAACATTGCAAATTTTGCAATACTTTCGTCTTAGCCTTCCTAAAATACTTGACGCCCTTAACAAGGGGGAGCAACCGTCAAGGGGAGCATGCACACATTCATTCTTCAAAATTCCTTTATGTTTCAACAAAAGGGAGATTTCTTTCTCATCATATATTTTTCCTTTTTCTTTTCTTCTGAACACTAACCTTGATGTAGGTTAAGCCTCAAAAATTTGATCCATTGAGCCATTGGCAATAATGGTGATAATTCAAAGGATCTTTCTATTTTTTTTGTGTGATTCTCTAGGTTCCTCTTAAAGGCGAGATCACCACCGTTTGAAGACGTGCAAGCTCAACAAAATGAGTTGCTAAGCTTCGTCATTAGTGTTTCGTGTTGAAGGTATTGGCGTGGTGTGCCAATTGGAGCAATAAGGTGTTTTTCTTTTAACTTCACTAGGGATGATGCAAACTCGCCATTGATAATACATTGAGCTTTTGTTGATCTTTTCTTAATCTTTGATTGGCCAAGTTCTTGTAAAACACTCTTATCGATCTTCATTGATCCTAACTGTGTCTATCAACTGGTATCAGAGACTTTTCCTGGTGAAGTCTCATTGCAACAGATTCAAGATTCATAATTCAAGATTCTGTTCAGTTTTCCGCCAAATTCTGTTATTCAAGATTCATTCAAAATTCAAGAAATAGCATAGAACGGCTCAAAATTCTGTCATAACCACCATAAACCACCATTTTCACCGCCGTTCAGTTTTGTTTAGTTGGTTAAATTTTGATACATTGACTTAGTTTTGGGTCTCAATCAAGATGTCGACAACTATTTCAAAGAACCCAATTACAATTGGGAGTTTCAGCGATCCAATTACAAGTAGATTATTGATAAGGTTTTAAAATGTACCTTTTTGAGGGGTCATTTAAGCCCTTATTTGATCACTTTTGTATCCGTTATTACTTAATATCGTTCCTTTTCACTTTTTAGGTCTCTTGAAGGCAAATTGCTGCAATGGCACTTATTTGGACGAAAAGGCGCGGATATACGAAGAAAATGGCCAAAGTCAATAAATCGAGACACTCAATTTGCCTTTGAAATATAAGGTGACGCGGCCACTGCTTAACTGCGACGCCGTCGGAGCATTTTGTGACGGGACAGAAGTCAAATTTCTTATTTTCAAGTGGCGGTGTCAAGCTTTAAAAGAGTAGGCCGTCGCAACTCAGACGGCCTAGATTTGATCAGGGCGGCGTCATAAGCGGGAAGGGGACGGCGTCACAAGAACAAGGTGACACTGTCGCCAAGACTAACGTGCCAAGACGAAACCCTAATGACGGCGACCCGACGGCGTCACAAAACATAAGGTGACGCCGTCGCACTTGTAATCTTATATATAGAATCCGAATTTTTCAGTATTTGTGTGTAGTCTTTTGGAGTAAAAACCGAACCAAGGCTGTCTTTGTACAAGATTTTAGGGTTCCAAACCCTATCTTACATCAAGATAAGTGTTTTACTTCATTAATTCAATTATGTCTTTGATTATTTGTGTGTATGCTTGCATGTTCTCCATGTCCGGCTAATTTACTTGTGTGTTTGCTTAGGGAATATGAAACTTAATTATTGAATATTGATTGGTTGTCTCTTATCTTAATTGTTAATGATCTAGTAATGCGATAGGTCATTCGTTGTGTAGTTAATGCTTGATTAATCTTTGTGAACCTTAGACTATAACACCTAGAGTAGTTGTAGGCTAAACCATCCAAAGTGTGCCTTAGAGTTAGAGTGTATAAATCCTAGAGATTTTGTAGGCGAGACCCTTTGGTAAGTTCAAAGAGTTAGGGATAAACGCATACCCTACGACTTTAGACACACAACGCGATTAAGAATAAGGACGTGACAATTCAACCATCAATAGAAGATAATTAAGGAGTAATAAAACCTAAGTGAACACATCTTTAAACTATCATACGAGCACAAAATAATTAGACATAGACTACATACACCTTAGATTAGATAATTAGATAAATAGAGTAATCGGTAGAAATACCAACCCCCAAATCCAAACCCCAAGATTCGTACCTTTCCATTTCTAAAAACATAAAAAGATAAAAAATAATCTTCCTCAACCCCAACCTTAGCGTAGTAACTTCTCACTAGCATTCCTGTTCCCCTAGAGAATCATATCAATACCCGTGGCTTACCCTAATACTACACTACAACGATTAGGTTCACTGCCTAGGGTGTTATAAAACTTGCTCGAAGAAAAGGAAGTTCCTTTGACCCCGAACGACGCATGTAGCGTTATCAAGTTTTTGGCGCCGCTGCCGGGGAATAGTTGTTGTTTAGGCTTGATTTATATCTCGTTTAGGTGTACTCACAAGATTCCTATCAAGTGATATTTTTTTCTTTTTATTAGCTTCCTTGTAGTCTATCCCCCTTCTTTTTGTTTGTGTTTGTAAAACCCTTTTCATTTGTCGCTATGGCAAGTGAAGTTGCATTTGAATCATTAACAAATGAGGAACAATTGAATTTCGCAGATTGGTATGGTTTTTATTGTTCTAATGAATTTGTTAGTGAACTTAGAGATATCCAAAAGGAGACGGGTGTAAGGTTGGATGGATTTGATATATTTTGTGTTTGTGTGGCTTCTATTCAACGATCGTTGTCAGGATCAACTCCTTTTAGTAAGACCATCTGGAGAATTTTTCAGAAAATCCTCCTATGCATAAACCATCAATTGAATGATCTTAGGCACCATGATCAAAAAGACCTAGTTTTTAAGAACATGGAACCTAAACCCGAACAAGATTGTGAGATGGTTGAAGTTAAAATACTTAGTTGCATGCGTGGGATAGATTTCAAAGCATATGACACACGTGAGGAATCCTTTAGGCAAATAGAACATAGTGGTCAAGTTTTTGAGAACAATTCTTATGAATCGGACCAAGAATTTGAAATGGCCAAAGAAGGATTTGAGATGCTTAGGAGTGTATTTGGGTCAGATCATACTAAAACACATGATGAACATTTAGGAGATCTAGATATAATGGAGAATAAAATGGAAACTCCAAGCCCACAAGCCCTACCATCACTTGAGGAACACACATCGCCTATAACTTACCTAGAAGAAGTAGTAGAGACTATAGGAACCCCGATTGATATAGAACCTTTGGACCAAACGCCACTAGAGAATGTAGGTTTAGATGCTTGTTGTCATGACCTCTCTCTTAGTCCTAGGGAAGTTCCTAATTTTGATGAACAGGAGCCTCAACCAAAAACCTTACCCAATTTTCCGTCTTTAGATGTGAATCTTGGAATTGAATTAGGCCCCAATCCACCCATCAAAATAAATAATCCGGTAGTTGCTTGATAAAGGTGGTAGACTCTAGTCCATGTAGAGTGGAAGCTAATATAGGAGTAACTCATGACCTTACACACTTATATCACCCATTCATGGTTGATAACAAGAAACACTATGGGTTTAAACCTGGTTTATTAGGTCAAGATGGATCCTTAACTAAGAATATTTTGAAGTTGATAGAAGATGATCCATTTTTAGGAGAGAGATTTGATTCAACCGCTACACCAATAGACTTAGGTAAGGTTATAATGAATGGAGCACACTCCTTTGAGCATATAAATCACTCATCACCCTCTCCTCACGTAGCAAATTTCCACCCTAAGGGTGTGTATCGCTACTATCACCCGTACTTAAGCTTAAGTGTAGGAAAAACTCCTCCTTTATCCGTTAAATAAGGGTAGAGTCAAGCTCGTGACTCGAACAAAAACAAGCGCTTCTTGGGAGGCAACCCATGTGTATTTGTTTTTCATTTTTAATTGTGTGTCATATATCTTTTATTGATTGTTTATTCTCATGTTTGAATTTCTAAAAATACTTTATTTTGTCTTTAACCTCGTCTTAATTGCATATAAAGGTATTTTACATAAAGGATAAGTGTAGGGAGGATTACACACGTTTTCAAAAGAAACGTAAACATGGGAATAGCAATTCATTAAAAGATATATATGTGTGTTTGTTCGAGTCAAATGCTTGTATCGAGTCATAATGGATGTTTTGCAGAAATTTTTCCAGATTCTAAAGATGTAAATTTTCCAGAATTTTTTTCCGGAAAATCGCATAACCGGTTTTTGTCGGATAACTGACGGCGTCAGGGTCGCGAACTTGTCGTCGACGCGTCGGGGAAGGAGTAAAACAACAAATTACTTTTCTCGTTTTTCGAGCTACTTATAAATTTTTGAATTTTCCGGTCTTAATTTTCCAAAAATTCTATAAACATCCATTCCACAAGCATTATATCCTAGTCTAGTAGAGTCTTATATATATTATTACCGCCGATTTTTAAGGTTTCATTTGTTTTCTTCGAATATGCAGGTTTTATTTATCAAGAAGAAGAAACAAAAGATTGGAAGGAGCTTTTCACGCATACATTTTTCTTGGAAAGGATTTAACCACCACTTTACACGGATCCTACCGAGCTAATCAGGGGAGTACTAGTTTCTTTCGTTTTTAATTACCTTCCATTATCATAACTTTGATACTTTCGGGGAACATTGGGGACAATGTTCAGTTTAAGTGTAGGGAGGGAAAATAAAAAGGGAACTTTGAAACTACGCTTATCCTTGAATATTTGCTTTGTCCAATTGTAATTGTGTAATAAACCATGAGAAAATGTCGGTTAGGGTAATTTTGGCACCAAATTTAAAATTTTTCATGACATATAGGAATGGGCCATTAGTCTTAACAAAAGCGTCTCACAGATAGGAAGTTGCATGACTAGCACAAAAACCCTTTACCACCTAAATTCCACCCAAAATGTGAGGATCGCCCTTAGATTAGTAGAAATTAAAGCATTCATCTTTAATGCTTAGAGTGTGAACCGGTAGTATATTAGATTCTAGAACTTGTTTTGTGATGCATCCCGAGATCGCTAGTAAGACTACACTTGTGTAGTTAGGAATAACTAAATGATAAGAGGCATTAGGATAACCCTTGTTTGATACCTGTAATATAATTACTTCTTCCACATCGGTTGAGTAATTCCCCCACACCCTTTGCGTTGTACTCATCTTTAGTACACGATACCCCTAGTTAACCCCTCTGAGCCTATCCTTTTCGCTGTTCTCGTGATGTTTCGGATTTTCCGGAATATCAATGAAGAGCATTGTTTACACCCCACCCCCAAATATACACCCAAATCGCCTTAGCTTACCTTGTATGCACTCACTTTTAGTGCATTATTGTTATCACCCTAAACCCTTAGTTCAATTATCTAGTTGCTTGCATGAGTTGCTAAGTCGAGTCATATCCTTTGTACACAGTTTTGGGACGATTGGGACTCATGGGAAAAAGTTAAAGTTTATGAAATGACTAGAAGGGAACGTTAAATTCCCTTATTTGCATAATAACATACCCCAAGTGTTTTGATCTTTTTAATTGGGTCAAATTAGTGTTAGAGTAATAAAAACTCAAGTGTAGGGATGTGCCTATAAATCCCTATCATTTTGATGTTATCGTAGAGGATGGTAGAGTAAAAGTGTATGAAAAAAAATTCGAAAAAAATAGAAAAAAAAGAGAAAAAGAAAAAAAATATAGAGTGGAACAAAAAACATACGGGCTACCATCCTACATCTATCTTTAAATTTATGTTTGTTTATTTCAGTTATCTAGAGTTTAGAGTGTCGAGTCTTGGCTTAGCAACGCCATTCTTCGTATGCTTGTAACATAAAGATTTTTGACTTGCCACCACTAAATAGCCTATCCCACCAAACCCTTTGTTTCCCTACCGTAAGCCTAACATTACAACCCTTTGAAGACCTCTTTGATAGTCTTTCCTAGGTGCTTACGCCAAAGCGATGGAGGTTTGATCTATTCTGAAGCCTATGGTAATCTATGTACTAGGACCGGTTAATGAGTGTTTATCTTCCATTTCCAACTTGTTATATTTCATATACACCCGAGAGATGTGAGTATCCAAACACCCCATGTGAGGTGCTAGTATGTAATTTTCGTGCTTGTTATGACTTTTTTGGGGCTTATATGTGTTGTGGACTGTTTTAAACCAATGCTTCATGACCCCTAACTTATAAATTAATTGATTAAAAGCACATTTGCTTGAGGACAAGCAAATACCAAGTGTAGGGATATTTGATAAGGTTTTAAAATGTACCTTTTGAGGGTCATTTAAGCCCTTATTTGATCACTTTTGTATCCGTTATTACTTAATATCGTTCCTTTTCACTTTTAGGTCTCTTGAAGGCAAATTGCTGTAATGGCACTTATTTGGACGAAAAGGCGCGGATAGACGAAGAAAATGGCCAAAGTCAAGAAATCGAGACACTCAAGCTGCCGCGAAATATAAGGTGACGGCGTCAATGCTTAACTGCGACTTTACGCGTCGGAGCATTTTGTGACGGGACAGAAGCCAAATTTCTTATTTTCAAGTGACGGTGTCAAACTTTAAAAGAGTAGGCCGTCGCAACTCGGGCGGCCTAGATTTGATCAGAACGGCCATAAGTGAAGGGACGCGTCACAAGCACAAGGTGATCGCCGTCGCAAGACTAACGTGGCAAGACGAAACCCTAATACGGCGACCCGGCCACAAAACATAAGGTGACGCCGTCGCACTTGTAATCTTATATATAGAATCCGAATTTTTCAGGATTTGTGTGTAGTCTTTTGGAGTAAAAACCTAAACCGAACCAAGGCTGTCTTGTACAGTATTTTAGGGTTCCGAACCCTATCTTACATCAAGATAAGTGTTTTACTTCATTAATTCAATTATGTCTTTGATTATTTGTGTGTATGCTTGCATGTTCTCCATGTCCGGCTAATTTACTTGTGTGTTTGGTTAGGGAATATGAAACTTAATTATTGAATATTGATTGGTTGTCTCTTATCTTAATTGTTAATGATCTAGTAATGCGATAGGTCATTCGTTGTGTAGTTAATGCTTGATTAATCTTTGTGAAACTTAGACTATAACACCTAGAGTAGTTGTAGGCTAAACCATCCAAAGAGTGCCTTAGAGTTAGAGTGTATAAATCCTAGAGATTTTGTAGACGAGACCCTTTGGTAAGTTCAAAGAGTTAGGGATAAACTCATACCCTACGACTTTAGACACACAACACGATTAAGAATAAGGACGTGACAATTCAACCATCAATAGAAGATAATTAAAGAGTAATAAAACCTAAGTGAACACATCTTTAAACTATCATACGAGCACACAATAATTAGACATAGACTACATACACCTTAGATTAGATAATTAGATAAATAGAGTAATCGGTAGAAATACCAACCCCCAAATCCAAACCCCGAGATTCGTACATTTCCATTTCCTAAAAACATAAAAAGATAAAAAATAATCTTCCTCAACCCCAACCTTAGCGTTGTAACTTCTCACTAGCATTCCTATTCCCCTAGAGAACGATATCAATACATGTGGCTTACCCTAATACTACACTACTACGATTAGGTTCACTGCCTAGGGTGTTATAAAACTTGCTCGAAGAAAAGGAAGTTCCTTTGACCCCGAACGACGCGTGTAGCGTTATAGTCTAAGTTTGGGGTTGAGAAATGATGGGCCAAAAAATGTTAAAAAAAAAAAAAAAAAATTAACATTTTTAAGTCTCAAGCCTAATGTATCTTTACTGCAATCAAATTTGTCTAATTTACTATTTAATATCTTTTAATACTTCTTAAACTTTATTTTAAATATCAACTTTAAAATGATCAACTAATAAAAATAATGTCAATTAAAAAATGAAAACTTATAAAAACACATAATAAAAAAAAATGAAAACTAAAAAATAGAATTCATTCTTTGTTATTTAAAAAATATTATAACAAATAGTTTCAAAATAATCATTCTAATCTCTACTTTTTTTTAGAACGGCAGAATTATATAAAATCAACAACTAGCAAGGCGCTAGATGAGAAAGAAAAACAAATACAAATCGTTAAAAGACAACCAAGCCAGCAAACAATACAACAAACAAAAAAATAGACCTGGCAAAAAACACGGATAAACTCGCTAGAACCCACTCGGAACTTTGACTGCTAGGATCACAAAAGGGATGAAAAAACTCATGCCAATTACGCAATGCAGGACATGAGAAAAATCCCCGTCAACAAAGGCCGCGCCACCGGTTTTCACTCTGCGACGTTGTTGATGTAACCCCAAACAAGCCCCAAGGATGCCAACCCAACACTAAAAACCATGCCAAAAGTGTCAAAACCCGAACCATCCAAACGCGCCACACTTCAACAGACAGCTCAAAAACATGAAACTCACCCATTTTCAAGGGGGTTCACGATCCACTTGTTCCAACAGTAATTGCGCTTCCTGTCACGGTTAGAGATCCAAAGAAAAGCGAGAGAGACAATAGAGTTGAAAGTGTCAGAAATATTACCATGAGATCCGTTGTGGAGATTGTTATTTCTGTCCTTCCACACATGCTACCACCAAATGAACACTATGGCTTCAACAATGTCTCGTTTGTATCCATTAATTTGAAGATGCTTGTACCAGGACACCATATCATTAGGATCGACATTAGGAATGTCAATGCTCATCCAAACACTAAGATTATCTCTGATGTTACACGTAAACGAGCATGAATGAAAAATGTGACTAACATCATCATACCCATTGGAGCAAAGGTAACATCGAACCGTGTCAATGTCAATGCCTCGGCCAAAAAGATTAACATGAGTAGGAATACCATTGCGAAGAAGGCGCCACACAAACAAATTAATCTTATTAGGAACCTTCTTATTCCATCTTGTCTGCTTTTCAATTTTCGGAAGCAATTTATAGTCAAAGAACCGCCGAGCATTTGCAACAGAGAAGTGAGATTTACCATCCATATTCCAAACCCAAGTGTCATCTGCATCGGAAATACCATCAGGAAGAAGCTCATTTAATTGATTAAATTGTTCATTTTCGATACCCGATCTAATGGGACGTCTCCAATTCCAAAACCAGGAGGAATTGGAACGCCTACTATGAACCGAGCAATCTTTTTCCTGATCAATAGCAAACAGACGCGGGAATCTAGTCTCAAAAGGGATATCGCCACACCATATATCTTTCCAAAATTTCGTCTGCTTACCGTTACCAATTTTCCTGTCGATAACATTCCTAGGGAGAGAAAGCGAGTCATGTGCATTTCTAACAACATCCATTATACTACTCCATAACCCTTTAGACTTTGCCGACATATTCTTGAAACAATCAGAACCGTGAATGTCAGACACGACCTGCACCCACATACTTTCAGGACTAATGAGGCCACGCCACCTCCATTTGTAGAGTAAAGCAACATTCATAGCGTTAAGGCTCCCAATACCAATCCCCCCAACGTCTCTGTGGAGTTTTGATAGACTCCTTGAGATCGTTTTGAGCCTTAGGGTTTAACAATAACATATGCAATACGCAGCGGAATAATAAGAACATTATATATTATTGACACAAGGTTTTACTTTCACCCAATCTCCTCCAAATATTATTTGATCAGAATAATACTTGTTACCTAACTGTAATTGAGGATCTAAGACACCTTAGATCTTGGAGGCAAACAACTAACCTAGACATTTACAATAAACTACACGTCTAGGTTACACACACACACACCTTTAGACTACATTATGGAAGACTTATTTCTAAAACCTACACCCCATGTCCTCTTTATATACTAGAGGATTAGGGTTTACAAAATACTACGAAGGATTAAATAATAAATCTTCTTTTGCAAGCAAGTCCTTCCATCTTTTTGTAGATTTCTTCTTTGTCACTTTAAGTCCCTTTGTTTCATTCTTGTATTTATTTTGTCTCATCAAATCCAAGGAACCTAAAACCCAACAATCTTCCCCTATTTGATGATGACAAAACAAACAAAGTCGTGTATGAACTTCCCTAGACGAAGTAGCAGAAGTTGAGATGTAAACATCTCCCTAAATGAAACAAATCTTGTCTTCCTTTGTCTTCCCCTTAATCCATGCCATCGCACTCCCCTTAAAACCCAACAGTCTCTCCCTGCCAGAACCGAACCCCAATCTATCCAATGCATCTTTCTTTTTACCAGAGTTCCTCCCCAGAGGAATGAGGCTCTCATTGACTCCAAGGACTAATTGACAGATTTAGGCAACCGGAAAATAGAAAGAAAGTAATTACCTAAAGAGCCGAGCACCGAAGAAATGAGCGTAGAATGGCCGCCTATAGACAAAAGATTAGCTTTCCAACCCGCTAGACGTTTGGAGAATTTGTTGATGATTGGATCCCAAGTAGAAACACGCTTAGAACTACCCCCAATTGGAATTCCCAAATATTTAAAAGGAAGATGTTCAACTTTACAACCAATCAAACTTGCAAGAAGATTAACCTCATTTGTAGAAGCCCCCACACCGATAATCGAAGATTTTTCAAAATTAATTTTGAGACCCGAAACACTATAAAAAAATCTCAAACCATTAGATAAGTTTTTCAAGTTCCTTCTCGACCATTTTCCCACCACAATGACGTCATCAGCATAGAATAGATGAGAAACAGTAACCTGATTGAGTTTAGCACCCGAAAAGAGACCATTCGTCACCAAATTATCAATTGCAATGTGAAGGCCTTCCATAGCAATGATGAACAAAAACGGCGCCATAGGATCACCCTGACGTAAACCGCGTTGAATAGGGAATTCTTTAGTTGGGCCACCATTAATAAGAACAGACGATTTAGCAGAGATAAGACAAGACCGAATCCAAGATATCCATTTTTGGCCAAACCCCATCCTCTTAAGCATATAGAAAAGAAAGTCCCAAGACAAGGAATCATATGCCTTTGCGAAGTCAATTTTGAACATCATCAACTTTTTCTTTTTACCCTTATACCAATCGATCACCTCATTAAGAAGAAGCGGGACATCTAAAATTTGTCTTCCTTTAATGAAAGCCGTTTGTTGAATGTCCACCACAGAATTGATGACCTTAGCCAACCGGTTAGCAAGAAGCTTGGCAATGATTTTATATTGGATACCAATAAGGCTAATAGGCCGAAAATCAGAAATGAGAATAGGATTACTGACCTTGGGGATGAGCGTGATAAACGAGGAGTTGCATCCAACGGGAATGTGAGCATTATTGTGAAAATCCGTGATCATGCTTACAATGTTGGTTTGAAGAAGATTCCAATATTGCTTCACAAAAGCAAAGGACAAACCATCGGGACTAGGAGCTTTGTCACCCCCACAACTCCAAATAGCTTCACGAATTTCATCAATAGAAAAAGAAGCTTCTAGATTGCTCGCCTGGTCACTGGAAATGGTTCTAACTAGATTTTGTTTAAACGTTGGTATTAGAAACACTACTTTCGAAATATAAAAGCTATTACTTCCTATACTTTTGGCAAGTAGATTTTGTTCAAATAATGGTGTTAAGAATCGCTACTAATATAAACGCTACTGCTACCGCTACTTTTTCCAAACCAAGCTAACACCGTTGTTACCACACCCAATCCTCTTATCTTAACTTATCTACAGCTTTTTTTCTAACATCTACGAGGTCATATGTTTTTGGCTTATATTTTATAAGCTCAACTTTTTTGCCTTAATTTGAAACTGGTGAGCTTATTGATAAGGATTTAAAAGGTACACTTTTGAGGGGTCATTTAAGCCCTTAATTGATCACTTTTGTATCCGTTATTACCTAATTTCGTTCCTTTTCACTTTTTAGGTCTCTTGAAGGCAAATTGCTGGAATGACCCTTATTCGGACGAAAAGGCGCGAATATACGAAGAAAATGGCTAAAATCAAGAATTGAGACACTCAAGCTGCTGGAACTGAAGGGGACGGCGTCACTGCCAAAATGGCGACGCCGTCGTGCATTTTTTGTGATGGCCCAGCAGCCAAATTGCTAATTATCAAGTGACGGCATCAGGTTTTAAAAGAGTAGGGTGTCGCAGCTCAGACGGCCAAGATTTGATCCAGACGGCGTCAGAGACTGAAGGCGACGGCGTCACAACCATAATGTGACGCCGTCACAATGTTAACGTGGCCAAGATGAAAACTTAATGACGGCGACCCGACGGCGTTACAATTAAAGAGTGACGCCTTCGCGATTCTAATATTATATATAGACATCGAATTTTTCAGTTATTAGTGTGTAGTTTTGTGGAGTAAAAACCTAAACCGAACCAAGGCTGTCTTGTACAGTATTTTAGGGTTCCATAGCCTATCTTACATCAAGATAAGTGTTTTACTTCATTAATTCAATTATGTCTTCAATTGATTGTGTGTATGCTTGCATGTTTTCCATGTCCGGCTAATTTACTTGTGTGTTTGCTTAGAGAATATGAAACTTAGTTATTGAATATTGATTGGTTGTCTCTTATCTTAATTTTTATTGATCTAGTATTGCGATAGGTCATTCGTTGTGTCATTAATGCTTGATTAATCTTTGTGAACCTTAGCTTATAGTCACTAGTGGAATCGTAGGCTAAACATCCAAAGAGTACCTTAGTGTTAAGTTTATGAATCCTAGAGATTTTGTAGTCATTAACCTTTGGTAGCTTCAAAGAGATAGGGATAAACGCATACCCTACGACCTTAGACACACAACGCGATTAAGAATAAGGACGTGACAATTCAACCATCAATAGGAGATAACTAGAGAGTAATAAAACCTAAGTAAACACATTTTTAAATCACCATACGAGCACACAACAATTAGACATAGACTACCCCTAGCTTAGATTAGATAATTAGATAAGTAGAAGTAATCGGTAGAAATACCAACCCCCCAAATCCAATCACCCCCGAGATTCGTACCTTTCCATTTTCTAAAAAATATAAAAAGCTAAAAAAAATAATCTTCTTCAACCCCAACCTTAGCGTAGTAATTTCTCACTAGCATTCCTATTCCCCTAGAGAACGATATCAATACCCGTGGCTTACCCTAATACTACACTACAACGATTAGGTTCACTGCCTAGGGTGTTATAAAACTTGCTCGACGAAAAGGAAGTTCCTTTGACCCCGAACGCGCTGTGTAAGCATATCACTTATATAAGTTTTTTATGTCATAATAAACTTATATAAACCCAAAAATCCAAAAAGAAGCCAAGAAAATGAGGTTTATGATAGACACAGTTAGGATCAATGAAGATCGATAAGAGTGTTTTACAAGAACTTGGCCAATCAAAGATTAAGAAAAGATCAACGAAAGCTCAATGTATTATCAATGGTGGATAGTTTGTTACAAAGTTGTTACAAATGATTACAGAGAGATAGATTTTAGAGAGGAAATTGTATATCACAAAAGCTTACAAATGAATAGGAATTACAAGTATTTAAAAGAGAGTTTGAGTGGGAAAGTTGGTTAGCTTCAAAGGAGAGTGGTCACGTGCACCTCACGTGTGTAATAACACACCTGTGCCTCACGTGCCTAATAACCTAACCAACTTTCCACTGCTAGTGTTAACTTGCCACTGCTAATACTAAACAACTCCTATCAATCCTTCCCTCTTCAAATCATTCTTGACCTCAAGAATGGGAATCAAAAGATGAGAACTTGGCATATAACTCCTCCAAATTTTCCCAAGTAGCATCTTCTTGTGTACCAATTTTCCACTGAATTAATCCAGACACCACATCAACATTCTTATTCTTCACCATTTTTCTATCTAAAACCATGAATGACATGCATATCAACATATAAGTACTTGAAATACACCGACACTCCTTTTTACCCAAACAGTCCTCCATGAACTCTTCCCCTTACCCAATAGATTACTTGAATCTATTCCATTCTCATCACTAATACTTTTCCCAACCTTATCCCTACCCAAAACTTTATCAGACCAATTCTCACCACTACTAAATTTCTCATGCCCATTAAGAGCTTTATCAAACAAAGTACAACCAAACACCCACATATCAGTTGATGACACACTAGACGACCCTTCATGACATTCATTCTTGAACCTACTTAAACAACATACCAATTTCTTTTTCCTTCCAGGCCATTTCCATATGTCAAACATCACACGTTTATTCTTCTTTCTTTGCCATTTCCCTATATCAGATTCCACACATTTCCTCGTTCTTTTTGGCCATTTCCATATTTCCAACTTCACATCACCCCTGTTTTTACACTTTTGACCCACTTCAAACCCCACAAGATTTCCTTCTTTACTGCTAGTACCATTACCATCAATAGCGAAACGAAGACTATGGTACTCTTCATCTTCTTCCAGAATATCCTTGAAAGCCACATACTTCCCATCATTCTCACGTTGAGCTTTGTATTCACAGCCACACATTCCATAGTCATTCCCTCTTTCCTCATATTCCTTTTTCACAGCCTCACTTCGTATTAAGTGCCAACCCTGGCTCACTTTGCATTGAGCGCCATCCCAGTGCCAAATCAGGCTCACTTTGCCTCTATCCTTTCTTTGTTTGTCCCGCCACCATGGACGAGCCAAATTCCCTTTTTCTTTGTTCACCCCCCATGAACAAACTATATTAGTCTTGTTGTATTTCCTTTTCTTTTTCAACCACTTCCATGTATCAAACATTAATTGATTGAAAGTTGCTTCATTATTTGTTACCTCCTTTAACAAGCAATACGATCCTTCTGTTTGAAAAGCCATATTGGACAAGAGTTTAGCATATGTTTTCCAATTTCTAAATGAGGAATCTTTGAAGGTTTTTTCCATGTTTTCCTTACAAATCCATCTGTAACCTATTGAGTTGATAGCATCTGAAAGTACAGCTATTTGACCATTTTTTGACTCCACTAAATCAATCCCCACAAGCGTAGACGCTTTTGTGCCACTTTCAACTGTCACTAAATTTTCTGGACATTCTTCCCTGCTATTGCTGGAAGCAACTCCAGTAGTCACTGAGTTCACCCCACTTGGTTCAATTCCCTGATCTTTCCCATCCTCTTCGCAATTCACCACTCCATTGACGTTCACTCTTCTTGACTCATGCATTTCGAATTCACTACTTTTCCCAACCTCATTAGGAACTTTAACACCCATTACATAATTTTCAAGATGAGGAACACCCATTTGCACTTCTTGAATCTTGTCGAGATTAGACCCATTTTCAATAAACGTTTTTCTCTCAACTTCATCATCTTCTTTACATGTTTCACCAAGATCCTTCAACCCAAATGTGTCAATGTCCACACCACCCGATTCTATTTCGTTATCTTTATCATTACACAAGTCACCACCACCAATCATGCTACTTGTTATATCAATTACTCTATTTACCCCTTTTAATTCCGTTTCCACAATTTTACAATCTCCTTCCTCAAGATCATCAAGAGCAATCAACCCATTGCAAATTCTTTCTGTTTCTTTTGACTCTTTTGACTTCATAGGAAAGAACAATGATTGATTAAAACTTCTTTTCAAAAAATTATCTTGTAACTCAGCCAAACCATATGCATCATGAAGTGTATTATGTTTGAAAAGACTAACCACTTTTTCAATTGCTGGTTGTAACCCAAAAATGAAGAGATCGATAAGATACCGTTCATCCAACCCTTTTGTGAAAGTAAGGGGTGAATACGTTTCCGTTTCAAACTTAAAACTTTTGTATCAAATATAGTATAAACCATTGCATTTGCTAATCTCGACGCGAGGATGCATTTAACGCATTATGACATGTAAGGCCAACCCCTTAATATCACATAAGATTCCGCAAGATTAATGGTTCATTAAAAATCAAGGTTCACCATTATTAGTCCGGTTGCTTTTTCTTGATCAAGCGTGTTATAATATGTAAAGTGTTAAATATAGTTTGTGACTATATGAAAGACCAAGTATGTGTCACAAACATAGACATCAACCAAATAGAAAATAAACAATGTAATGCAAGAATAAGAGTAAAGCGATAAGTAAAAGGATAGACAAACCAACACGAGGATTTATAGTGGTTCGGCTACAAGGACACCTTCCTTGCCCTATTCCACTCCCCAAGTCACCTACTCGAGAGTTCGTAATCACTACACCAACTCCTTATGGCAGAGAAGCCTTCACAAGCGTAAACACACCTTTTTCGGTACAAAGCTAAATACGAGTTCTTTCACACCAAGGCGAACCACACCTAACACAACTTCGCCTACCCTTTATACGGTGCTAGGCTAACCACCGGGTTCTTTCACTCCAAGGTGAACCACACCTACACAATGTCGCCTACCCTTTATTAGGTACTAGGCTAAGCACCTAGTTCCATTACTATAGAGGAACTACTACCCATCACAACATAACACCTAATCTCAGGAGATCACTCCTTGTTACAACACCATCAAGGATATCACCATACTTGGATCTAAACAAATACTATATGTATAACGATGCACCTCATCGATTATACGACCTAGGCATTCTTCACTAATGCCATTTACACGATCCTTCATCACCTTTCACTAATGCCTTCAACACGGATCTTCGGCACTCTTCACTAATGCCTTTGACACATCTATGACACCTGTTATGTTTTGTGGCCCAACATAACAAACATAGTGTTTTATGGCACAAACACATAAACCATCTAGTCTAGTCATAGATACAAGAATATGATACTAGACAATATCCAAGACAATGTGTCTAATGGATATGAACTCCTAGACTAAACATCAAGAACCCAAAGCATGATGTAGTTAGTCTTCTATAAATGAAGATGGAAAATTTCCCAAGCTTGTTGCATAAGATCTTCATGTGCTTATATCTTGTGATGGGTGATCACTTTAGTAGGTAAGGAAGCAAGATCTCTAAGCTGGCTTTGGAGGATCACTTCGGGAGTATGCTTACAACAAATGAGAGTTAGAAGCATTATGATCATATGAGATGGGGGTGGTTTACATGTTTCCTAATGATCTAAATATCCTAGATTTGGTGGAGAGAAACTATGTGTGAAGGTGTGAAGAAATGGTAAGAAGTGGCTCAATATTTATAGAAGAAAACTAGCCCTTGTTCCCGGATCCCACGGATCCCTCCCTTGAGGATCCGTCCAGTGTATGGGGATCCGTGGGGCTCCAACTTTACCCATGGGTTTTTGGTTATGGGTCATGGGTTATGGGTTGGCCCATGGGTATTCCTTTAGATACAATGTATCTAGTGAGTACAATGTATCTAGTCTTATGGGTATGGGTCAATAGCATGGGTTATGGATATGATCCATGGGTTTTGAGTGCCCACCAAGGGTACAATGTATCTAGACATTGGGTATGGGTCATGGGTTATGGGTACCAAGTAGATTCAATGTATCTACAAGATGCAATGCATCTAGTCTATGGTTTTGAGTGCCCACCAAGGGTACATTGTATCTAGACATTGGGTATGGGTCATGGACTTTTGGGTTTTACCGAACTACATTCAATGTATTTGGTCAATGGGTCAAATACTTAAGTTTTCTACCCATTTATATTACCCCTTATAATACATACTAGTTATGTATATATTTAACCAATATGTAAACACTAGTTGTTATACATAAACTATTTAACTAAACATGTTTTAATGGTTTGGTGGGGGTTTGATCATAGCAAACATAACAAACATGTACGAACTTTGTGTTGTAGCATACAAGGACTTGAGTAAATTAGAGGTGTTGAGACAATATATAATTACAAGTAACTTATACATTTTACGTTATGTATTACAAGTTACATGTTTGTCATCAACAAAACAAATGAGAATATATAGATTAAATATCGTAATATTTGCACAAACACCTTTATTGCTAAACCAAGAATTAAACGCATTGTAATACTCGAGCATTGCACATTCTTTGTTGAGAAGTTTATTCAAAAACAATTCATCAAACACTTCGTGAACATCATTGCAAGTGTTTTGTCTCGTCAGATAATTGATAACGCTACACGCGTCGTTCGGGGTCAAAGGAACTTTCTTTTCTTCGAGCAAGTTTTATAACACCCTAGCCAGTGAACCTAATCGTTGTAGTGTAGTATTAGGGTAAGCCACAGGTATTGATATCGTTCTCTAGGGGAATAGGAATGCTAGTGAGAAGTTACTACGCTAAGGTTGGGGTTGAGGAAGATTATTTTTTATCTTTTTATGTTTTTTAGGAAATGGAAAGTACGAATCTCGGGGTTTGGATTTGGGGGTTGGTATTTCTACCGATTACTCTATTTATCTAATTATCTAATCTAAGGTGTATGTAGTCTATGTCTAATTATTGTGTGCTCGTATGATAGTTTAAAGATGTGTTCACTTAGGTTTTATTACTCCTTAATTATCTTCTATTGATGGTTGAATTGTCACGTCCTTATTCTTAATCGCGTTGTGTGTCTAAAGTCGTAGGGTATGCGTTTATCCCTAACTCTTTGAACTTACCAAAGGGTCTTGTCTACAAAATCTCTAGGATTTATACACTCTAACTCTAAGGCACTCTTTGGATGGTTTAGCCTACAACTACTCTAGGTGTTATAGTCTAAGTTTCACAAAGATTAATCAAGCATTAACTACACAACGAATGACCTATCGCATTACTAGATCATTAACAATTAAGATAAGAGACAACCAATCAATATTCAATAATTAAGTTTCATATTCCCTAAGCAAACACACAAGTAAATTAGCGGACATGGAGAACATGCAAGCATACACACAAATAATCAAAGACATAATTGAATTAATGAAGTAAAACACTTATCTTGATGTAAGATAGGGAATGGAACCCTAAAATACTTGTACAAGGCGACCTTGGTTCGGTTTAGGTTTTTACTCCAAAAGACTACACACAAATCTTGAAAAATCGGATTCTATATATAAGATTACAAGTGCGGCGCGTCACCTTATGTTTTGTGCCGCGCGTGGGTCGCCGTTATTAGGGTTTCGTCTTGCCCACGTTAGTCTTGCGACGGCGTCACCTTGTGCTTGTGACGCCGTCCCCTTCGGCTTATGGCGCCGTCGGATCAAATCTAGGCGTCACGAGTTGCGGCCTACTCTTTTAAAGTTTGACACCGTCACTTGAAAATAAGAAATTTGGCTTCTGTCCCGTCACAAAATGCTCGACGACGGTATGCTCAGTCATGAGCAAAGGAGCCGTCACCTTATATTTCAGCAGCTTGAGTGTCTCGATTCTTGACTTTGGCCATTTTCTTCGTCTATCCGCGCTTTTGTCCAAATAAGTACCATTACGCAATTTGCCTTCAAGAGACCTAAAAAGTGAAAAGGAACGATATTAAGTAATAACGGATACAAAAGTGAACAAATAAGGGCTTAAATGACCCCTCAAAAAGGTACATTTTAAAACCTTATCAAATATCCCTACACTTGGTATTTTCTTGTCCTCAAGCAAATGTGCTTTTAGCCAATTAATTTATAAGTTAGGGGTCATGAAGCATTGGTTTAAAACAGTCCACAACACATATAAGCCCCCCAAAAGTCATAACAAGCACGAAAATTACATACTAGCACCTCACATGGGGTGTTTGGATACTCACATCTCTCGGGTGTATATGAAATATAACAAGTTGGAAATGGAAGATAAACACTCATTAACGGTCCTAGTACATAGATTACCATAGGCTTGAGAATAGATCAAACCTCCATCGCTTTGGCGTAAGCACCTAGGAAAGACTATCAAAGAGGTCTTCAAAGGGTTGTAATGTTAGGCTTACGGTAGGGAAACAAAGGGTTTGGTGGGATAGGCTATTTAGTGGTGGCAAGTCAAAAATCTTTATGTTACAAGCATACGAAGAATGGCGTTGCTAAGCCAAGACTCGACACTCTAAACTCTAGATAACTGAAATAAACAAACATAAATTTAAAGATAGATGTAGGATGGTAGCCCGTATGTTTTTTTTTTTGTTTTTTTTGAACACTCTATTTTTTTTCTTTTCTCTTTTTCTATTTTTTTTTTATTTTTTTTCATACACTTTTACTCTACCATCCTCTACGGTAACATCAAAATGATAGGGATTTATAGGCACATCCCTACACTTGAGTTTTTATTACTCTAACACTAATTTGACCCGAATTAAAAAGATCAAAACACTTGGGGTATGTTATTACGCAAATAAGGGAATTTAACGTTTCCTTCTAGTCATTTCATAAACTTTAACTTTTTCCCATGAGTCCCAATCGTCCCAAAACTGTGTACAAAGGATATGACTCGACTTAGCAACTCATGCAAGCAACTAGATAATTGAACTAAGGGTTTAGGGTGATAACAATAATGCACTAAAAGTGAGTGCATACAATGTAAGCTAAGGCGATTTGGGTGTATATTTGGGGGTGGGGTGTAAACAATGCTCTTCATTGATATTCCGGAAAATCGAAACATCACGAGAATCGCGAAAGGATAGGCTCGGAGGGGTTAACTAGGGGTATCGTGTACTAAAGATGAGTACAACGCAAAGGGTGTGGGGGAATTACTCAACCGATGTGGAAGAAGTAATTATATTACGGGTATCAAACAAGGGTTATCCTAATGCCTCTTATCATTTAGTTATTCCTAACTACACAAGTGTAGTCTTACTAGCGATCTCGGGATGCATCACAAAACAAGTTCTAGAATCTAATATACTACCGGTTCACACTCTAAGCATTAAAGATGAATGCTTTAATTTCTACTAATCTAAGGGCGATCCTCACATTTTGGGTGGAATTTAGGTGGTAAAGGGTTTTTGTGCTAGTCATGCAACTTCCTATCCGTGAGACGTTTTTGTTAAGACTAATGGCCCATTCCTATATGTCATGAAAAATTTTAAATTTGGTGCCAAAATTACCCTAACCGACATTTTCTCATGGTTTATTACACAATTACAATTGGACAAAGCAAATATTCAAGGATAAGCGTAGTTTCAAAGTTCCCTTTTTATTTTCCCTCCCTACACTTAAACTGAACATTGTCCCCAATGTTCCCCGAAAGTATCAAAGTTATGATAATGGAAGGTAATTAAAAATTAAAGAAACTAGTACTCCCCGATTAGCTCGGTAGGATCTGTGTAAAGTGGTGGTTAAATCCTTTCCAAGAAAAATGTATGCGTGAAAAGCTCCTTCCAATCTTTTGTTTCTTCTTCTTGATAAATAAAACATGCACATTCGAAGAAAACAAACGAATCCTTCGCGAAAAATCGGCGGTAATAATATATATAAGACTCTACTAGACTAGGATATAATGCTTGTGGAATGGATGTTTATAGAATTTTTGGAAAATTAAGACCTGGAAAATTCAAAAAATTTATAAGTAGCTCAGAAAACGAGAAAAAAGTAATTTGTTGTTTTTACTCCTTCTGCGCCGTCGGTTGCGACCTGACGCCGTCGGTTATCGACAAAAAGCGGTCTGCGATTTTCGGGAAAAATTCTGGAAAATTTACATCTTTAGAATCTGGAAAAATTTCCGCAAAACATCCATTATGACTCGATACAAGCATTTGACTCGAACAAACACACATATATATCTTGTAATGAATTGCTATTCCATGTTTACGTTTCTTTTGAAAACGTGTGTAATCCTCCCTACACTTATCCTTTATGTAAAATACCTTTATATGCAATTAAGACGAGGTTAAAGACAAAATAAAGTATTTTTAGAAATTCAAACATGAGAATAAACAATCAATAAAAGATATATGACACACAATTAAAAATGAAAAACAAATACACATGGGTTGCCTCCCAAGAAGCGCTTGTTTTTGTTCGAGTCACGAGCTTGACTCTACCCTTATTTAACGGATAAAGGGGAGGTTTTCCCTACACTTAAGTTTAAGTGCGGGTGATAGTAGCGATACACACCCTTAGGGTGGAAATTTGCTACGTGAGGAGAGGGTGATGAGTGATTTATATGCTCAAAGGAGTGTGCTCCATTCATTATAACCTTACCTAAGTCTATTGGTGTAGCGGGTGAATCAAATCTCTCTCCTAAAATGGATCATCTTCTATCAACTTCAAAAGATTCTTAGTTAAGGATCCATCTTGACCTAATAAAACCGGTTTAAACCCATAGTGTTTCTTGTTATCAACCATGAATGGGTGATATAAGTGTGTAAGGTCATGAGTTACTCCTATATTAGCTTCCACTCTACATGGACTAGAGTCTACCACCTTTATCAAGCAACTACCAGGATTATTTATTTTGATGGGTGGATTGGAGCCTAATTCAATTCCAAGATTCACATCTAAAGGCGGAAAATTGGGTAAGGTTTTTGGTTGAGGCTCCGGTTCATCAAAATTAGGAACTTCCTAGGACTAGAGAGAGGTCATGACAACAAGCATCTAAACCTACATTCTCTAGTGGCGTTTGGTCCAAAGGTTCTATATCAATCGGGGTTCCTATAGTCTCTACTACTTCTTCTAGGTAAGTTATAGGCGATGTGTGTTCCTCAAGTGATGGTAGGGCTTGTGGGCTTGGAGTTTCCATTTTATTCTCCATTATATCTAGATCTCCTAAATGTTCATCATGTGTTTTAGTATGATCTGACCCAAATACACTCCTAAGCATCTCAAATCCTTCTTTGGCCATTTCAAATTCTTGGTCCGATTCATAAGAATTGTTCTCAAAAACTTGACCACTATGTTCTAATTGCCTAAAGGATTCTCACGGTGTCATATCTTTGAAATCTATCCCACGCATGCAACTAAGTATTTTAACTTCAACCATCTCACAATCTTGTTCGGGTTTAGGTTCCATGTTCTTAAAAACTAGGTCTTTTTGATCATGGTGCCTAAGATCATTCAATTGATGGTTTATGCATAGGAGGATTTTCTGAAAAATTCTCCAGATGGTCTTACTAAAAGGAGTTGATCCTGACAACGATCGTTGAATAGAAGCCACACAAACACAAAATATATCAAATCCATCCAACCTTACACCCGTCTCCTTTTGGATATCTCTAAGTTCACTAACAAATTCATTAGAACAATAAAAACCATACCAATCTGCGAAATTCAATTGTTCCTCATTTGTTAATGATTCAAATGCAACTTCACTTGCCATAGCGACAAATGAAAAGGGTTTTACAAACACAAACACAAAGAAGGGGGATAGATTATAAGGAAGCTAAAAAGAAAAAAAAATATCACTTGATAGGAATCTGTGAGTACACCTAAACGAGATATAAATCAAGCTTCTAAACAACAACTCCGGCCGGGCCAAAAACTTGATAACGCTACACGCGTCGTTCGGGGTCAAAGGAACTTCCTTTTCTTCGAGAAAGTTTTATAACACCCTAGGCAGTGAACCTAATCGTTGTAGTGTAGTATTAGGGTAAGCCACGGGTATTGATATCGTTCTCTAGGGGAATAGGAATGCTAGTGAGAAGTTACTACGCTAAGGTTGGGGTTGAGGAAGATTATTTTTTATCTTTTATGTTTTTTAGGAAATGGAAAGGTACGAATCTTGGGGTTTGGATTTGGGGGTTGGTATTTCTACCGATTACTCTATTTATCTAATTATCTAATCTAAGGTGTATGTAGTCTATGTCTAATTATTTTGTGCTCGTATGATAGTTTAAAGATGTGTTCACTTAGGTTTTATTACTCCTTAATTATCTTCTATTGATGGTTGAATTGTCACGTCCTTATTCTTAATCGCGTTGTGTGTCTAAAGTCGTAGGGTATGCTTTTATCCCTAACTCTTTGAACTTACCAAAGGGTCTCGTCTACAAAATCTCTAGGATTTATACACACTAACTCTAAGGCACACTTGATGGTTTAGCCTACAACTACTCTAGGTGTTATAGTCTAAGGTTCACAAAGATTAATCAAGCATTAACTACACAACGATGACCTATCGCATTACTAGATCATTAACAATTAAGATAAGAGACAACCAATCAATATTCAATAATTAAGTTTCATATTCCCTAAGCAAACACACAAGTAAATTAGCCGGACATGGAGAACATGCAAGCATACACACAAATAATCAAAGACATAATTGAATTAATGAAGTAAAACACTTATCTTGATGTAAGATAGGGTTTGGAACCCTAAAATACTGTACAAGACAGCCTTGGTTCGGTTTAGGTTTTTACTCCAAAAGACTACACACAATACTGAAAAATTCGGATTCTATATATAAGATTACACATGCGACGGCGCCACCTTAGTTTTTGGACGCCGGGTCGCCGTCATTAGGGTTTCGTCTTGGCCACGTTAGTCTTGCACACGGTGTCACCTTGTGCTTGTGACGCCGCTCCCTTCAACTTATGACCGCTGGATCAAATCTAGGCCGCCTCGAGTTGCGACGCCTACTCTTTTAAAGCTTGACACCGCCACTTGAAAATAAGAAATTTGGCTTCTGTCTCCGTCACAAAATGTTCGACCTGCCGCTAGTAAGGACGCCGTCACCTTATATTTCAGCAGCTGAGTGTCTCGATTCTGACTTTGGCCATTTTCTTCGTATATCCGCGCCTTTTCGTCCAAATAAGTGCCATTGCAGCAATTTGCCTTCAAGAGACCTAAAAAGTGAAAAGGAACGATATTAAGTAATAACGGATAAAAGTGATCAAATAAGGGCTTAAACGACCCCTCAAAAAGGTACATTTTAAACCTTATCAATAATCTACTTGTAATTGATCACTGAACTCCCAATTGTAATGGTTGTCGAAATAGTTGTCACATCTTGATTGAGACCCAAAACTAAGTCAATGTATCAAAATTTAACCAACTAAACAAAACCGAATCGGCGGTGAAAATGGTGGTTTATGGTGGTTATGACAGAATTTTGAGCCGTTCTATGCTATTTCTTGAATTTTGAATGAATCTTGAATAACAACGTATTGGCGGAAAACTGAACAGAATCTTGAATTATGAATCTTGAATCTGTTGCAATGAGACTTCACCAGGAAAAGTCTCTGATACCAGTTGATAGACACAGTTAGGATCAATGAAGATCGATAAGAGTGTTTTACAAGAACTTGGCCAATCAAAGATTAAGAAAAGATCAACAAAAGCTCAATGTATTATCAATGGCGAGTTTGCATCATCCCTAGTGAAGTTAAAAGAAAAACACCTTATTGCTCCAATTGGCACACCACGCCAATACCTTCAACACGAAACACTAATGACGAAGCTTAGCAACTCATTTTGTTGAGCTTGCACGTCTTCAAACGGTGGTGATCTCGCCTTTAAGAGGAACCTAGAGAATCACACAAAAAAAATAGAAAGATCCTTTGAATTATCACCATTATTGCCAATGGCTCAATGGATCAAATTTTTGAGGCTTAACCTACATCAAGGTTAGTGTTCTAAGAAAAGAAAAAGGAAAAATATATGATGAGAAAGAAATCTCCCTTTTCTTGAAACATAAAGGAATTTTGAAGAATGAATGTGTGCATGCTCCCCTTGACGTTGCTTCCCTTATAAGCGCCAAGTATTTTAGGAAGGCTAAGACGAAAGTATTGCAAAATTTGCAATGTTTTTGCTTTGACTAAAACTCCCCTGTATTGAGAGCGCCAAGTTTTCCTAGTGTGTTTTGAAAATCTACAAAACGTTAGTGCAAAATTATATTCGTCCTTGGACGAGTAAGTCATATGATGCACTTTGTAAAATCTCGACGGAAGCTCCCTAGCTCGAGGCATCAAGAAGAACCTACAAAAGAAAATTAGTGTAAAATTTCGTCCATAAATAGACGAGAATCCCATACACATCAAAGTGTATATGTATGAACCTACAAAGAAAGGATTAGTGTCAAAAAGAGAATAATCCTACTACTTGCATCATCATGGTTGGTTTAGAGGTTGTAAGGTTTATTCAAGTTAAAAAAAAATGTGCTTAGGGATGAGACGCATTTCACGAAATTCACCTGGCTTTTAACAACATAGATGTTTGTGAAGGATGGTTGAGCGACCATGAATTTTAGTAGTAGTGAAACACTTGTAGGATGTGGTTGACACAAATAGGGTGTGGTAGAACATGAGACATACTTCATCACGAAGATCATGAACTAGACCTTTGGACACGTTGATAATGATAGAAATCATCATTATGACTTAGAGGTATGGAAGTTGTGGTAGAGGTGATGAAAGGTATCAAGGTGAATCTTTGACTTGGTTGATGACTCAATAGAGGTGGTAGACATGATGACCTTGTGAGTAGTGATAAAAGTGGAGTAAGATGGTTAGGATGATGCAAGATTAGAAATAACAAAAAAATGTGCGAATGAGCACAAATTGACTTGATGATGAAATCTAACCATTGTTATCCTACAAGAATCCAAAAGAGTTAGTACAAAAGGAAAACATTTATACCAATGGATAAATTGTTCACATAAAATCATGAAACAAAAAGGAAGAACATGTAAAGACTCATATAAATGTAACTCATTTATAAACATATAGGAAACAGATAATCCTAAGTGTTGAACAAGTGCTTGTGTGGAAAAAGGAAATTTGAAATAATTATCTAAAGAGATAAAGTTCCTACTGTTCACCGGTTCCACCTGTTCTCACTGGGGATCCGCTAGCTTAAGTCTAGGGATCCCAACAAATGAGGTGAAAAAGAGGTGATTGGGTTCTATTAAGGTCTAGCACCTACATATCCTAAGTTACTCAGTCTCTTAAGTGTCTTACATGAAGATGGACTTAAATGATCAAGAGAAAATGTTTGATGGTAACTAATGTTTTTTACAGAAGCACACAATTATACACGTTAAGCAAAGCAAGGAGAACATGTAGAGATCACATATAGGCAATCAAAAAGAGATCGAACTCATAAATAACACAAAGGTTTAGCAAACTTTACAAGCACTATTCAAGAAGCCCAAAACAAATTTACGGTCTAGATTAGTAAATCATTTACACTAACAATGACATGCAAGGTATGTGTCTTGAAAGAAAAGATCACATGATGGTGTTCAAGACAAAAGAGTTGTGAGGTGCTAGTTTAGGACAATCTAGTTATTATTGATGATGATTAGCATACAATGAGCTTCGTCCATGAAGTCATGTAGCTTTTCTTGATCAAAGCAAGATAATCGCTTGATGAGGCAAGTGGTTGTGATTAACTAAAAAAAAGTTAATTTTACAACTTGTTTGATTAGTAATCCTAAGACAATACAAAGTATTTCCATTGTAAAATTACTTTAGGAAAACATAGGAGTATAAATTTCTCAAGTGAGAGAATGAATATGAGACTATTACTAGAGGTGCTCAATTACGGCTAAACATGACCATTTTACGATTCCACATACCCAACTTTTCTCAAGGAAGCAATTCAACCGTTAGGTCAAATTGAGTTTCTAGTGCAATAAGTTCTCCAGTATTCATTCTCAAGTTAGGAAAATTTATATTCCTACAATGGCCTATCGAAGAGTAACAATGATGATACTTTGCTTCGCTTTTATTAATATTATACTTGAAACAACTAAGGTGACGAAGGTGTCAAAAAATTAAAAGTTTTCCATATGGTGAACAAAAAATGGTTGGATGAGCTAGTTCAACATATGTTGTTGGAAAGCTCGAGTTTGGACTTTCATATATGAACAATTATATTGCTTGCAAAATAATTTACTTGAGTATATCGGATGAAATAATCAAGTTGTCAATCCTACTATGAAGCTTGGAGAGCGATCATGAAAAGGAAAACGGGAGAGTACATCCTCAACACAAGTGTAGGTTATGATCCGATGTACATTCTTGTTGTTTTTAGAAAACGATACAAGAAAATATGAAATCAAGAAATCATATAGGAACATAAAACATTTATGTTGCACACATGAAAAACTCAATCAAAAAGCCATTTTAGTGTTATATGTTTTAAACATTTTTCAACTTATAAAACTAACATTTTCAACACAACTAGATGTTATCCCAAACACTCTTTCAAGTAGCACATTGATTAGTAGAAATTTACTAAATCGAAAAGCAAGAGAATGAATAGCAAGTTAAGGAAATCACATATGTTAATCAATAAAACAAGCACAAAAGCTATTTGAGATAAGCAAATAATCAAGTAATATAAGGGAAACAATTTATCATTTAGCATAGCATACGAAAGTTCCTTTCATCGCTTTGTGTTAAACATGTATACTAAGCTTGATTAGTTTCCTTTATAAATATGATCAAAACCTTAATTTCAAAAGATGACACATTGTTATTCAAAGATGAAAACATCCGCTCAATTAGATCAAAAGTTTGTGCAAAAGTTATGACCTAAAAATGACTTTCTATTATAAATCAATGATTCTGTAAATTTTGTTTTGAATCAGTTTATGAAATCATTTTTAAATGAAAGTAGACTCAAATACCTTTAAACGATAGGTGGCACGACTTCTAACGACTTACGGTTAATTAGTTATGAATTTTGGAAATTCAGACAAAATCTGTTTTCTGTACCACGGATCCCAGATCCCTTGCTTGAGGGATCCGTCCAGTAACCTGAGGGATCCGCTGATCTTATACGAATTACAAAAAAAATGCGTTTTGACCCGATGAATAGGTTTAACCTTTGTAGACTTTTTAGTGAAGTTATATTAACCATTTTTACCTTTAATCAAGCTTGATTAACAAGATATCTAACAACAAAACTTCAAAGAAAAAAATCAACAAAACACTTTTCATATTATGCTTGACTTAACCAAAAATTTGATACACGGGACCTTACTGCTTTGAAACCATTTGTTTTAAAAACTAGAGCCAACCCGCTTTGATACCAATTGTGAAAACGTAGAGGGGGGGGGGGGTGAATACGTGTCCGTTTCAAACTTAAAACTTTTGTATCAAATATAGTATAAACCATTGCATTTGCTAATCTCGACGCGAGGATGCATTTAATGCATTACGACATGTAAGGCCAACCCCTTAATATCACATAAGATTCCGAAAGATTAATGGTTCATTATAAATCAAGTTTCACCATTATTAGTCCGGTTGTTTTTTTCTTGATCAAGCTGTCATAATATGTGTAAATGTTAAATATAGTTTGTGACTATATGAAAGACCAAGTATGTGTCACAAACATAGACATCAACCAAATAGAAAATAAACAATGTAATGCAAGCATAAAAGTAAAGCGAAGTAAAAGGATAGACAAACCAACACGAGGATTTATAGTGGTTCGGCTACAAGGACACCTTCCTTGCCCTACTCCACTCCCCGAGTCACCTACTCGAGAGTTCGTAATCACTACACCAATCTCCTTATGGCGGAGAAGCCTTCACAACGTCGCTTACACCTTTTTCTAGTACAAAGCTAAATACCGAGTTCTTTCACACCAAGGCGAACCACACCTATCACAACGTCACCTACCCTTTATACGGTGCTAGGCTAACCACCGGGTTCTTTCACTCCAAGGTGAACCACACCTACACAACGCCGCCTACCCTTTATTAGGTACTAGGCTAAGCACCTAGTTCCATTACTCTGGAGGAACTACTACCCATCACAACACAACACCTAATCTCAAGGAGATCCACTCCTTGTTACAACACCATCAAGGATATCACCATCCCTTGATCTAAACAAATACTATATGTATAACGATGCACCTCATCGATTATACGACCTAGACATTCTTCACTAATACCATTTACACGATCCTTCAGCACCTTTCACTAATGCCTTCAACACGGATCTTCGGCACTCTTCACTAATGCCTTTGACACATCTATGACACCGTTATGTTTTGGCCCAACATAACAAACCTTGTGTTTTATGGCACAAACACATAAACCATCTAGTCTAGTCATAGATACAAGAATATGATACTAGACAATATCCAAGACAATGTGTCTAATGGATATGAACTCCTAGACTAAACATCAAGAACCCAAAGCATGATGTAGTTAGTCTTCTATGAATGAAGATGACAAGTTTCCCAAGCTTGTTTTATAAGATATTCATGTGCTTGTATCTTGTGATGGGTGATCACTTCAGTAGGTAAGGAAGCAAGATCTCTAAGCTTGCTTTCGAGGATCACTTCGGGAGTGTGCTTACAACAAATGAGAGTTAGAAGCATTATGATCATATGAGATGAGGGTGGTTTACATGTTTCTAACGATCTAAATATCCTAGATTTGGTGGAGAGAAACTATGTGTGAAGGTGTGAAGAAATGGTAAGAAGTGGCTCACTATTTATAGAAGAAAACTAGCCACTGTTCCCCAGATCCCACGGATCCCTCCCTTGAGGGATCCGTCTAGTGTATTACTGGGGATCCGACGCCCTTTACCCATGGGTTTTTGGTTATGGGTCATGGTTATGGGTTGGTCCATGTAGTATTCCTTTAGATACAATGTATCTAGTGAGTACAATGTATCTAGTCTTATGGGTATGGGTCAATAGCATGGGTTATGGATATGATCCATGGGTTTTGAGTGCCCACCAAGGGTACAATGTATCTAGACATTGGGTATGGGTCATGGGTTATGGGTACCAAGTAGATTCAATGTATCTACAAGATGCAATGCATCTAGTCTATGGTTTTGAGTTCCCACAAAGGGTACATTGTATCTAGACATTGTAGATGTCATGGACTTTTGCCACCGAACTACATTCAATGTATTTGGTCAATGGGTCAAATACTTAAGTTTTCTACCCATTTATATTACCCCTTATAATACATACTAGTTATGTATATATTTACCCAATATGTAAACACTAGTTGTTATACATAAACTATTTAGCTAAACATGTTTTAATGGTTTGTTGGGGGTTTGATCATAACGCAAGATAACAAACATGTACAACATGTGTTGTAGCAATACAAGGACTTGAATCGCCGAGATGTTGAGACAATATATAATTACAAGTAACTTATACATTTTACGCTATGTATTACAAGTTACATGTTTGTCATCAACAAAACAAATGAGAATGTATAGATTAAATATCGTAATATTTGCACTAACACCTTTATTGCTAAACCAAGAATTAAACGCATTGTAATACTGAGCATGCACATTCTTTGTTGAGAAGTTTATTCATAAACAATTCATCAAACACTTCGTGAACATCATTGCAAGTGTTTTGTCTCGTCAGATAATCTACTTGTAATTGGATCGTTGAAACTCCCAATTGTAATTGGGTCGCTGAAATAGTTGTCGACATCTTGATTGAGACCCAAAACTAAGTCAATGTATCAAAATTTAACCAACTAAACAAAACTGAACGGCGGTGAAAATGGTGGTTTATGGTGGTTATGACAGAATTTTGAGCCGTTGTATGCTATTTCTTGAATTTTGAATGAATCTTGAATAACAGAATTTGGCGGAAAACTGAACAGAACCTTGAATTATGTATCTTGAATCTGTTGCAATGAGACTTCACCAGGAAAACTCTCTGATACCAGTTGATAGACACAGTTAGGATCAATGAAGATCGATAAGAGTGTTTTACAAGAACTTGGCCAATCAAAGATTAAGAAACGAAAGCTCAATGTATTATCAATGGTGGATAGTTTGTTGCAAAGTTGTTACAAATGATTGATGAGTGTCTAAATACTCATCATTTTTGTACAATCTAAACCGCAAAATCATCTGAAAACACTCAAAAATGCATCAAAATGATGAAAATATCACAAATCATTGTTTTATGTGTTTTAAATGCAAAAATATCAAAATCAGATGAAAAATGATTCAAGTTTGCAAAATTGGCAGTTTTAGTCCCCAAGTTTCAAAAAGTTGTCAAATCTAGTCCCTGGAATTCAAAAATGTGGGATTTTATCATTCAAGGTCCCTGAAATATTCTAAGTTGTAAAAAATGGTCCTTGAATGATTCTTGGTCAAATGGCGTAAAAGGTCCCTGAGCTTTGAAAAATTGCAAAAATAGTCCCTGATATTTTAAAATGGAATTTTATGCAAAAGTTATCCTTGTACTATCAAAGTTTGTCAAGTTTGGTCCTTGTGATATATTTGGAAAAAGTTCAATTTTGGTCCCTCAAGTTTGCGAATACAAAATGGTCCTGCTTTATTAATACCAATTGGACCCTTTTTGTATTTAGAATCCCATCCAAAACCAAAAGAACCCTGCCATATACCACTTGACCCCCTGTCATTACCCATTGTGAACCCCCCTTGTATTATTAAAACCACTCGGTCAGAAAGTCAAATCCTTGACACTGTTTGTCTCCCTCACAGATAACGCGCCAAACCAAAACCAGAGCTGGTATTGCTATTTTTTCAAATCCACTTGATCCTATCACCTCACCCCCTCCTTACCTTGTCCCCTCCACCTCCACTAGCACCAAAAAGCTTTAATTGACTCAAACCTGCTCAAAGAAGAAATTGGCGCCAAAATCCACTTGGACGGATATGATGAATTAGAGAGATCCAATGGCTGGAAATTGGTGGGATACAATCAGAGATGTCATCAGAGTTCAAAAAAGTCTATAAAGAAGAGAGAGATGCATTGTATCTATATATCTAGTGTAATTTTAGCTAAAGTTAGTCGTTTTAATAAATTTCAAAATTTCCAGTGTATTTTAAGTCTTTCCAGTACTTTGTTTAAGTTATTAAAGTGTATTTGAATCTTTTCCAATCCTTAATTTCAGTATCAAGTTCTATTTAAAGTTTATGCAAATTTCATGTTCAAAAATCTCATGTGAATCAAATGTTGTTACAAGGTGTTATCTTGGACTAAATAAGACACATAAGCTCCTATAAAGCTTATTCAAGCTTTTAGAAACACTAAAAGTCAGTTTAGAAGCAAAAATCAAAAATCACCAAAAATACAAATTAAATAGTTGAAAAAATCAAAAGTCATTGAAATGGTGTACACAACTGAGCAGGTGAATTATGGATGGCCTTGGGTTAGAAGCTTAGTGGTAAGCTAATAGGGGTGATAATTGGTTCTTGATCTCAGTTTTGAGCTTGGAAGCTTTTGTAAGCCTTTTTATTCATTTTGCATTTTACCTGTAGTTGTTCATTAGCCTAAATTTGCTTTATGTTCATTAGATATAGTTAAGTGTATCTAATCCTTAAAATCAGTTGTTGTTCTTTTAAATTGGTAGTTTACAAAAAATTTCATCTTGACAGTTAAAAATAGCATCATGGTTTTTTTTTAGTTTAATGTTGTTATGATTGTTTTTTAAGGCTTCATTAATCCTAATAAGTGATATTATAAGGTCTGCAACAAGTCTCATGGCTTTAATTTGAGTTTTGCTTTGAAATTCACCAAAACTGTCTAAGTAAGGGTGTTTGGATTTGTCTGTTTAAACCATAGTAGGACTTGTTTGTATTGTTTGTTTGGGGTTGTTCTGTGTTACGTACACACCTAATACCTCAGCCTAACAAGAAAACCATTGTCATTTGTCAAAAGTCAAAATCTATTTTGATCTCATCTCTCACTCACTCGTTGGATTTGCATGATCATTGATCTTGTTTTTATGTATATAAGTTGTTAAAATCAATCAAATCAGTCTTAGTATACCTTAAAACAACAAAATCAGTGAGTAGTAGTGATTCAAAGTTCATCTTGGTCAAACTTTTAGTTTTCATTAAAAAGTCAAAATTTTCATTTTGGACGTTTTTGATTAAAATAGATAATTTCAAGTGAGTTTAATAGTGAGTTTTAGCTTAAAATCTTTGGGGTATTAAAGTTCAGGCTAAACAAAATTAGAAAAAATATTAGCTTTCCTTTAATCAGCTTTTTAAGTGCTTATTTTCTGGTTTCTTTTGGTACATTGACCTAAAGGGTGCCCCTTGTACTGGTGGTCCAACTTGATAAGCTCACATAGAGCTTATTAATTGCTCAAATCTTGTAATTTTGGTTTTTGGGTAGTGACCTAGTCTTTTGGGTCTCAAGTTTACTTTTTCAATTTCTAGCTTAATAGCTAGGGCTGCACCTAGCTTTCTCCTATCTCCATCAAGACATACTGAGTTAATCGATACACTAGTAATCGTTGTTTTGGTACCATCTTCATAAGCTCACCACAAGCTCTACAGTGGCCCCCACAGTGTGAGCTTGGGCTTTTTGGATACCCAACCTAGCTAGCTTGTTGACTCAAGGCTTGTTTTCAGCTTATGAGCTTATTTACTTAGCTTATTTTAGCCTTAAAAAGTCCAAGTGCCCGGTTTAGTTGAATAGCTAAAGTGCTTATTAGCTTTTCCTAGCTTTTCAGTGTTAATCTTTGTGTCTTTTAGCTTCATATAAGTAGCTTGTAGCTTATTTTATCTTATTCTAGCTTTTGTTTCAGTTTGTGAGCTTGTTCAAACTTAATTCATCAAATAAGCTCATTAACAAATCATGGCTTTAAGCTTCTCAAACTGCTTATTTTAAGTTTGTAAAATTTTTGTGTTCATTAAAGTTTCATATTTTCAGTTGTTAGTTTTCAAAAAGAAAAACCGTAAAACTTCATTTTTAAAACAAATGATAGTGTTATTTAATGTTTTAGCTTTTTGATTTTTCTTTTCATCTTATTAATAAGCAAATCTTGTTTTTATATTTTTCTTAGTTTTCTGTCACCTTAAGTTATTTTTAGAAAAAGTTTCATATTTTTCTCTATCTTTTTAGTATTTATTAGAATTTTTAATAGTTAAAAGTCTTAAATAATTAGTAATAAATAATTAAAAAGCATAAAAATATCTTTTCAGTTTTAGAATTAGTCTTATCATATTTTAGATTTTTCCAAGTTGAAATTTCATTTTTCCAGGTTTATTTGATATTTTCTAGTATTTAAGTGTATTTTAAATAATAATTAATTAGTAATAATTAGATAAAAAATTTGAAAAATATATTTTAATTTTAAAATTAGTTTTATAATATTTTAGATTTTTCTGAATCATAATCTTATTTTTCTAGCCTTATTTTGTATTTTCTTTTATTTTAGGTTATTTTTAAATAGTTTAAAATAGTTTTAATTAATAATAATTAATTAAATAGTTATAAAATAATTTTCTTTTTCTAATAATTTTATTTTATTTTTAGGATTCCAAAATGTCATTTTCATATTTTTAGGTCTTTTATTTTTTAGATCTCACTTTTTTATTTTGTACGCTACGTAGTTTTAAACGCACGCTTTACGCTTGTCTTATCCGATTGTTGCGCTCCAATTCTTTTTCCAATCTCATTCCAATCAATCAGTAGTGTAATAATTCATCAAAACCCATCGACATCATCCTTAGTGATCATTCTATCATCTGATCAAGTGTTTACACACCATTGAGTCTCTGTGGGACTTAACGACCTGAATTCATTCTGTTCTCCAGACTTCATTGTATTTGTGTTTTAAGCAGTTTTAAGCTTCTTACGGTTAGCCATTCACAAGTGGCTAGCTTGTGTGAAGTAGCTTGAAGGTTTAGCACAGATCAAATTTTACGCCACGGGAGGGCTTTAGCGCAAGCCATTTTCTAATCCATTCTTGCACATATCCCACCATTTGTAAAAAGTTTTTGTAAAGTTATAAGAAAATCAAAAAGTTCATTAGCACTTTTCCTAAAGTGTTAACAACACCAAAAACAATATAAAACAACAAAACAATCTAACGCTTCTATCTTGTATTTTCTTTGAGGTGATTCTTAAAGAGATACGATTTGGTTAAACAAGACGATACCAAAAATATTGTCCAAAAGTTTTTCAACCCATTTGCACAAATCTATACCTACGTCTTTTTAATGGTACTTAATATATATACATAAAAATCAACCACCAAATCAAGGCAAGACACCTACTAACTAGGTGTGACCATAATAAGTTCTCGAACATCGATTTAAACTTGCTTTGTGTCCTTGTGATTTGGTGTAACTTTTTCAAAGAAGCCATTTCATTTGTGATTATTGGTTAAGTTCACTTGTCGTTTGCCTCGCATTTGTTTTGAAAATTGATTTTTAAACTTAGTGCATGCGCATCGTTTCCAGCTTCTACAAGTCCACTTTCAGAACTTGGAAAGATTCCTCGTAGAGGACGTAGAGGACGTTCAGCTCCTCACCGCGATCGAGGAACGCCTACCACCACCACCACCGTCAGAATGGCGTAAACAAGCCCATGAACGAGCTTCTCCAAGCACCCATCGAGGGTTTACGAGATGCTATTGTTGTCCCGGCCATCGTGGCTGACATTAACTTCGAGCTCAAAACCGGGTTGCTTAATCTAGTAACCCAAAGCCAATTCTATGGATTTTGAGCGATGATCCTCATGCACACATTCGATGGTTTAACAAGATTGCATCTACCATCAAGTACAAGAGTGTCCCACATGAAGCTTATCGTTTCTTCGTTTTTTCTGTAGGACAAGCCCTAATTGGCTTGAGAAACAACCCCTCGTTCCATGAGACATGGGAAGATCTAGTTACCAAGTTCGTTAACGAGTTCTATCCTCCATCTCGAACCACAAGTCTTAAGAATGAGATAATGAAATTTTCTTAGAGATTTGATGAATCGTTCGGGGAGGCATGGGATCGTTATTAAAGAGTTGCTTCGCAAGTTTCCGCATCATGGTTTTACCGAGTTAATGCAAATGGATACTTTCTATAATGGTCTCAACCGCACTAATCAAGACTCTTTGAATGCCTCCTCGGGGTATTTCCTCGAGCAAGACTACCAAAGAAGCCTTGCAAATCGTGAGAACAAATCTGTGTCCTCTTCCGAAAGCAAAGACATATCGCCTCTGCCGACCTTCTTTCTTCATCTCCCGTGAGTACATCTAGCACCGATGCTAAGATTGACAAACTCACAGATATTGTTCAAGCTTTGGTTCTTGCTAACCAAAAGAAAGTGACCTTCACTCGCAAAGTCCAACAACACATGGTGAAATGAAGAAAGTCGAGTTGTGTTACTTGTGGTGGTCCTCGCATACTACAATTGCACCGCCACCGATGGTAGTCCATTTGAAGCCAATGTTTCAGCCTGTAGTTCACATCAAGGAGGTAATCAATACCGCCCCTCAAATGAA
>OU343225.1:81865043-81908968 GCA_910596185.1 Chrysanthemum makinoi | reverse complement strand
GATTGCTCATAACAACAGTCTATCCACTTATTTCCTTTCGATTTAGCAGACCAGCATTGTTGAGTGTTTGATAGAAGAAAACTGATTATCTGCTCATTTCATCATAAAACATACAATTTTGAAAAGCTAGTGCGGGAATTACTTATTCAAACTGTTTATCTTATTCTTTCACCTCTCAAATCCTTAAATTTGCAAATTCGCTAAACGCTTCCTTATCCAATTTATAAGTAAGTTCGTTACACCATAAGTAAATCCAAACACTATCTCCTACAATACGTTTTTCTACAAGTTAAATAATCTACTTACAGTAAGGGTTAAAGCCATGTTAACAACTTACTTTCAAATTTGTGTCAAAGTAAAATCTTTTCTTTTTTATTACCACTATGAATAACCGATTTCTAATTTTGTCCCAAAATGATATAAGTTTGCTTACCTTGAAAACACTTATTAGCTTACTTAAACTTAGCAGTTACTTTGAAAAGTTTAATATTGCTTAATTACTTATTGCATTGCGATAAAAGAGTGTTTGGATGGAAGCAAACCACATAACAATTATCTGCTTTATAAAGGTGAAAAACGCAGTTTGAAGCACTAGCATTTTCAGAGTTACTTGTCCAAAAGTGTCACGATGTGCTTGCCTCAACGTCACAAGTTCACAACATTGCCAAGTGATCAACGTTTTAGCTGAACGACATGTGATCAACTCTGTGTTATGTGTGTGTTTTAGTGGGTCCAGTTTCAGTGTTACAGCCACTTACAGGTGTGGTGTGTATGTGCTGTGTGTTTCCATGTAACAAAAAGTCTCACGTTTTGACCTCACTAGCCACACATCTTGAGCGTGTCCAGGAAAAGGGTCACGGGGTTCCCCGGCTAAGCGGCGTACATCTGAGTCAAAGACTCGCCCTCCCCGAGTAATCTGAATAGGGAAAAACGTCATCCATTTACCCATTTTAACTAAACTTAAACGTGGGTCAGTATTTTAGTTTAACCACGCCTGATACTCTTATCTTATAGTTATTAAGTTATGTTACCGCCTAAGCAAATCCAAAGTTCCAAACACTCTCTCCCTAGACTCCTACATTGCCTTTCTCTAATTCTAATACTCGTAAATACCTAAACCACTCCGACTCCATAACACAACAATCAAATAATCACATTTTGCAAATAAATGTGGTTCGGTGTTATTATGAGTGTTATGCTGATGTGCCACGGGGTACTTTTGGCGTGCACCGTTTTAAAAGCAACTATCGTTTAGCATTTGAGGTATAAAGCTTATTTAGCAAGTAGCACGTACCTTTTTAAATTTTGAGATATAGTGTAGTATTAAAACGTTACTCATAGATATATAAACGCTACTAACAATGTTGTTACAACACCCAATGCTCTTACCTTATCTAACTATAGCTCTTCTCTAACATCTACTTGGACTTTAAAAAAACGGAACAATCAAATAACACATTTCGCAAACAAACACTAAACACATTTCGCGTCTGAAATATAAAGCTTGTTTGGCAAGTAGCGTGGCGTGTTTTAGATTTTTTTTAAACGCTGGTATTAGAAACACTACTTAGAAATAAAAACGCTGCTACTTCCTCTACTTTTGGCAAGTAGATTTTGTTCAAATGCTGGTGTTAGAGTCGCTACTAATATAATCGCTACTGCTACCACTACTTTTTCCAAACCAAGCTAACACCGTTGTTACCACACCCAATCCTCTTATCTTACCTTATCTAGCTACAGCTTTTTTTTCCAACATCTACGAGGTTATATGTTTTTGGCTTATATTTTATAAGCTCAACTTTTTTACCTTAATTTGAAACTTGTGAGCTTATATAAACTTTTTATGTCATAATAAACTTAAAATAAACCCATAAATCCCACAAGAAGCCAAGAAAATGAGGTTTATGAAACATAAGCCGAAAACAAATAAGCTCACAAACCCATAAATAAGTAGGGGGTGTTTGTTTAAGCTTATTTTAGTACTTATGGTCTTATTTCATTTCCGCTTATATTCCATAAGCTCAATTTTTTTGGCTTATTTTCAAACTTATGGGCTTATACAGGCTTATTATGATATAACAAGCTTATATAAGCCGACAAGTTTCAAATGAAGCCGGAAAAATTGGGCTTATGAAACATAAGCCGGAAACAGATAAGCTCGTAAACCTTAAACACTATCTCCTAGATTCCTACATTGCATTTTTTTCTACATCTGATACTCGCAAACACCTAAACTACTCTGAAACTTTAAAAAAAAACCGAAACACGAAAACACGAAACCATACCACCATAGTAAGCATAGCATCAGAGGGCTGAAAACTATTCGGCCCCTCCTCCCACAAATACCCATCTTTCTCAACCGTAATAATATTCCCGCCAACTCTCTCACGCGCCTCCGTGACAACCACCTCATGCGTCGCGTGTTTCATCACCAAAGCCTGCGCTATACACAGCCCACTTATCCCCCCACCCACCACCACACAGTCAACCATCCCCCCTGAATGTTTTGACACGTCGGATGTTGATGACACTGGTGGTGTGTCTTTTGCTACTGAGCAGTGGAGAAGGTGGCGCGTGGATCTCACGCGCCGGGAAGTGTGTGATGATGTGTGGCGCGTGAGGTGCACGCGCCGGGGAGTGAGGGTTGTGAGGGGGGAGAGGTTGCGGTGGTAGTTGACGGAGGTTAGGTCGGTTAGTGACGTCATTGGATTGGGTGGGAAATATATATGTACGGCTTATCTGGTGTAATCTTCTTGTGTGTTTTATATATGCTTTTGTTGGTCTTGGATTCACTTTTCCAATGATCAAAAGTTCATATTCTGATGGTCTTGGGAAATATATATGTTACGATTTTATAATGCTGCATAGCAAAAAAGATTTTGATTTTACACAAAGTTTTTGCAAGCTTAAAATCATATAGTATCTCGATTTTAACCGTAAGATCTTAAGATCTAATCCAATCTGATATTACTTTTCTCGAACAACAAACTAAAAAACTACAAGGTTATTATAAACGCTAAAAAACAACATTTAAATCTTCTTAAAATATCCGTAATCATAAGTTAGGACAACATTTTCATGAAACATTCCTATAATTTTGTAGATTTATATAATACTAAAAATGTTATTAAGAAAATGACATTATAGTAGGATCTTAATATTTCGATCCGATCTTACGATCACTATCTTGCGAAGATGAAAAAGATCTTGGGTAGGATCCCGATCTTGAATACCTTGGTTCAGATATTAGCACGAAGCAATAGTAGTTAGCAGTACCGAGAAGCAGTTATTGTTTGTTTTGATAAAGCGTTTGGTAACATAATCGTATACTTGCAATTATTAAGTGTAACCGCTAGTTGCTAATAAATGTTCCTTCGAGTAGCATTTTTGATTTATAACGTACTAGGCGAGTACCCGCGCTTAGCGCCAGCGGTTTCTAGCGTCAGATAAGTAACATTTGTGATACTATGGTGAGTGTTTTGTGTAGCGTTTAAAATAGAACGTGAACCAATGAAAATGCAATTGCAAACGGTTGTACTATACGATAACTAAAGTTTAGACAAAATTCTTAACATCTATCAAACAACATATAAAAACATTTAATGAAAATGAAAGTAAACATTACATCAGTTATGAGATAAAAACTAACAACACACGTTCCTTGTCGCGTAAAACTAACAAGGATGGGATTAATGGTGACGTTGTTAAGAAGAACGCAAGTACCAAAATTAGCATGAATGTGATTAGCCAAAAAAAAAATAATAAAAAAATAATAATAATAAATTGGCTAATTTTGGCTATTTTATAAAAAATTTGGGCACATTTAGCCCCATTTTTCTTTTTGAAATTGGCGTATTTAGTCTATTGAAAAGTTAAATGTGCACTAACGGGCACATATTTTCTGTTAATTGTAAAACATTATAATCGTTTTTGAAAAAAAACTTATATATATAATATATTTATATAGCGAACATCGCTTTTGTGTTAAAAAGAGTTTATGGGTTCTAAACGAAAAATAATAAAAGTTTGAAGATTTGGGGATTAAACATAATGTTTTGAAACCGTACGACGGGTGGTTCAACCGGTTGAACCGCTTTCCGTCAAAAATGGGTCGATTTAAACCGAGTCAACCTGACGGGCTGGGTCAAAACCGGGTCAACCCAGTGTCCAGGGTCACCCGGTTTTCGATATGTATAAATAGTTTTAAATTTTCACTTTTTATTTTTTTGCTTTTCCTTTATATATAGTGTAACAGGGTACCCGCGCTTGCGGGCGGGTACCAGAACGATTAACCGGAGAAATAGATCTCGATGAGACCTGATTCACCAGTTTGTATCGGTCTCAACGGGTCCTCTCTAGTTCGTTTTCGGATGGCTGTTATTGGTTAGCCGAACTGGTGGCGACACCGGTTTCCGGTTGAACCCGTTGGTCCGATCCGATTTTCAAAACTATATGTACCATCAACTTGTTAGCTCGTATGAAGCTTTGTGTGTTTTATTAATTTGTATAATGTATATAATAACATGTACTTTTCATTTTATGGTGTTTTAAAAATAATATTAATTAGTATGTTTAATTATTTTATATTTTGAATTATGTTGTAACTTGTTTAAATTGTACATTGTGAAAATTTTATTGTACTTTTTAGTAAGATAGTTTTAGTGATAAAAAAAGTTTATGGGTTATAAACGAAAAATAGTAAAAGTTTGAGAAATTGGGGATTAATATAATATTTTGAAACCCGGTTCGACCCGGGAGGTTCAACTGGTTGAACCGTTCCGGTTAAAAAACGAGTCAATATAAACCGGGTCAACCCGACGGGTTGGGTCGAAAAAACGGGTAAAATTAAACCGGGTCAACCCGCCGGGTTTGAAGCGTCATGGGTCAACCCGGTTTTCGATGTGTATTAATAGTTTCCTTTTGAAATATATGTAGGTATTAATAGTTGAAATTACTCATAATTAATTATTTCAACATTTCCTTTTTAATTTTTTCCGCGTTTTATTTTCTTGTCTTTTCACTTTGACCATTTTTCTATTATAGATAGTATAGATAAATAAATTAAGATTGTTAGTTGCTTGTAGCCAAACAAAAATTGTGTACATAGTGCTAAACACTTGGTTGGGTAAACACTTGGTTGGGTAACTTTTTTCATTGGCTTATTCAGCTTAGACTTTTTGCTTAAAAAAAAGCTTAAACTTCCCAGCGTCTCAAAATGAATTTACATAAAGCAAATCATACGAATAATAATAACTAAACAATATTTTATTTATGTTTAAACCTCGCACATGCACGAGTTTTATAACTAGTAATTTTAAAACGGAATAAGTAATAATATAAGTTTGCAATATACACCATATTTGGAGGGTTGAGGATTATTGAGAATGAGTTCACAAAACCTACACCCTTCATTGGTTTTTAATCCATGTCTAAGGTTAATAATGAAATAAAGGGTATCTTTTTCTTTCTAAACATATATTTTTCATAAGAGAAACAATATATCCTTTTCAAAATATTTCTACTTGTTTTCCTAAAATCACATGCTATTTGAGTGTTGGAAAACGGATCAATGCAATGGAAGATCTAAAGAGGAAAAGAGAGGAAATTAATTACATAAAAAACTAAAATAAATGAGATTAGGAAAAATAAAGGCACAAGATAATAAAAAAAAAGTTCAAGATGGAAACTTAGGCCCGGCATTCGAACTTGGGACCTCCCATCCCATTTTCATGTAAACAGTCTAGCCATAAGTTCCTCCTCAAACCATATCATGTAGTTGGTTTTTCTAATAGTTAACACACAAATGGAGCCGTTGTGTCCTTGTAACGTAACAAGTGAAATAGCAACACCACCAAATAACTTAACCAAAAAGAAAATAACTTAACCAATAACTTAGTGATAAGAGAGTTAATATAAATGTTTGGCGCAATAGGTTGGTTAGAGATTTTATTATAAGCCAAAAGTTGAAGTTTATAAAGTTGTTTGACAAATTAATTAGAACTGAAATTTATACATGTAAAATCGCATAAAAATACATCAAAATTCACATATATTTTAAGTTTTTTTTACTTTATAATACATTATATTTTGAAAGGTATGTAGTTAACTTGACTAGCTATAAGCCTTTTTTTATAGGCTTGGGTTTATGGAGGCTTAGCTTTTTTTATAAGCCATAAGCCACTATAAGCCTGTGTGACAAACAAAGCTTATTTTATAACCCAACTTAAAAGTTCAAGCCTCTAAGTAAAAATCTGTAACATATACAACTAAAAGGGTTTGGTATTGATACCCCTAAAGTTATAATCATACTCCTTATCAAACTGGTAAACCACCTTTTAGCTTTTGGGACGATTTCAGATTTACCATAAGCTCACTACAAACGATCGGGTACACTATCAGTTAGCATATGTGTAGATTACTAGGTACACGAGCACTATAAATTTAAGACCATGTCTCATGTATCAATTGCACAAAATACTTGTTTGAAAACAAGCAACTAGCATTTCTACTTTTTTTTAAACGCTCCAAATCAAAATGCTACTTCTAGTAGCATTTATGAGCAGCTAGCGTTTCCACTTACTGCTTATAACTATAAAACTATGTTACCAAACGCTTTATCAAAACAAACATCTAATGCTTCTTGCTACTACTTACTGCTACTGCTTATTGCTACCGCTATGTTCGCCAAAAAATACCTTCCACGTATATGTAAAAACTTGAAATCGTTTCACACACCATCCTCATTTCCCCTCTCTCTCTCTCTCTCTGTCTCTCTCTCTCTCACACACACACACACATACACACACACACTCCAAAACAAACTTTTTCCCCTTAATATGAACTTATTAAAATATATTTATGGCATTTCCACCACAAAATCCCCCAAGTTATCACCTAAATTCACTAATTCGCAAAGTCATCAATCACATTATCGTGACGTCAGCAATCACCTCATGATCGTAATTAAGTAAGTTACTTTAACAGTTTAATCTTCCCTTCATTCTTATCCAGCACACGTATCATCAGAGTGTTAATAGGTCCTTTGTCAAGGCATGTTGTTGTGTAATGGACTTGGGTGGCCAAGAGTGAAAATGATTGCATGTTAGTGTGGGTATACAGGGGACTACATGTATTGTGTGGAGGTATTCGTCTTGTGTTGGTGCTCCCTGATACGTTTGTTGTTACATATGTTGGGGTGGTACACCATGATAAGTTGTTTGTGAAGGTTGTTGTGACAACTCACATTTTTCAAATTAATACGTAACCATAAACTTGAACATTTTACTTTGAACACGTGAAATACTTGTTTTAATGTATAACCGTTAGGTTAACCCGCGTACGACGAAAAACAACTAAATGGCCATCCCATGAAGGAGACAATAATGACACGTGTCATGACATCCTTGGCTCAGGTGGTTATGGGAATCTTTTGGAAAGATCTGCACGTACTAACGAAATGGCAGCGACACTACCTCTTACTCAAATGAGATAACTACACGTGGCATTACTGTGTAACGATTTTAAGGATAAGATCTTAGGTATGTCATGTCCTGGATTTAGCTTTCTAGGCGGGAATACCTTGTTTAGGCACTAGGGGTATTCACTGGGCGGTTCGGTTCGGTTAGTTGAAAGATTTATACTATCCATCACGGGGCGGGTAATTCAGTTTACTATCCGAAATCGAACCGTACTAGGCGGATAACCGGACACGCGGGTATCCGAAATGAGCGGTTACCCACGGTTCGGGTCACGGTTAACCATTTTAGACGTTTAATTGAGTTTAACGTATGAACAATAAGAAGCTAAAATATCATTTTAGTAAATTTAAATAACATTCAATAGATTGAAGTCATATTAAATTTATTCGGTCACAATAATTGCATTCAAATAAACATACATAACAGATTAACAAAAATATTTGTTCGACATTTATAAGTTAAGATGACATTAAACAATTTTCACACATAAATGTTTAGCGAATGTTTACATTGGAAATAAAAAAAGTCATTATATAATAAAAATAGTGCAATAATATTATCAAATCTTTTACAATTATTTCAATATTTGTTAAAAACCTTCCTATATATTATACACGGTTTCGGTTCGGTTAACTGCGAATTTTGCGTGGGAAGTTGATTTCCCGGGCCATGTTTGTTGGGCTTTGAGCCTAGTGGGCTGGTTGTAATAGTATGGGTTTTAGCGTGGCCTGCGTTTTATAGTCTCTGTAGGGCCTGCAATTTTGGCTTCATATGGTCTGCGGTAATTGCACGTTTGGATTATTCTGCTGCAATGTCCAATGAATGGCAATTTCCTTTTGTTTTTCCAATTTGATTAGCCATTTATGATTGCGACGTGTTTGCAAACTTTCCATTACTTGTGCAAGAGATATGTGTAAATTAACAAGTCTGTGTTTCATAGTTTTTTTTGTGTGAACTTTAGTGTAAGTATCGACTTGTATTTTGTGTATCTTCGAGTCCTTTCTTTTTGCGTATCGTAATCTTTTGCCCGTTTGAGGTTTTATATTTATTGTTGCCTTTAAAAAAAATTAGATATTGAACATATAATTAAACAGAAAATATTGAATTAATTAGTATATTGGATAATAGAGGTGTGTTTGGTAAAAGTAGCAGTTAGTAGTAGCAGTGAATTGTGAGCAGTAGTTACAACTCACAGTTTACCGCTCACAACTTTTTAAAGAAGCATTGGGAAAATGAGCATTCCTAAAAGATAGCAAAGCTCACCGCTCATTTGCCAAACGAACAATAAAAATCAAAAAGCTCATTTATCACGACTCATCGCTCCAAAATGATCCGCGTTAAACATAGCCTATGACTTGTCGTGTGTAGAATGAAGTCCATACTAGATTGGAGTTTCCATAACATTTCCTTATTGCATACAAGTCTATGTTGCATGCTACCCACACAATTGATTCGACCAAGTCAAGCTTCTTATACTTATAAATTGAAACCACATGCATGCAATAACGTACACTAAACTCAACTAAACCAATAGCTATTGTCATGGCTCGGTTGATAAGTATTGACATTGGCGAAAGAGGAGGATTTATTCCCAAGTATGACGGCTCACATATCGTGTTCATGCTATGCATGATTGTAGTGTCTGTGTCTATTTTTTCTATGATTATCTTTGGTTGTAGTGATTCTAATGATAAGAAAAAAAAGACGGCAACGACATTGTGGCGGTGGAGGTGTTGATGGTGGAGGTGGTGCTGGTGGCGGTTGTGGTGGTGGTGGCAGTGGTGCTGGTGGTGGCGGTGATGGACGCGGAGGTGGAGGCGGAGTTGGTTGTGGTGGAGGTGGAGGTGGAGGCGGAGGTGGTTGTGGCGGAGGTGGAGGAGTTTGTTGATTATATCATAAAAAGAAGGGATAATAGCAAAAATTTTGTTGTTTTATGCGGCCTTATTTTTATTTTACTATTAAAACAGTAACCATCAAATTTTGATTTTTGTATAAATTTTGTTCACGTTAAAAAAACGTAAAGATAAAATGGTCACAAAATATACACAGATGTCAAAATTTGAAAGTTTTGTGTTTTAATAGCAAAATTTTAAATGAAAGCTACAACAACAGAAATAGACAAATTAGATACATTTTTTTTGTTATTATCTCAAAAAATTACGTATTACTGAATGTATGTAAAACGACATATGTGCTTAAGTTATTTTGTGTTTAGTTACAAAGGTTTCTATTATTTTTCATATAAATATTGGAATGTAAATTGTTTTCTATTATTTGTTATATACATATTGGAATGTAAATTGTTTTCTATTATTTGTTACTACCAATGTTGCAAAAATCGTGAGCCGGTAGTCGGACGGTCGACCACCATGTAGCGAGTAATCGGTCAAGTCGGGATTAACCGGTGATTAATTGGATTGGCATTTCTTACAATTTTTTGGTTTTTCTGGAGACCAAACTAAAAATCTTAACCGATTCCAAGCCTGCTATGTTTCCAAACCTCAATAAAATGATTAAATTCTGATTATGATGCCCATTGTGCGTTATAAATGAAATACACGATCCCCAAATTAAGTAAAATGCCTAAATTATTATTTTTTTAAAAATGACCGATTTGACCGATTCGGCCGATTTTTGACCGATTCGGACGATTTTCGACCGATTCGGCGGATTAATCGACCGATTCAGCCGATTTTTTGACTCCTTAGTGTTGATTTTTTTCCTAGGCCGATTTTTCGTCCGATTTTCAAAAATCGACAAGGTACTCGGCCGATTAACGATTAATCGGCGATTAATCGGCCGAGTTGACCGATTTTTGTAACATTGGTTACTACGTATATACATATACTAGTTATAATTCTTATGCACGCACGAGGTTTGTACAATATATTTTTTTGATAAATTTATTATATTTTTTTTTTATATTTTCTTATATATATAAATATAATAATTAATGAAAAGAGATGTTTTCATTATTACTATTCGTAAATATCTCTCATAGGTTAGACATAAGTTTCACAAAAATTAAAAGAACAATTGGTTGAAGATTTATAACTTTGAATTAATATATTAATATTTTTTGGAATTAGAAAGCATAATGCACGACACCTTCACAAAACGCTTTACTCGTAACATTCTAGAACTTGTTAAATCGCTTTTAAATATGTTAATGGCAAAAATAAATATAGGGTTTGAGTTGTATCATATCCAACATTTTTTCAAGAAACAATCCAGTCAAGTTTTAACTTGGCATCTCTCCTGACAGATGACCACAAATAAACGAAGGTGAAATTTTATGCTTGTGATTGAGATTTTTGCCAACCATCTCAAAATGAACATGACATACGAACCAAAGAACAGTTCACTAATCACTAAGTTTTGAATTTTAATCAACACGACCAACATAACCACTTACCATTGATTTCTACTTTTATACCCCATTTTCGTGAGTAAATTGCAAAAATCGCCTTTGTGGTACGGCCAAATTGCACGTTTCGTTCTCGTGGTTCATTAAGTGCAAAGATGGTACGTTGATTGCACTGTTAGGTGCACTTTTGGTCCTTTGACTTAACTGCCGTTAAATGGACTCCATTAGTAGTTACACTTTAGCCCTTTTGGCTAACCATCGTTGCATCACCCATCCTTAAACCACAAGGACGATTTTTGCAATTTTTTTTTCGAATTTAAACAAATAAATAAATAAATAAAATTCTTCCCGTTTTTTTTCGAATTTTTTTTGAATATTTTTTTTCAAAAATATTTTTTTATATAAAATTGTTTTATATAAAAACGTTTTTATATAAAAAGTTTTTATATAAAGCTTTTTTATATAAAAAAATTTAAAAAGTTTTTTATATAAAAACGTTTCATATAAAACAACATTTTTATATAAAAACTTTTTTATACAAAACATTTTTATATAAAAAACATTTTCGAAAAAAAAGTTACTTGACTAAAAATTATTCAAAAAAACAAATGGATAAAAATGGCAAAAACAAAAGAAAAACGGACAAAAACGTAACTTTTTTTTTTTCCTGTTTTTAACCATTTTTGTTCGTTTTTGTCCGTTTTCATCCGTTTTTATCCATTTTTGTCCGTTTTACTTACGGCCGTTTATTTATATAAAAATGTTTTATATAAAAACATTTTATAAAAAAGTTTTTATATAAAATTTTTATTTTATATGAAACGTTTTATATAAAAAAGTTGTATATAAAAACGTTTTATATAAATTGTTTTATATATAAAAATGTTTTATATAAAAACGTGTTATAAAAAAAGCTTTTATATAAAAATGTTGTTTTATATGAAACATTTTTCTTACGTTTTTTTTAAATGTTGTTATAAAAACTATTTTCTTAACTTTTTTTTTCGAAAATGTTTTTTATATAAAAATGTTTTATATAAAAACGTTTTATAAAAAAGTTTTTTATAAAAATATTGTTTTATATGAAACGTTTTTATATCAAAAATTTATATATAAAACCGTTTTTTAAAAACTTTTTTTTATATAAAAAACTTTTTAAATTTTCTTATATAAAAAAGCTTTATATAAAAAAGCTTTATATAAATACTTTTTATATAAAAACGTTTTTATATAAAAAAAACACTTTTATATAAAAACATTTTTATAAAACGTTTTTATATAAAATATTTTTATATAAAAAACATTTTCGAAAAAAAATATTAAAAAAAAAACAGAGGATTTTTTTTTTTAATTCGAAAAAAAAAATGCAAAAATCGTCCTTGTGGTTTAAGGATGGGTGCTGCAACGGTGGTTAGCCAAAAGGCTAATGTGTAACTACTAACAGAGTCAATTTAACGGCAGTTAAGTCAAAGGACTAAAAGTGCACGTAACAGTGCAGTCAACGTACCATCTTTGCACTTAATGAACCACAAGGACGAAACGTGCAATTTGGCCATACCACAAGGACGATTTTTGCAATTTACTCCCATTTTCGTTGTTCATAAAAAAAATGAAAAAAGAACCATATAAAATTGCAAAAATGGTCCTTGTGGTTTAAGGATGGGTGTTGCAACGGAGGTTAGCCAAGAGGCTAATGTGTAACTACTAACGGAGTCCATTTAACGGCAGTTAAGTCAAAGGACTAAAAGTGCACATAACAGTGCAGTCAACGTACCATCTTTGCACTTAATGAACCACAAGGACGAAACGTGCAATTTGACCATACCACAAGGACGATTTTTGAAATTTACTCCCATTTTCGTTGTTCATAAAAGAAATGAAAAAAGAACCATATAGTTGTCAACTGACAACTATTCAACTACGCAAAGAAAACTAAACACAATTAATACATAAACTATATCGTAAGTACTTGCATTCAAGAAAGCATATTAGTTCTAGTGTGAAAAGAGAATGTTATTTGTTGGAAATGTATATATTTACAAACATGTGAATGTCCGGATTCGAACTCGTGACCACGGGATTGCACACATTAGCGAATGAGAATTAAAGTTAATAATTAATGTTTATGTTTACGATTAATTATTGCACATTAAGTCCGGATAACGATCGTTATGTATTTAACGGAAAAATGACTAACGACCGTTAAATGAAAAAGAGAAAGGACTAGAAATGGAAAGACTTGGAAAAGTTATGGGTTTCCTTTGGGCTTTGCATAGTGGCCGGCCAAGGGGCTTTCCCAAGCCCTAATTCATAACTTGTTCCCAAAGTATTTCATCTACTATATAAAGAGGGTTAGGTTCTAGAGTTTTCACACACTTGTGCATTGAATTGACCCTAGATCTCTCCTCTCCTCTCTCTAGTCTATATTCGGCCGAGCACCCCAAGTAAGGGAGTTTGGTTTCGTTTTTCTTAAACGAGGACTTGTGTTAGATCTAGCAATCGCTTGATTCGTTGGTTAATTCGTGTGTACAAGAACGTGGTTGTAAGACATTATTCTTACACCAATTAGTACTTCTTTGTTTTGCTCAAGGGATCCGACATTCGCAAAGGTACGTTACGCATACTTTCGCTAATTAATTTATTTGTTATGATCTTAAGTCTTCCGCCGTGTACTCTTGATGTCTATAAGTTTATTGTATGTTTTATTTATTATAAACTCAACAAGTGGCATCACGAGCCTTGTATAACAAGTAATTAATTACTCAAACACATAATTAAAATAAACATGAATGTGTTATTATTTGTATGCTGAGATCTAGGGTTTGCAAAACCTAAACCCTAATTTTAAGGGGGGGCGTTTATTTTGGTGCCCTAATTAGGGTTTTGTAAACTAAAGTTTTAATTGGATTAGAAACCCTAAGATGCATGCAACTTTATGTGTATAAGCGTAACTCTGTTTTAATTGCATTAATTGTTAAGTGTAATTTAATGTCCATGATAATTACATGCATGTTTTATCATGGATCTGCTTTTATTGTATGTCTTTCTTGTTTAAGTGATATACATTAAATTATGATAGATCTAAAATTGGGGAAGACCTCAATAATTATTATTTAATCAATTATGTGCTATGTTGTATGTATTTAATTTTGACTTACGCAATCGATGAATCGATGCATGTGGCTCACCTTGTACATAGCTGAAAACGGGTGAAAGTCTTAATTAAATGTATACATATTGACAGATCTAGAATTGGTTATTAATAGGATTTATCAAAAACGTTTGCATGTGGCTATTTGATATGCATGAATTTTTTGTTTATGCATTCATTGTTTATATGTTTATTTTTTAAATACTTGTTTGTTTGTTTTGTGTAACAAAGGTATTTTCACAAGAAAAATAAACTGACCTAAACAATGGTGAAACATGTATTTTTAAGCATAGTAATCATAATCGTTTAATTGATTGATGACTTTGGTACAAATAGTCTTGAACGGCTCACCCATGAGAATGAACTATAAAGGGGTTAATAAAGAAGTGCGCACAGTCACACAGAAAGAATGTCTAAGGTTTTGCTTTAGCGCACTGGTCCTCCCGCCCTCTGTGAAGTTCGAATGGAGCTATCTTAGTAAGCCATTAAATGTGCAAGCTCATCTTAAGGGCGAATTAGTTTTAATTCCATGCGCCACTTTCGGTGGTAATTACCCGAAACACTAAGTGTTTACACTTATGCAAAAGTACGGTATAATGGATGATAATTAACACTAAATTCCTTGATTGGTGAACCCAATACCTCAATTAAAGTTTGATGATGAAAAGCTTATACATTAAAACAAGATATAAATGTTTTAATAAAAACTATGCTACAAAGATGAATGCATGACATCTTTGTACATATTTGATTTAACATCAAAACTATTACCCTTTAATTTAAGTTATATGCCATCCAATGAAACGGAAACACCTAAGATTACCTTTTATTTGTGTGAGAACGTGATTTAGATCGTAATCGAAGGGAAAAATGTCCACGTGTCGTGAGAACGGGCATGGACGATTTTGCAGTTTCTTAAGTTGGACAACTTAATTGAGTTAGGCAGTGAGAACTGGCAACTCAAGGCATAAGATGGGATAAAACATGTTTACATGGCGATTGATATTGGCTATATGTAAATCCCATAAATCTAGGAATTGCAATTGAAATTGGCAATTGAGCAAAAGCTCTACCATTTTGTATAAGGTTCATTACTAGCAGATCAACTGACGTAATTAAATTATGACAATTTGGATCCTAGTTTTCAATAAATATTAATTCGTTATATGAATATGAACCTTGGGTATTTAATTGTTTATTGAAAAGGAAAATTATCAAAATACTAATTCTGGTTTTTTGAACTTTTTCTGTAGATGGCTCAACCTGAAAACACTATGAGCTTAATGAGTTCCGCTTTCAAAGATATGATTGGAAGGGACAAGCTGACTAGCCCTAATTTCAATGATTGGCATCGCTCACTTAGGATCATCCTTCGTGTTGCCAAAAGGGTTGAAATTTTGACTACACCTCTTCCTGATGCTCCTCCCAACACGGCAACTGCTCTTGAACAAGAGGCATATCGTGTTGAATATGAGAAGCACAATGATGTGGCGTGTCTAATGCTTTCGGGATGTCCGCTCAATTGCAAAAACAATTTGAGCACTATCCGCCTATGAGCATGCTAGATGAACTCAAACGTATGTTTAAGAAGCCACCTCGGTGAACTATATGAACTTATTGAAAAGGTTCATAGTCCGCAAGCGTGAGGTTGGCAACTGTCTCCGACCACGCCCTGAGATGAAACATCACTTGGATCAATTGGAGAAGCTCTACGTGGTTACTCGAATGATGTATGTGTCGGCCTCATCAATCACTCCCTTAATCGGATCGATTTGGTGATTTTGTCCGCAATTTTAACATGCATTGCACAGGGAAGACAGTGAATGAGTTACATGCAATGCTTGTAGACTTCGAGAAGAAATTGCCAAAGAAGGCTCCTACACCTGCTGTACTCGCAATATAGGGTGGTAGGGTGAATAAGCCAAAGCCGCAAGCAGATAAGAAAGGGAAAGGAAAAGGAAAGGGGAAGCAAGTTGTCATCCCACCAGCTCCTAAGAAGAACCCTACAAAGAAAAAGGAGAATCTTAAGAAGGATTTAACTTGCCACCATCGAACTCACAGTGCCACTGGAAGCGAACTGCCCAGCTTTATCCAATGAGTGCCTTAATAAAAAATAAGATGGTGCCCAGCTCATCATGTATTTTTATGTTTGAATTATTTTCTTTTCCTCATAAGCAAAATTCCTGGATATATGATACAGGATGTGGTACTCACATCTGTAATACATCGCAGGGACTTAGAGGAGCAAGGAAGTCAACTTGTGGAGAAAGATACTTGTACGCTTGGCAATGGAAAGCGCGCAGTTGTCGGCCATAGGGACTTTTTATTTAGTGTTGCCTTCGGGCTTAATTTTAGAACTAAATAATTGTCATTATGCACCCTCCATTGTTAGGGGTGTTATTTCAGTTTCTTTGTTAAAAGATATTGGTTTTGTGTACACTTTTACAAGTTATGGAATTTCAGTTTATTTAAATAATGTTTTTTACTTTAATGCAATTCCTATTCTTGGTGTGTTTGAAATTGATATGGATGGTTGTATATCCAATGAAAATAATTCGTTGTATAGCATTAGCAATAAGAAGAGCAAGTTGAACTGTGACTCTTCTTATCTTTGGCATTGTCGCCTTGCCCATATTGGCAAGAAACGCATGGAAAAGCTGCAACACGATGGGCTTTTACAAACGGTCAATGATGAATCATTTGACAAATGCGATTCTTGCATAGCCGGAAGATGACAAGGAATCCTTTTTCACCACAAGTGGAAAGGGCTTCTGATCTACTTGGATTGATACACACCGATGTGTGTGGTCCACTTAGACATGTGTCAAAACGCGGTGCTTCCTACTTCTTAACCTTTACGGATGATTTCAGTCGTTATGGTTATGTTTATTTACTTAAACATAAACATGAAGTCTTTGAAACATTTAAGGTTTTCAAAAGTGAAGTAGAATTACAACTCGTTAAGAAGATTAAATCTCTTCGATCCGATAGAGGTGGTGAGTATATAAGTCAAGAGTTCAAAGATTACTTAGCTGAGTGTGGAATTATCCAAAGAACTCACATCTCCTTCTACTCCACAACAAAATGGTGTATCTGAAAGGAGAAATCGTACCTTACTTGACATGGTACGATCAATGTTTGAACTTACGACTCTACCTTTTACTTTTGGGATTATGCCCTTGAAACTGCTATTCGCATTTTGAATATGGTTCCAACAAAGAAGGTTGTTAAAACTCCATATGAAATATGGACTGGAAAAGCTCCCAACTTTTCTTACTTAACGCTCTGTTCCTTAGTTTAGATAGGAAAGAAGAGAAGATGCAAAAGGGAGGGGGGGTCTGGATAGAAGAGGAAAGAAGTGATAATAGCTTTCTTTTTTGTGTTCCTGAGTTGGAAAGAAAGGAAAGAGGAATTTAACTTTTTTGTGTTCCTGAGTTGGAAAGAAAGGAAAAGAAAGTTAGTAATTTTACTATTTTACCCTTCACTAGAATATAAAAACCAAATGCAATTTTTTTTAATGATATCCAACCAATTATATTTCTTGAAACCATAACAAATATATCTTCCAAGTAAAACCAAAAACATGTTCCAAATCATAAGAAACATTATTAAAAGTTCCGCAACAAAGAAAGTGATGATAGTCTAAGAAAAAGATTATAGTCCAATAGAAAGAATCTGATAACTTAATAAAAATGTAAATGCAGTTGAACGCATTTATTCGCTTGAACCCATCATTTTTTCTAGTACGTCCTTCCGCATCTCAAGAGGACAAGTAAATAATAACCGTGCTTTTTTTGGATTGTCAGCCAAAAAGATAACAGCACTACAAAAGACATCGGGTTCCAATTCCAATGGCTCCAATTCTTTATGGATTTCACCACCGTATAGTCACGCTTGAAAAGCTCTATCCAATATAGTGTTAGTTTCTTGTAAAACGACATTACCTTCTCTGATTGCATCAGCCACCTCATGAACAGTACCCATAATCTTTGAGTTTGAGTCTTCTTCTACTTCAAGTTTTCTTTTTTTACCCTTAGATTTGGATGCATTCGAAGTTTGCTCAGGTGAAAAAGGTGTGGGAGATCCCGTTTGAATATCATCAAGGTTGATGAGATTTTCATACGTAACTTCATTGGTAGCTAGTAACTCATCCATGTCTTCAATTGTTTCAATTTTTATGCCGGCTTTCTTGTTCTCTGTAGCTTTTCTCTCCCTCGCGTTTTTCTCCTTCGCGGTTTCAGAAGAAAAACCTGATGCTCTATCTTTAGCAAAGAGTAGTAATAGGTCGTCATAGTTTGAAACTTTTTTGGTCTTCCATATTGCAGCTTGAGGCTTTGCCTAGAAAAAAAAAGTTATAATATCGAATCATGAACTAGAAATAATAATATAAGTGGTTAATGGTCTATTGGCCAAGGCATTAGCTATAATAGAAATAATATAATGAGTGAATTTATAAATTCGGTACTTACTTCAACTAATTGTTCCCATACTTCTTCTTCCGCTTCCATTAGTTCGGTTGTCGAGTTCCAAGAAAACCCGCTCAATTTTGTTCCTCGAAATACATCATAACATTCAGAAAAATGCTCTTTTATTGTTTTCAATCGATTTTTTAAACGAGCTTTGGTGAAATCTTTTTTTTTTTTTATTTTGCCTCAACTCATTCACCATATTAGTATATGCCTCAGAAGAGAAAGTTCCACCATTTAGGTTGCCTTTATTTTGTTGCGTGATCATAGCTTGAATAAATGCATACTCCATTTCATCGGTCCACTTAAATTGTGGCACTTTTTCCTTAGTTTCATCATTGTTTCCATTAGTTTCATCATTTTTGCCCATGATAAGCTCCTGCATAAGACAATATAATGACAAACTTAACTATGATATTGTTTGGATAAGCTGCTACAATTGAATACATATGATAGCCTCTTGCAATAGATGACAAACTTAACACCTACTAAATAATATAAAAACTTCAAATATTAATTATTAATAAATTAAGAGAGGTAATTTATAATGCATATTCATTAAAAATAGTTAAACAATAGTAATTTATAGTTCACGAGTAGCAACTATGCAAGCAAAATAAACAATAGTAATTTTTCTATGGTTGACAAACCATACAAAATAAACTATTTTGACGTATCAATTTCATTGTTTGGATACATCAAGTAATTGGTCCACATTTCATTTGCAATTGAGTTACGTAGTTGTTCTCCTGTCGAACTGCCATCACTTGTGTCCCTTGGATCATGACGAGCTTCATCTTGTGGTGCATTTAAAATTTCTTGTATCACCTCTTCTTCAAGATCTTTGTCGCGATCTACTTCAAGTAAATAATTGTGTAGGATGCAGCATGCCAAAAATATGTCTAATTGTGTTGCGCAAGAGTAGAATGGCTCAGTTGTGCTTCTAATGATAGGAAACCGCTTTTTAAGTACACCAAATGCTCGCTCAATAGAATTTCGTAATGATGAGTGACGAAGGTTAAAGAGCTCTCGTGCGTTCTCAGGTGCACGGGTTGAGTACTCTTTTAAATGGTATCTCACACCTCTATAAGGTGTCATTAGTGTACTTTTATGCGGTAGACCGGCATCAACCAAATAGTACCTTCCCTCCGAATGAGCAAATTTTGTCATCTCTAGTGAGGGCATTTTTCATTATTCTCGAGTCCGATGCAAGTACTCTCCCAACCGCTAAAACATATGTAAACTTTAAATCGAATGTGCAAGCAGCTAAGACATTGATTGTTGGGTATCCCTTACGACCTCGATATCTTAGAGCATCTTTATTAGGTACTCTCACACGGACATGTGTTCCATCAATTGCTCCTATACAATCTTTAAAATAAGGATAAAACCTTTTTTTTTATTGAATTTCTTTAGGAACAATTTGACCGGTAGGTTGATGAAAATAACGATCTTCTAACGATATTATTGCCCTATGCAATGACCTACTAGTTGTTGACGCGGAGCGGCGATAAATCCAAGATGCAAAACGGTTTCTCAAATCATTTCCTACAATATGCAAAAATCTAGCAACATGCTCCTCAACAGACATTCGTTGAGTTGGACGAAGACCACCATGATGAACTAAAATATCGCACAATGTTCTAAAAGCGTTCATGCTCATACGAATTACATCACGACATTTATCACTTGTTGAAAGGTTGTGTAACATCTCTTCTCGTACATGTTTCCGATGTAAAGTAAGTTCTTTGGTAGGTAAATTAGCATGGTTCATGTGGTTAAGTCTACGACGTAACAAAGATACCAATAACACAATCAAATGGACCACTGCTAATTGTCGAGCTCTAACTACACGTCGTATAGTGAGTACTCTTTCAGTCAAAGATCTTATCCATTGTATCTGTTATATGTTCACAAGAGAAGATGTTCTTAATTATATATATGAACTTGGAGGTTACCACTTTGTATTATATAAGCAACTAGATTAGAGCCAGCAATTAGACTTCTAACATCAATAAGCAACTAGATTTTTACATATTGTTGAATGCCAATTTTGGCTCAATATGTAGAGAACATAATCCAGGCAACTTAAACCCTCCTTTCAGAAGGATGACACTATTTTTTGGAACAACACATAGTAGCAGTAAGTAGCTAAAACCTCACATAATGTGTTGTAGCCAAAGTGGGTCTCTAGAATCAGTGTCAGGTCCAAGAATTCCAACTTGGGTATGCACTACCGTAACAGAATTTATTTCTGTATGCTTTTACATTTAAAAAACTTTTTGTGGGTTTCTGGTTCACATCAGTCAGGCAGTATCTATCGTTAAGTTCCTATTGCACATATGTAAGTTAAGGACTTACTATGAAAGACTAGAAAAAAATCAAACTGATCTAAGTGAAAAAAGATAATCACTCGTTTTCAACAGTGGTCACCATATGGACAAGTTTTATAGCATTTTTCTGCAAATTTTATAGCTACAAATTATTTTATTTAATAACAACAAAATAATGAGCTACAACGAGTCTTGGTGAAAAAAGGGTTTAAGCATATATATTATGAATATTCTTATTACCACAAGTACACATAGCAACAACGAGGGAGAACTAAGAAAAGAATCACAAAGGGATTATTAGTTTATTACTCATAGAGGTGAAAAAACAAATGGATTACTTAATTTCAGTAGGAGGGAGTTCTAAACATATTAACAAATGAATTTCAGAAACTTGCAAAGAATGGTAGATGCATGTTATGATACAATAACACATTCAATGACATTGATGATGATAGATAAATTCATACAGGAATCAACTAATGATGATGGATAACATGTCTAACATTCAATGTTAGCCTAGTCAGTAATTACATTCACATTTTTTTTGGCATGACTTATTTACAAATTTATGTTTTCAAGCATTGAGTTAAAGACATGGTTAATTCTTGAACGCTACGATAAGCATCTTACGACTTATGATGAATTAGCTCAAACGCCCTTACTGAATGCTTGCATTTTATGCATGTAACATATCAAAAAAGTACAATAAGCCACAAAAAGGAGCTTATCCATAAAAAAACCAAACACTACAATGAGCTTACTGTTGCTAAATAAATAAATAAGATAAGGTCACTAAATAAGCTAAAATAAACACCTCCATAATGTGACACCTTCTTTAGATATTCCATTTGTCATATAAGTATGTTAGTGTTTAGATAATCCAAAATTCTACATGTCTACCTATTTAATTTGTGACAAAATAAGCAGTTTTTAAGAAGCATACTGCTTATTTTAGATAAAATTAATATTATCTTTTTACCCTCATATCGAACTTAAAACCCCTTTATGTATCTAAGTGCAATGTGGTAGTGGGCATGAAAGATTGAAAACAGCCTCTTGTGATGTTTTTTGATCTGTACATTCGAAGAAGAAACTATACTGACTTTTAAAAACTAGTTTCCAACATACATTTTTTAATCTGTACATTCGAAGAAGAAACTATACTGACTTTGCTTGTTTTGGATTCCATACAGGGAGATGTCTAAAGCACAAGTGAAAGATACTAGTGATGCTAGAAAGGATACTGTACGTATGCATGTGGGTTGTCATACAGTAGCATGCTGTATGCATACTAAAAAGGATTTACCATGGTTTTTTTCTTAAAAAAATACAATAGCATACTACTATAAATCAAGGATTAAAAAACACATGATTAGCAAGCATGTAAAACAAATAAATTGAGGATTGTTACCTGTAGATGATTGGATAGTCTGCAAGTGAGTTTTGAAGCTGCTACAATTGGTTTGATATAAAAAAAAGGTCGACTTATAAAATACCGTATATTAGGTTTAAGGGTATTTTTGGGATTAAAAAAAATTAAGAAGGCCCATAATATACTTCTCTTCAAATCATCCCAACTTTGGGAAGAAGATTTGGAGAGGGAATTAGGCATGATTTACCTTCCATGTATTTTCTCTTCTCTCTTAAAAAAATCTCTGGAACATGAGTTTTTTTCTATTTCTCCTCTACTTCTTTCCACTTCTTTACCCTTCTTTCCAAAAATTATCTCGGGAACAGAGCGTAAAGGTCTGGGGATGTAAAGCGTTTGTTAAACGTGACACACCTGATAAGCTCCAAGCCAGATCTGTTAAGTGTATCTTTGTAGGATACCCTAAGGAAACTATGGGTTACTACTTTTACTACCCAGCTGAGAATAAAGTCATTGTGGCTAGGTATGGAGATTTCCTTGAAAGGAATCTCATATCTCAAGAACTCAGTGGGAGAGTATATGATCTGGAATATGATCAAGAAGATACAACACCTTCTGAAAATACTTGCCAACTTCAAGAAGAACCTGAAAGCTTAGGTGCTCCTCCTGAAGTTGTTCCCATTCAGTAGGTCCGAAAGGACTATACGTGCACCTGACCGTCTATGTCTTAACGTAGAGGTGGAGGAAAATATGGTTGGGGATCTTAATGAACCTGCCAACTATAAGGCTGCCATGGCTGATCCTGAGAAGGATAAATGGCAGATTGCTATGAATGGGGAAATGCAATCCATGAAAGATAATGATGTCTGGATTGCAGTTGACCTTCCTCCCAAGGCTAAAGTCGTTGGGAGTAAGTGGATCTTCAAAAAGAAAACTGACATGGATGGCAATGTACACACCTACAAGGCTCGTCTAGTGGCTAAAGGTTTTACTCAAACCTATGGCATTGACTACGAGGAGACATTCTCTCCTGTAGCGGACATAAGAGCTATTAGGATTCTCATAGCTATAGCTGCACACTATGACTATGAGATTTGGCAAATGGATGTCAAAACAGCTTTTCTGAATGGCCGTCTAGATAAAGACATCTATATGGCACAGCCGGAAGGGTTTGTAAATCCATTGTTTCCTAACCGTGTATGCAAGCTTAAGAGGTCCATTTATGGACTGAAGCAAGCATCAAGGCAATGGAATAAAAGATTCGATGGGGAAATCAAAAGTTTTGGATTTAATCAGAATCTTGATGAGCCATGTGTATATCACAAAGCTAGTGGGAGTGATGTTACTTTCCTTGTTTTGTATGTCGATGACATATTAATCATAGGAAATCATATACCAAGTCTAAATGAGGTGAAAGCCTATCTTGGTAAATGTTTTTCGATGAAGGACTTAGGGGAAGCAGCATACATCCTTGGAATCAAGATCTACAGGGATAGATCAAGGCGGCTAATTGGTTTAAGCCAAAGTGCTTACATTGACAAAATATTGAAGAGATTCAATATGCAAAATTCCAAGAAGGGATTTTGCCAATGCAAGTAAATCATGGTTTGAGTAGCCAAGGTTGTTCTTCAACACCTGCAGAGGTGGCGCGTATGAAGAAAGTTCCTTATGCTTCGTCTGTAGGATCTATCATGTATGCGGTACGATGCACAAGGCCCGATGTGGCGTTGCTCAAAACTTGACCAGTCGGCATCAACAGAATCCGGGTGAAATTCACTGGACTGTTGTTAAACATATTCTCAAGTACCTTAGGGCTACAAGAGATATGTTCATAGTGTATGGGGGATCTAGAAGCGAACTGTCTGCATACAGGTTACTGCGACGCTTCCTGGAAGTGTGACAAAGATGATACGAAGTCTCAAACGGGTTACATTTTTGTCATCAATGGAGATGCTGTGGATTGGAAGAGTAAGAAACAGAAAACACTTGCGATGTCTCGCTACGAGAAAGTGAGTACATAGCGGCGTCCGAGGCTGCCATGGAAGCTGTTTGGATAAGGAAGTTTGTTTCGGGGCTTGGTGTTATGCCGTTGATTGAAAATCCTATTAAAGTATATTGTGACAATTCAGTTGCAATTACTTTTGCCCATGAACCTGGAGTCATGAAGGGCACCAGACACTATCCTAGACAATATCACTATGTTCGAGAGCAAGTCGAGATAGGTGAAATTGAGTTACTCAAAGTTCACACAGATGATAACCTAGCAGATCCGTTAACGAAGGCCTTACCCGGTGAAAAACTTAATCATTTGTCCGATAAGTTTGGACTTCGTTTAGCTAGTAGTTTCATGCCCATCTGTGACTAAGTATTTTAGATAAAGGATATTGTAAACATTATTATTGAAATGAAATAAAGTATTTTGTTATGTTTATTATTCATTTATTATAATGTTGTCCTATATTTGCATGTTTAAATCCTTGAATAACTTAAGTTATTCTAAATAGTCCGTGGTCAATCAATAACATGGGAATGATATTGAATTAAGACAAATCTGAGTATTAGTTAGAATATACTTGAAAGTATATTGATGCGTAGCATGACTAATTTCAGATGATATTCAATGAATTGAATATAGGACTTATCCCACCCGCATGATAATACTTTATGGATCTTTGTCATTAAGTATATCATGGATATTTATCCTCTGACTTGAGATACAAGAGATATGTCATGGATGTAGTGCATTTTGTGAAGCAATCTAACGCTATACGAATCGGTAGTTATAAGGGTTGTTTTCAGAAGTGTTGCGAAATTTATGAATCTTGCTTGTAGTCAAAATGGGATTTGTTTCCTTCAAATTTATTTTGAAGTATAATACTTGGGCCCTCGTAGGATTGTTAAGATGTTTGTATGGCCATACCCAAGGTCTTCTGGAATATGTTCGTAAGAATTGGTAATCTTGAACAATCATATAAAGCGAGAAACATAATAGTTAATTAAGAAATGAGTGAGATCCATATTCTTATTAACATGGTATTAGAAACAAAAGGATGAATATGATGATGAATCATCAAATTTGGTTTTTCTCCAGAAAACCATACACGAGTTGTACCGGGGGCATTGGCGTGTTGCTAGACGCTAACCAATGTCATTTCACGCTTTGTAAACATATCCAAGTGGGAGCTGTTGGAAATGTATATATTTACAAACATGTGAATGTCCGGATTCGAACTCGTGACCACGGATTGCACACATTAGCGAATGAGAATTAAAGTTAATAATTAATGTTTATGTTTACGATTAATTATTGCACATTAAGTCCGGATAACGATCGTTATGTATTTAACGGAAAAATGACTAACGACCGTTAAATGAAAAAGAGAAAGGACTAGAAATGGAAAGACTTGGAAAAGTTATGGGTTTCCTTTGGGCTTTGCATAGTGGCCGGCCAAGGGGCTTTCCCAAGCCCTAATTCATAACTTGTTCCCAAAGTATTCCATCTACTATATAAAGAGGGTTAGGTTCTAGGTTTTCACACACTTGTGCATTGAATTAACCCTAGATCTCTCCTCTCTCTAGTCTATATTCGGCCGAGCACCCCAAGTAAGGGAGTTTGGTTTTGTTTTTCTTAAATGATGACTTGTGTTAGATCTAGCAATCGCTTGATTCGTTGGTTAATTCGTGTGTACAAGAACGTGGTTGTAAGACATTATTCTTACACCAATTAGTACTTCTTTGTTTTGCTCAAGGATCGACATTCGCAAGAGGTACAATGCATTTACTTTCGGTTAATTAATTTATTTGTTATGATCTTAAGTCTTCCGCTGTGTACTCTTGATGTCTATATGTTTATTGTATGTTTTATATATTATAACTAGGTAAGAAGAGTTGCTGGAGCTATTTCTTGTGGGTGGACAATGGCTGGTGACAAAAAGCATCCATGGTCAGGGTGTTCCCGCCAATTTACACCTTTTTGTGGAAGTAGATGTGTGAAAATGATCAACTCAAGTGGGTTGGGTGTCACTCAAAGACAAAAGTTAACTTCGTGATTGTATCTTTTATAAAAAGAATATAAATAAGAGAAAAATACAAAAATAAGTCAAATTTTTTTTGAAGTCCCTTTTGTAGTCAAGTTTTAACTCAATGTCCAAAATGGTCATGCACAACCACTCGACTCCGCAGCTCCATCCAAAAGTCGCCACGTGTCCAAATGAAAGTACACTTTTTTACTTTTTATTCTACCAAAATAACCACCAATATTGCGCAACCGACGGCTACTCAACCTCCTTTTACTCGACTTACATTTATCCACGTGCAAAATTACCTCAAGAAAGTAAAAAGTACAAAAAGTACAAATAAAAAAAAAGAGTACAAAACGATTTTTATCCAAAGTACCAGATTTTTCTTTTCCAAAGTGCATGAAAACCCGATCTTGTGCAAAAACCATCGGATCATTATCCAAAAATCATCGATACATGATCTTCAATCCAAATCTGATTTTCATTCTCAAACACAAACACAAAAACATATATTTTCACCGATTGACTAACGATTATCAAGATGATTGAGTAGATCGGATTTTTGTTTATGTCCAATGGATTCACCCTTTCATCGCGTTGATGTAAGTATCATTTTTAGATGTAATAAATGTTTAATCCTGTAGTTAGGTTTGGGATTGTTACAGATCACATTGCACGTTAATTTTGAGTCCTTTTGGGTATATTAATTTTGGTGGAAAAAGTTGGTCAATTGGAAAAACCAAATATGTTTTGTGGCTTTTAGATGTAATAAAATTTTAATCCTTTAGTTAGTATCATGTATTTGTTGTTCCAGTAACACAATATACCCATGAAGACTCAATAATCCTGTAGTTAGTATCATGTATAAATTAGTATTATTTTTAGTATTTTGTTTTTGTTAACCTAGGTTTATGATTCGAAGGTTAGTTTGAGAACTAAGCTACACCTTCTAAAAACCATAGCAAAGAAGTTGGCAGCTAAAGAGGAAAGGTATAACAAGTTTAAAAGGAGTGTTTTGGGTCCGTGGTTAGATATAAGAACGGAGGACCATGATAATCATGTCCTGAACTTTTTGCTTCAACACCAAAGGATTATCAAAGACGCTAGTACTGATATGCCTTTTTTTCCGATATTGGTCACAATACGTTAGAGTTTGGTAGGAGGGAATTTTGTTTGTTAACTGGTTTCAAATTTGGAAATCCTTCTTTAAAGCATTTGAGCAACAGTGTTTCAGATTTCCATAACCGTGTATTTCCTACTCTACCTAGAATAAAGGGTGACAATCTTAAAGCACTTCTTGAAACGGATAATGATTTTAAAAAGCTATCTGATGATGATTCAGTCTGTGTTTGTCTTTTGCTGGCTTTAGAGTGTGTATTCATGGGTAACGAGCTTAGGCACGTTATACCAGATGAGATTTTGGCTTTAGTGGATGATTTTTCTGCTTTTGATGCTTTCCCTTAGGGACAATATATTTGGCACGAGCTTCACCTTAGGGTGTATAATGTTGATTCAACACACCGTAAGGATATTTTGAAAAAAATTGCAACACACGGGAAAAAATACAAGCCTCAATATTCTTTGAACGGATTTGTTTTCGTCTTTAAGGTTAGCAAGCTTTCATTTTTGTCATTGTTATAAGGAACTAGTTGGTTTATGGTTACATGTATTGCTTGTCTCATTTATGTCATTGCAGTGTAGATTGTGTAGGCAGTTGACCCCACCCATACCATAAATGTTGACCCAACCCACCCTTTAGTATCTGTATTATGGTTATAAGTAATGTAAACCCATCCTGACCCCACCCATACATAAAATGCTGACAAGTCCATAGATTGTTTACATTGGCTGTGTGACATCGGTTATAAGTAATGTTTACATTGGCTGTGTAGGCAGTGTGCAAAAAAGGGCCAAAATGGTACTTGCACGCCCATTAATGTGTAACTATGCAGTATAGATTGTTTACATTGGCTGTGTAGATTGTTTACATTAAGATTTCAACACTCTAAATGCTATGTTTGACTCCCCAAATCTACTTTTGAGTGTGGTTTTAATCAACTTTTGAGTGCAACTGCATTGTTATCAGAATCAGTGATGATTGGGGTGACTAATTCATGGACCTAAAAACATGCCTAAATCGAGGTGTCATCCCCTGATTGGTGATATCAAGGGGACCCACTTCTTTACATTTTATCTTTCCTCATCTTCACCCTCCATTTTCACACTTGTCTTCATCCTCTTGTTAGGCCTCTTTTTAGACATACCAATTAGGTCCCTAAATCATTTTCCTATCAAAATATGTGGTCATATGGAATAGAATACCTCATTTATTGTGACGTTTATATCAATCTAATAACATAATGCAGTGACGTAATTTTGACTGACTTTTGAAGTAGATAGATTTGAGATGTTTTCTCATCTGAAACTGTTAGATTAGAAACCGATGCTTGACTAATAGTTGCTGAAACACAACATGTTCATATTAAGCGCAAACTTGTAGCAGAAATCTGAAGTATCATATATCTTTGTTACGTTGGCATATAAAATCTGTTGGGATGTTGGCCATTATGCTACAATCCACAGTAACAAAGAACTAAAAGAAATCTCCATAATTGGTCAGGGCTAATGTTCTATATAGCGTAACCTTTACACAGTTTATAATTAACTGATATTATTTAGCTAGTAAGTTAGTTTAGTTATTTAACATTAATGGTTTTAAAACCTTTACAGATTTGGTTATTTGAACTTTTTCCGAATGCTACAAATTGGTAGCACAAAGAAGATGATGTTGTACCCCGTTGTGTTTCGTGGAGTGATGGTATAACATTTACAAAAGGTGATTGTGAGAGTCTATTTTATTCTAGAGAGCCAATTAATTCACTTGTCCCCACCGAAAAGGAGATGAATACATCATGGTGAACATGTAGTTTAGACTATTTCAAGAATGGCTCCACAAAAGATGCATCTCATAGACCTTTAAAAAAGAGGAAGGTTGGGATTAAAATGGAGGTTATTTCTCGTACACATGTTCACACGGAGGTTCACCGTGAGGTACACGTTCGTACTGAGGTGCATAGTTATGAAGGATTGGATGACCCAGTGCTTGCACAGAAGGTTGAGGATATTGAGCGTGCATTTGGCAGTCGTTTAAGTGCACTTGAGAAATATGTGAAACCTCCCAAGGATACATATTTTATGCAGACGTAGAGTGTATCTGATAATCCTAGTGAAGTTGATCAAGACTCAAAGGTTTGTTGTTTATAAACAAAATTTTTATGTTTACATTGAATGTGTAAATAAGATTATATATATATATATATATATATATATATATATTACCTTATTTTTGCAGGCCTCTAGTAGATTATCAGAAAATTATGATCCTCGAGTTGATCTTATAAAGAAGATTGAGTATATTGAAGCATACTTTGGGAGACGTTTAACATCACTTGAGCAACACGTTAAGAATGGCATTAACGAGACTATGGAGCCTTGTAGTGCATCTGATCATGATCCAAAGGTTGTTAATACTGCAAATCAATAAATGGTAAGTTCTTGAATTTTGTTTCATTATCAACATGGCGTATATTATTACAAGAAGGTTGTTAAGGGCTAAGATTAGCACCATTTTTTGCAGCCCTCTCTTAACGAGATTGTGGAACCCACTAGCGCAAAGGTCGAGAACAGGTTTAACGAGACTGTGGAGCCCACTAGTGCAAAGGTCGAGAACAACTTTAACGAGAATGTGGAGCCCACTGCAAATGAAGAAAAGGTAATATTAGTAAGTTCTTTAATTTTGTTTCCTTCATTATTTATCTTTATGCATAATCCATCATTATTTATCTTTATGCAACCCTCTCTTGAACCTGACAATGCAAATGAAGAAAAAGTAATATTATTACATAACGAGACTATGGATATTATTACATAACACTTGTCATACAATAACGTTATATTTTATTTATTCTTCTTATGCAACCCTCAAATGCATTTGATAATGATGTCAAATTGCAGCCTGACATGGATATTCAACATGATCCAAAAGAAATGGAAGATTATAATGGTGAAATCAACCAAACTGACCCTGAAATATTGGATTCAGCATATAGAAACATGTTTGACTCACCGCTTCCTGATCAGGTAGTCAGTTTTAACCATATCCTTGTTTATTTGATCATATATCAGTTTACTTAAACATAATGGCTTGATTACTTGTATTTCTACAAGTAGTAGAGGAACAAGAGGAAGAATGGGCATTGAAGAATATGGGTGATCCGCTTGAGGAACAAGAACTTATGGCAGTGGAGACTCTTATGCAAATATTAGTATTTAATACTCCTGAAAAGGTAAATTTAACAATAACTTTTTTGGTTTTAAAATCAAATAACCCAATCTTTTTATTCTATTTTTTTTAATATAGGAAAAAGACAATGATTTGGACTCTCCTTCCATAAACGATCGAGATTCTTTTCCTAGTAATGAGGATAAGGAGAAATTAGCAATGAAGCATCCAGATTCTGTTCCTAGCATTGATGATAAGGAAAAATCAGCAATGAATGATCCATATTGTACCCCTAGCAATGATGATAAGAAGAAATTAGTTGATATTTACTGTATTGATGACGGACAGCCATCTATTAAAAAGATACGTGTTCCTTTTGCCCGAGAGACTAGAGCGAGAAAGTATCTTCAAGACCCGTACATGAACCAGCCTTCAACCACAAGCTGTTAATTTGGATGACAATGCGACAAATGCGACAAATACAACCCAATTTTTCAGTTGTGCAGAAATGTAAAAAAAAGAGCTAAAGATGAACCAGGTGAATTGGACAGAAAAACTTATTCTTATGGGTCAAACTAGGTTGACCAGAAACACATACGTGCACACTTCTTCTTCCTTGACCTCAAGAAGTGTATTCAGGTCATATTGGGTTTACGCAAAACACATAATTACATCAAACAAAGACGCATTAAACAACATATATTTTCCAATGGCAAATGAATCAAATAAGTTAATGCAGGATGCATTACAAATTCCATTAGTCTAAATTCAACTAACAAATACATATTTCAATTCACTTTGAAATTGCTATATCTCCAGTTCTCCACTCTCAAGATGAACAGGGTAAACTAGACCAAATTCGCTCAAAATTTCAATCATATAGAAATGTACAAAGATAAACAGGACAGAAGTGTGTCCAAATGGGTCAAATTGGGTAGACCCAAAACACATATTGAATACATGCATTGTGACAGATAAACTAAACAAATATTGCATTGAGCAATATACTTGCTTTCTACTACACCAATTCCATTAACAAAAGTCAAATCAGGATGACATTACATTACTACTCTACCCACAATACGATTTTGCTACTTTTAACTTCTAAATCTTCATATAGCTTTTAGAATCAGCGGATGAACTTCAAGATACCATGCAGGTTTCACCTTCCTTAACCTCAAATAGACATTAAAATTATACGCTATAGTGATCAAAATGGTTACACCTATAACCAAATCTTTATAAAACCAAATCTAAAACTGACCCACTTTATAACAAAAAACACCTTTCTAAAACTGACCCTTAAACCCTTAAAACCAAATCTTTCTAAAACTGACCCACTTTATAACAAAAAACACCTACACTAGAATTTTATTCAACGCTCCTATATTAATCCATGTTGTCAAACCATATTGATGCGATTACCAATTTCCATTACAATGTGGCAACAAATTCAACATCTACACTAGAATCGCATATACAAAATGGCAACAAATTCAATTAGGATAAACTAAATACCATAACGATTCATTACCCAAATCTTCAGTACATAACTTCAGTACATAACTTAAGTACATAATCATCATTCAAATAAGTACATATTCATTAACCCTAACTTAAAAGAGTTTTTTCTGCACCCAAACTATATTTACATTATAGTTATATATAAATAAATCATAGAAACCAAATTACTTACTAATTATCCATAGAAACCAAAAGACATTCACCTAAGTAGACCACTTGCATTCCCAAAAGCTTCAAAATATCTTGCCGATCACACTAAACATCCGACAAGTCTTCATCAATCTCCATCAGCGTCACGTTATCTTCCCTCTGTTCAATCCCATGACGAATCAAATCAACCGAGGCTTCAAGCCCTTGCAAAATATCATGATCAGCAACATTCATGTTCACCAAACAGCCTAAAGCATCCACCCCTTTCTCATGGTATGGCCCAAGAAAATGGACCTCCCTAAGTGTCCTTTCACGCTTTGCAATCACATCGGCTAGTTCTCGGCATATTTCTTCCAATTTGACCAGGCGAGTTCGTGCTTCGATCACTTCACTGTTAAAGAGAAACTTGAACATGGTGGCAATATCATTGGAACCACTAGCGCGACGCAACTCATCGAGATTTGGAGTTATTTTTGCCATTGATTTGCAAGAAAGTAGATCCACAAAGTGTACAGTAAAACACGATCACAATGAAGATTAGGTAGGGCTTCAATAGTAATACACATATAAATAGCCCAATCAAACTCATTTTTACTCACCCCAAAATTAATTAAAGCATAAAACCGTGATCGAAGAGAATGATTACAAAACATAACTGAAACCACAACATTTGAAAAAAAAATGAAACTTACAATAGAAAATCCTTACACTATGAACTAATACAAAAATAAAAGAATGACACAAAGAACCTTATATTTCAATTACTTTCAAACCCCCCCCCCCCCTCCCCAAGTTGGCTATGTAAATACAACCAAAACGACATATGATGTTTACGCTTTTATACATTATACCGAAAATTATCTATACCGTTACCGTATTTCATAATTTTTATTTTTTTTCTAGAAGATTCTCGGTCTAAACTTAAACTACAGAAAAAAAATATATAATATCCGCTTCAACGCAACGGACTATAATCCTTGTTACACACCATAATATACTGATAACATTAAATACCAACTAATACATTACACGATCTTGGTTACTGATACGCGTACAACGCGCGTTCGGGGTCAAAGGAACTTCCTTTTCGTCGAGCAAGTTTTTCAACACCCTAGGCAGTGAACCTAATCGTTGTAGTGTAGTATTAGGGTAAGCCTCCGGAATTGATATCGTTCTCTAGAGGAATAGGAATGCTAGTGAGAAATTAAAACGCTAAGGTTGGGGTTGAGGAAGATTATTTTTTATCTTTTTTATGTTTTTTTTAGAAAATTGAAAGGTACGAATCTCGAGGTTTGGATTTGGGGGTTGGTATTTCTACCGATTACTCTACTTATCTAATTATCTAATTATCTAAACTAAGGTGAGTGTAGTCTATGTCTATTGCTGTGTGCTCTTATGATGATTAAAAATGTGTTTACTTAGATGTTATTACTCCTTAGTTATCTCCTATTGATGGTTGAATTGTCACGTCCTTATTCTTAACGCGTTGTGTTTCTAAGGTCGTAGGGTATGCGTTTATCCCTAACTCTTTGAAGCTACCTAAGGTTAATGATTACGAAATCTCTAGGATTCATAAACTTAACACTAAGGTTATCTTTGGATATTTAGCCTACAATTCCACTAGTAACTATAAGCTAAGGTTCAACAAATACTAATCAAGCATTAATAACACAACGAATGACCTATCGCAATACTAGGTCAATCACAATTAAGATAAGAGACAACCAATCAATATTCAATAACTAGGTTTCATATATCTAAGCAAACACACAAGTAAATTAGCCGGACATTGGAGAACATGCAAGCATACACACAAACAATTGAAGACATGATTAAATTAATGAAGTGAAACACTTATCTTGTTGTAAAATAGGGTATGGAACCCTAAGATACTACACAAGACATCCTTGGTTCGGTTTAAGTTTTTACTCCACAAAACTACCTCCCTAAAAACTGAAAAATTCGGATTCTATATATAGTGTTACAATGTGCGACGGCGTCACTCTTTAATTGTGACGCCGTCGGGTCGCCGCCATTAGGGTTTCGTCTTGGCCACCTCAACTCTGTGACGGCTTCACCTTATGCTCGTGACGCCGTTGGCTTCAATCTCTGGCCGCTCGATCCAAATCTAGGCCGCCTGAGCTGCGACGCCCTACTCTTTTAAACCTGATGCCGTCACTTGTAAAATAGCAACTTGCTCTCTGAGTCGTCTCAAGATGTGTCGCGACGGCGTCGTATTTAAGCAGTGACGCCGTCCCCTTCAATTCCAGCAGCTTGAGTGTCTCGATTCTTGACTTTGGCCATTTTATTCGTATATTCGCGCATTTTCGTCCGAATAAGTGTCATTCCAGCAATTTGCCTTCAAGCGACCTAAAAAGTAAAATGGAACGAAATTAAGTAGTAATGGATACAAAAGTGATCGATTAAGTGCTTAAATGACCCCTCAAAAGTGTACCTTTTAAATCCTTATTAAATATCCTTACAATTGGTATTTGCTTATCCTCAAGCAAATGTGATTTTGGCCAATTAATTTATAAGTTAGGGGTCATGAAGCATTAGTTTAGAACGATTCACAACACATATAAGCACCGCAAAATTCATAACAAGCATGGAATTTACATACTAGCACCTCACAAGTGGTTTTTGGATACTCTCATCTCTCGGGTGTATATGAAATATATCAAGTTGGAAATGGAAGACAAACACTCATTAACCGGTCCTAGTACATAGATTACCATAGGCTTGAGACTAGATCAAACCTCCATCGCTTTGGCATAAGCACCTAGGAAAAACTATCCAAGAGGTCTTTTAAAGGGTTGTAATGTTAAGCTTACGGTAGGGAAACAAAGGGTTTGGTGGGATAGGCGATTTAGTGGTGTCAAGTCAAAAATCTTTTTGTTACAAGCATGCGAAGAATGGCATTGCTAAGCCAAGACTCGACACTCTAAACTCTAGATAAATTGAAACAAACAAACATAATATTAAAAATAGATGTAGGATGGTAGCCCGTATGTATTTTTTTTTTCAAACACTTTTATTCTACCATCCTCTACGATAACATCATAATAATAGGGATTTATAGGCACATCCCTACACTTGAGTTTTTATTACTCTGACACTAATTTGACCCGAATTGAAAAGATATAACACTTGGAGTACATTATTACGCAAATAAAGGGAATTTGAATTTAACGTTCCCTTCCCGTCATTTCATAAAATTTAACTTTTCCCATGAGTCCCAATCGTCCCAAAACTGTGTACAAAGGATATGACTCGACTTAGCAACTTATACAAGCAACTAGATAATTGAACTAAGGGTTTAATATGATAACAATAATGCACTAAAAGCGAGTGCATACAAGGTAGGCTAAGGAGATTTGGGTGTACATTTGGGGTGGATTGTAAACAATGCTCTTCATTGATATTCCGGAAAACAGAAACATCACGAGAACCGCGAAAAGGATAGGCTCTGAGGGGTTAACTAGGGATATCGTGTACTAAAGATGAGTACAATGCAAGGGTGTGGGGGAATTACTCAACCGATGTGGAAGAAGTAATTATATTACGGGTATCAAACAAGGGTTATCCTAATGCCTCTTATCATTTAGTTATTCCTAACTACACAAGTGTAGTCTCACTAGCGCTCTCGGAATGCATCACAAAACAAGTTCTAGAATCTATTATACTACCGGTACACACTCGAAGCATTAAAGTGGAATGCTTTAATTCCTACAAATCTAAGGGCGATCCTCACATTTTGGGTGGAATTTAAGTGGTAAAGGGTTTTTTGTGTTAGTCATATAACTTCCTATCCATGAGACGCTTTATTAAGACTAATGGCCCACTCTTACATGTCATGAAAAAATTTAAATTTGGTGCCAAAATTACCCTAAACTGATATTTCTCATGGTTTATTATACAAATGAAATTGGACAAGGCAAATAGTCAAGGATAAGCATAGTTTCAAAGTTCCCGTTTTATTTTCCTTCCCTACACTTAAACTGAACATTGTCCCCAATGTTCCCCGAAAGTATCAAAGTTATGATAATGGAAGGCAATTAAAAATGAAAGAAACTAGTACTCCCCTGATTAGCTCGGTAGGATCCGTGTGAAGTAGTGGTTAAATCTTTCTTCAAGAAGAGTGTTTGCGTTAAAAGCTCCTTCCAATCTTATGTATCTTCTTCTTGATAAATTAAACCTGCACACTTGAAGAAAACAAACGAAACCTTCGTGTAAAATCGGCGGTAACAATATATATATATGACTCTACTAAACTAGGATATAATGCTTGTGGAATAAATGTTTACAGATTTTCTGGAAAATTAAGACCTGGAAAATTCCAAAAATTTATAAGTAGCTCAGAAAACGAGAAAAAATTAGTAAGCAGTTTCTACTCCTCCTGACGCGCCAGTTTGCGACTCGCCTTCAGTTATCCCTGACAGAAACTTGTCTGCGATTTTCTGGAGAAAATTCTGGAAAATTTTTATCTTTAAAATCTGGAAAAATTTCCTGCAAAACATCCATTATGACTCGATACAAGCATTTGACTCGAACAAACACACATGCATATCTTTTAAATAATCGGAATTATCATGTTCACGTACTTTTTGAAAACGTGTGTAATCCTCCCTACACTTATCCCTTATGTAAAATACCTTTATATGTAATTAAGACGAGGTTAAAGACAAAATAAAACATTTTTACAAATTTAAACATGAGAATAAACAATCAATAAAAGATATACGACACAAACAAGCAAAAAATTAAGCATGGGTTGCCTCCCACGAAGCGCTTTTCTTTATTTATGAGTCTTGTAGCTAGACTCGAAGTCGTGCCCCTACGTGACTTCATTACCGTCACCTTCTTCCTCATGACGGTCTCTATTGGGGTTTTCCATGTTATAGTAATGCCCTATTATGCATCTTTCTAAGAAGTCATCTTCTCCCCAATCCGTTCTATATTCCGGTCCTAGTTTCAAGCAATCCTTATAGAACTCGAAAATCTTATTCATCACATAATCAACTCCCTTTTCCTTATCTTTCTCATTCCTATAGTAGACCGATAGCTTAAGTTCTTTTTCATCATTGGATAGTGATTTAAATTTCTCAATCTTAAAGGGCATTTGGTAGGCTACATCATCGGTCTCATCCTTGAATCTCACTATTCCTAACGACGGATCATAAGTCATCCCGGTGTTTTCTATGAAAGGCTTTTCTAGAATAACGTGGGACAAGCTAGGATCTATGGCCGTACTAATATCATTCACAACTATGAAATCCGTAGGAAAATTAAAACTTCCTACATAAAAGGGCAATCCCTTAACTCTATCAAGAAAATTGCAACTAACCCTAGGATTATTGGGATCTTGCCTAGTTGGGATAGGCTTCTTCATTACCCAATTATAGTAGGTGCTAGTCATGATATTTATCGTGGACTTGCGATCAATGTAGGCCTTTGCCACAAAAAGGTGTCCTATGCAACATGGTATGTTAAGATTCCAAGGGTTCCCAAACTTGATCCTAGGGCTTCTCCTAACATACATGTGACGGAGGTCACGTACTAAGTGTGGGTGGCGAGAGAGTTTTTCTTCCGTAGGAAACCTATTGAAATAGTCATTGCCTACTTCATCTAATTCCTCGGTTGTTTCATTCCTAGGAGTTTCACTAACCTCAAGTACCGTCTCATGGTTCGCTTCGTCATTTGTTATTTTAGGTGATGAGTATTTAGACACTCATCAATCCCCCACACTAAGATTTTGCTAGTCCCTAGCAATGATTTGAGAAAAATTAATGGATTTTATCTCTTTACCAAAAGCCATTACTTCTGGAGTAGCCAATTGTTTTGATTCAAGTAAGAACCTTGGCACAATGATAACCAAATGATTTTGAGCAAATCATAAGCTGTGAACGGATTTGATTTGTCTTTACTAGAAGCCGTTTGCTTCTGGACTAGCCAACTCTTAGATAAAATATCTTTGGTGAGCCGATTACCAATTATGGATTTTCAACTGCCTTTACCACAAGCCATAAACTTGCGGGCTAGCCAACTCTTCACTTTTAAGGATATGGTGAGTCGAATACCATACAATTTTGGGCAAATTGCAAGCCGTAAACGGATTTGAGATATCTTTACCAAGAGCCGTTTGCTCCTGGATTAGCCAATCCTTATGTGGGTTAGACATGGTGGACTGATTACCATTTGTTGTGTTTAGTACATAGTACTTCCACTAAATAAAAATTTTTAAAATTTGGCCATTTTGGGGGAAAAAGGGACTAAAAGGGTACATTTTATGATCAAATTCGCCGAATTTCCCCACACTTAGAAATGAATATTGTCCTCAATATTCAAAGTACAGGTTGTTATGCCGAAACTTAGAACGTAAAAAGATAACATTACTAGCTAAGTGTAGAAACACAACAATTATTCTCTTTTTTTATATTTACAATTTTCATTCATTTTTGAGGTCTATATACAACATGTGGGGCATCTCCCCCACACTAAGGTGGTACACACGGGTGAAAACCCATGTTTAACTACTGTTTTTGATTATCGAGTCGGTAGCTTGACTCGACCCCGAATTAATTGGTTCATGGGGAAGCAAAGTGGAAGAAACAATCTCCATCGGACTTTCATTCAAGATGTTTGTATAAACATTGAAGTACGTGAAAGTTCCACACCGATGAGATATAGATAGAACCGGCTCATAAATGATAAATGAAAATGCCGGGGTCAAAGATAATGTCTTCATTCCCGAAGGAGTGAAGAACAGGAGAAGCCACGGGATAAGTGAAAAAGAGAAAGAAAGTCATGATAAAGATCATGATTAACTCATCATCATCAGAAGAATTCATAGTTTCATGAATCTTATCAGTTAAGCTTAATTGGTCTAGACATATCCCGGGTGTGTCTAGATCAAAGTAGAAGTTATCATACTCCGGTGGAGATATGATATGAGTGAGTTCACAGGAGAACTCCTCAAAGGAAAATGATTCATATTCGAATTGATTTGAATGAGTTCACTGGGGAACTCATCAAAAGTGAATGATTCATAATCAGGGAGAGAATTATGAGAATGATGAGTGGTATTACCACTAATCTTCTCTCCCATATGATCAAAATTGAAAGTTTGTAATTCCGGAATAGAATCATCGAAGAAAAGTTTACTATCCTCAAAGGGGATAGAATATGAAGTAGGCTCTTCATTAAAAGCCTCGATTCTAGAAATGAGAAGATTAACATTTGATAATGTAAGACGAAGAGCTTCGTCTTGGATTATTTCTTCATCATTCTCTTCTCCTAAGCTGACAAGCTCAGAAGGTAATTCCCCTACATAACTTATGTCTCCACAAGATAAAGAATAGTCCTCATCAGAATCAGAGAACATCTCAATATGATCATTTTGGAAGACAAGAGGAGGAGGGATATCACACATATGCTCGAGAATTCCCTGTGACTCTCTTGGGATTGGGATAAGGTCCTCAACACTAGACTTTATGAATTCGTCCGATTCCTTTTTTCGGAACAGTGTCAAGATACTCATCCCCATGTTCAGAGAGTGAGTGTGAACCTCGGGTGTGATAAACAGCCAGACTGAGGGAGTTTAGAAGGACTAGCAGTTATGGATTCTACAAGTTCCATTATTTCTACTGCTAGTGATTCAGTCATATTCTTTTCTCCCTGTATTTCCACGGATAGAATCTCAACTGATGAATTTGATGAATAAAATTGTAGAATATCAAAGGTATCTTCATCATCATCGCATCGAATGAAATGGAATTGAGAGCTAGATTTGAATGCTTTTGTAGTTTAATTGATTCCCTAACAGTTGTTTTCAATGGCAACTGGGAATCTAATTTAGCAAGCCGTTCCTCCGCTAACAATTCTTCCATGGATTTATCGTGTGACATAGCCGACTCCTCCTTAAGTTCTTTTAATAACTCAAGACTCTTCAAGAGAAGGTCTGTAGTTTCATGAGGAGTTACTTGAATCATTTGGTATTGTGGAGGTTGGTCTTGATATGAAGAGTCGTAATTGTTACAAGGAATTGGATTCCCTGTTTGACAATCCGAGCTAGAGTGAGGACCTCCACAATACTCACAACAAGTAAAACTGATGTGGTTGTGAGTCATATGTGTTGTAGTCATAATTGTTATCGGGAACCTGCTCATAGACAAGCGTGTTTCCCATTGACAATCAGAACTGAATGTGAACCATCACAGACTCACAACAAGATAATCTGCTGAGTCTCACAGTGTGGTAGCTGATGGAATAAATCAGTTGTGTTATGGTAGAAATAGGGATCCTGGTTATAGACAGACCCGTTTCCTGATTCCACCATGCTACAACTGGGGCAATTGCCACCATTATAAGGACCACCACACCATTGACAACCAAGAGGGTGAGGATAAGACATTGAAAGAATCAAATGGTTCTAGAGGGTAAGAAATGAAGAATCAAAAGGGTAAGAGGGTAAAGATGAATATTTTTGGATTTTTGAAAAACATGCCATAAAAACAAAGAATGAAAATATTTTTGGTGTTGTTAACACTTTAGGAAAAGTGTTAATGAACTTTTTGGTTTATATTAACTTTACAAAAAGGTGGTATATGTGCAAGAATGGATCTGGAAATGTTTAAAACACGCTTACTCCCGCAGGCGCCAAAATTTGATCGGCGCAAAACCGTCAAGTTATCTCACGCAAGCTAGCCACTTGTGAATGACCAACTGTAAGAAACTCAAAACAGTTCACACACCAAATTCAATTTAAGATCAGAGGAATATAGTGAATTCCTGGGTCGTTAAGTCCCACGGAGGATGAATTGGTGTTAAAACAACTTCAGATGATAGAATGATCACTAAGGATAGTGATCAGTAAGGTTTTGAATGGATAATTACCTAAAGGAAAGATCTACAAATTACAGCGACTTAAATACAAATTAAAAAGATTAAAAAGATAAAAGATATTAAATAAACGCTATCACTATTTTTAAAGTGATGAACGTTTATGTGATTTTATAAAACTAAATAACTTAAATAAACTATCTTAACTAAAACGTAAACTCAAAATATCTAAAAACGTTACTTAAAACTAAAACGAGCGTTATTTACGAAAATGGCGCTGGAGCGCAAGACAAAACGTAAATTTTATGAAATAAAAGGCCTACGAGTGTAAAACTAATTTTCTTACTTACTATTTGATAAAGAAAATTTTAAAAAAGATTTATATTTTTTAGACTTTTATAATTTTTATTATGAATTAATTACTATAAAACACTAATTAAATGTTTAAAAATATTAAAACTAATGAGAAAAATCTGAAACTTTTTTATAAAATACTTTATAAGAATACAAAGCTAAGAAAAATAAAAAGGAAGTGCCAGCTTATTTGAATAAGCTATAAATAAGCTGTTTAGTTCGGATAAGCTAAATGGGCAAAAGAAGGTTATATATTAAATGTTGCAAATATAAACATAAAAAGACCCTAGTGCAGATGGTTGGAGGGTGTGTGCTGTGTGCGTGCAGGTAGGCCATCAGGAGGTCACATGTTCAATTCCCACCAGTCACGTTTTTTGCAACTATTTTTTTTTTTTGATTTTTATTTTACAAATCTATTAATTACACTAAAATAAACACTTTTCAAAACTACAACTTTTATTGAAAATGACTAGAAAGCTAAGTTTGAGCTTGTGATTTTATCACAGTGGACTTAGAAAAAAAAAAAATATGCACAAGTTTCTTTAAAAAAAGGGTCAAAAGAAGCTGATGGAAAAGCTATAAATAAGCTGAATAAGAGCAAGCTTTTATTTTTCTAATTTTCTAGAGCAACTAAAGTTAACTATCCCAAAAGCATTTGAGCTAAAACCTAGTATTGAGCTTATACTAAAATTCCTAAGTTTATTCAAAAACAGGTAAGTGAGAATTTGACTTTTTATAAAAATAAGCTAGTTTGACTTTTATGAGCTTTTACTTGATTCTATGAATTTATAAGGTTATAATAAGCTGAGATAAGATTATCTATGGCTATGGAAACAACTTTTAAGCATGTAAACTGATTTTGGCAACTAAAAATATTAACAGTTAACAACAAGGTAGGATTAAAACTAAATTTGACTTTTTATTAAACAAGGACTATATTTTAGTGTTTGACTGAGCTATTTAGAGCTAAGGTAACATGCAACAACAACAAACAATATCAAGCATAAGCTAGAATGCTCCTTAATCAACAAATCCAAACAGTCCTTATGTGGACTGTTTTGAGACTTTAGACACTAAAACAAGTTTTTAAAGAAATAAACCTAGTGATTATCTTATATTAACTAAAATGAGACAAGATTAAACCAAAATTAATACACTTAAAACATGTAAACTAGAAAATGCAATTTTTAAAGAAATTGCTTACAAGTAGAGTCCAAGTACAAAACAAAGAACTGAGGCACAAGACCACTCCTATAGGCTTCCCAAGGAGCTCTATAACCCACAGCAATCCAAATTCAACACTGCTTCAATCTTGATCTTCAGTACCATTGACTTTTGAATTTTAACTAATTTACTTGTATTTTTGGTATTTTTAAAATTGTTGAATAAAACTGTAATTTAAAGGTTCCCAAAAGCTTATAAGCTTTGTCAAGAGCTTATATGAGTTTAAGAAGCAACAACAACAACTAATAACAACATTTGCAAATTATGAGAATTCGAACTTGAAAATTGCATAAACTTGAAAGAGTACTTAAAACTGAAATTGATTAATGAAAAAGGTTCACAGTACACTAAGATTAATAAAAACAGTATTTGAAAGCTGAAAATTACACTAGAATTTGGAAATTTATTAAAACGACATAAGCTACACTAAACTACACTAGATATCCTTTCTCCTCAGCTTCCTCTTGATCTTTATAGATTCATTTTGTTCCTTGTCGACCTCTGATGAAATCCCACCTCATTTCAGCCTTTGGATCATTTGATTTCATCAAAACCATACACTTGGTGCTTTGGCGGGAAAAGTCTATTTGAGCAGGTAGCAACAATTAATGCGTTTTGGTTAGATATGGAGGTGGAGGGGGGATGTATTACAGCTGGGGAAGTGATGTGGAAAGGTGGGGGTGAGGTGGTGATAGCAGGTGTTAGCAATGGTGTGGAAACAGGTGTGGGATTTGAAGGGATGAACAGTAGCTGGCGGTTTTAAATTTAAAAACTGGTTTGGGCTTATATTGGACTGGGCTTGGGGTTTTGGTTTAAAGGATTGGATTTGGTTTAAGTTAATATAAGGACCTTAGTTGTAATTTCTGAAAGTATAGGGACTGAAAATGCAATATTTCCAAACTTATCACAAGGGTGAATTTTGACAAACTTCAATAGTATAAGGACCAATATTGCATAAAATTCAATTTTTATAAGTCCAAGGACTAAAATTGTCAACTTTGAAATTCTAAGGACCAAACTTGTAATTTTCCAAAAGTTATCATGAAGGACCAATATTGCCATTTATAAATAGTATAAGGTTTATTTTGATTATTTTCTTATTTTTAAAACCTTAGGGACTAATTTTGACACTTTTGCAAAGTTAAAGGACTAAAGTTGTCATTTTGTGATTTTTAAACTTTAAAGGTTTGTTTTGACAACTTTTGAATCTCATGGACCTAAAATGATATTTTACAAGTTTTTGAATTACCAGGGACTAATTTTGACAACTTTTATAACTTGGGGGACTAAAACTGCCAATTATGCAAACTTGGTACGTTTTTCACCAGATTTTGATGTTTTTGCATTTAAAACATATAAAACACTTG
>OU343225.1:81794025-81864943 GCA_910596185.1 Chrysanthemum makinoi | reverse complement strand
AACCATTTGAAAATCAATCCGGATACTTGTGATATATTATCAAAGTATTTTTGATATTTTAGAAATAGAGCTCCCCTCAATAACCATCAAAGCATCATTTTGTAATAGAAATTATTTTCATCTTTGAAGGGTTGGCTTACATCTAAGAGTAGTTATATAAAAATGTGGTTTTCAAAATAGTTGCTCCCCTCAATATGTGCATAGATATTTGAAAAGGTTGTGCACATATTAGGAAAAGACTGCACATTGAAATAAATTGATCACGTTTCAAATCTTTGTGGTTTAAAATAGATGCTCCCCTCAACATGTGCATGGAAAATTTGAAATCGTTTGGCACATGTGGGAGGGAGAGCTTGTACATCCTTATAAAACCATTTACAGAATTATCATTTAAATCAATTTGAATCACAAATTCTCCCCCGATCACAATTATCAAATCATTTGAGAGTTTTGATCTCTTTAGATTTAAATTGATTTTGAAAGCTTATAAGGAGAATTGTGACTTGATTATGAAAACGTTTTAACTGATAAGGATCGAATTTTGAGACTCTAAACTCCATTGATTAAACATGCATGATTATCTTTTGAAAACAATTGTATGACAAATAACCTTTTGATTTAATTGAAATCATTCTCTCCCTCAATCAATGACATAAGTTGTTGATTGAGAGATAGATGTTTTTGACAAATGTTAAGTCCGGATGATTTTCAAAAATAGAGTCCGAGTTATTTTTCAAAGCAATTAGTTTTCATTAGATAGTAAGTAATTGTTTATAGAATCATAGCAAGAGATTTGAAAACCAAGATAAAGCATGGATCTGTTCTTTCATTGAAGAGCGGGTTACTGCCTGAAATGACAATAAACCATAGTTTTACTTTAAAAAAAAATTCCTTCCTCTCAATTTTTTTTTTTTTTTTTTTAAACATTCGAACAACATCTAAAGTCCCGTGTCATTCTTTGTATGACATCACAAAGACCGTAGATATTATCGAATCGAGAAAAACATGACAAAAGGAAAATTTTTTTGGAATTTATTTTTTATTTATTTATTTATTTTTTTTTATTTTTCTTTTTAAGATTTTCAAATTTTTGTGGATTTTTTGAAAGTTTTCTATTTTTCTATTTGCTTTTTGAAGGTTTTGTAATTTTGTATTTTGCTTTTTGAATAGATATTTACAAGAGATAGATGAAGGAAAACCTTTTACTCCTCTTCTTCCTCTTGAAGGCGTTTGAGTGTTTCGGTTTGTAGGCTCTTAAGACCAAGTCGTGGAAGGATAAACTCAAAACGTTCTCTAGGAAGGGCTTTGGTGAAGATGTCACGCTAAGCTGGTTAGTCCTCACAAAGTAAATTTCCACCACACCGTTTTCAACTTGCTCCCTGATGAAATGATGTCGAATGTCGATGTGCTTTGCTCTTGAGTGATGTACGTTGTTGCATGAGAGAGCAATAGCACTTTATTATCACAGTCTGAGAGGGATTTTGTTGAATTCAAAGCCATAGTCAGATAATTAGGATCTCATCCATAGAATTTGAGCAGAACAAGATGACATGGCTATGTATTCAGCCTCTGTAGAGGAAATAGAAGTACTCATTTGCTTCTTTGAAGACCAGCTCACAAGCTTATCACCCAGCTGAGCACCTCGGGCGTACTTGGCGTGTATCTTGACATCCACATGATCGGCATCTGCATAGGTACATTAGTGACATACCGGTGTCCTTGGTACCAAAGTCCCATGTTAATGGTTCCTTGGAGATCACCGAAGACCCGTTTAACGCTTCAAGGTGCTTTTTGGTAGGCTTAACACGGTATCTAGCACACATGCAAACATCGAACAAGATGTGCGGTCTACTAGTTGTAGGTACATCGGGATCCAATCATACAACGATATTTTGTTTGGTCTACCATGATCCCTGAGTGGTCCTCATCTAGTTTAGTACGCGCTATCATGGGAGTGTCAACAGGGTCACTAGAATCAAATCCAAATTTCTTTAAAATCTCATGTGCATATTTAGATTGATTTATAAAAATGCCTCAGGGACTTTGTGAAATTTGTAATCCCAAGAAAAATGACATTTGTCCCATCATTGACATTTGAAATTTAGAACCATTTCTTTAGAAGCGGTCACACTCATTGGGGTCAGTCGAGGCAAAGATAATATCATCAACATATATTTGAGCGTGAATTAAATGTTTTCCGACTTCTGGTGAACAATGTCGGATCAACTGTCCTTTCTTTGAATCGGAAGATAGAAGAAACTTTGACAGCGTATCATACCATGCTCGAGGAGCTTGCTTCAAACCGTAAAGGGCCTTTTTCAAGCGATAGACATGAGTAGGATGCTCTGGATTCACAAATTGCGGCGTAAACCACCTCTTTCAAATCTCCATTGAAAGAAGGTTTTCACATCCATGTGATATACAACCATATTCTTGCTAGCGGCATTAGCCAAGAAGATTACGATTGCCTCGATCGAGCAAGGGAGAAAATGATTCTTCAAAGTCAATACCCTCCTCTTGAAGGTATCCTTTTGCTACCAATCTAGCCTTGTTCTTTAAAACATCACCATGCTCATCAAGTTTAACTTTGAATATCCACTTTAGAGCAATGATCATAGCACAATCAAAGGCAGTACTAATTCCCATACATCTAGCGATCAAAGTCATGAATTTCTTCTTGCATGGCATTGAACAATTTGTCATCATTCATTCGGTTTTAACATCTTTTGGTTTGACTTTTGAGAGTACAGAATTGAAAAAGCACCATAAGGCATCGGTTGCAAGTTGTTTCTGAGTGGATCTGAGGAAGAGAGTTTCCAATGATGTTATACAATGGGTGATCATGTGTCCATTTTCTAAGGTGTTCATGTGGTTGTTGTTGAGGAACGGAAGTAGCAGTCGATGTCTCACGATGAAGATGGTTAGATGATGATTGAGGAGCAAATATGTTTTCAAATGGAGCATCTTCGGGAGTAGCAAAGGGATTAACTTCATCACGGGTGCCAGAAGCAATTCCATGATGTACACATGATGATTGAAGGTTTGTTGATGAGGCAGAGTGTCGGCGTGGCCTTCTCAACTTAATGACATTGGCCCGAAGGGTTAACTTCATTGGCAGGGGCTAGAAACAATCTCTGTGTTGGACTTGGCAGATCATTGGCCCTAGGCTCATAATGTTCATCAAACATTGGATCAAACAATTTCTTCAAATCATCTTTAGATGGAGGTACATATGGAGTTCTTTGGAAAGGAGTTTGGTACAAGGGATGAACCAATGGGACTATTTTGAAGTCTGGGTCGAGCTGGATTGTCCGGAGCCATTTGACGGTCGGCTCATCAGCGTAGCGTGAATTGCTTCCATGATATTCGGGTTCTCTTGTTGTAGTCGGTAACCTTTTACTGTTTGGTGCATATCTACAAATACTCAATGTCGCTTTAGCTTTGAGTTTACCTAAATCTCGACCGTCATTAGTTGGATAACATAAAGCACCAAACACATGAAGGTATGATAGATCAGGTTTTCGATTGTGGACAAGTTCATATGGAGTCTTTCCATGAGATGTGTGGATTAGGGATCGATTTTGAGTGTAGCATGTTGTGGCAATAACCCGACCCATAGAAACATTGTAACCTTTGAGTAAATCGGCATTGTTCTTGCGGCTTCCACAAGAGTTCGATTTCGTCTTTAAACTACACATTCATTGAGGAGTTAGTTGGAGCACTTCTTTGATGCTGATTCCAATACTTTCATAAAATTCATTGAGTTAATTAACAAACTCAGTTCCATTGTCACGACGGATGATTCTAAGCGTTTTGTTAAGTCGGACTGCAGTTGTTTAATAAGTTTAATGATGACATCAGGTTTCATCCTTTGTTTTCAAAAACTTAACCCAAGTGAATCGGGAGTAGTCATCAACCACAACTAACACATATCTCTTCCCATTAATAGTTTGCACTCTCATGGGTCCACATAAATCCATGTGAATGGTATGTAGAACTTCCATAACAGAATTTGTAGGTTTGGGTTTATGGGCATACTTCTTGCTTTTTCCCAATTGACATCTTTGAACAAGATGATCTTTTCATACTTAAGTCTGGGTAGTCCTTTTACTAAGTCCTTACGGGAAAGATTGTTTATGGTACCAAAGTTCAAGTGATTGAGGCGGCGATGCCATAGCCATGACTTAGTTTTAGAAGCCTTTGTGGTGTAGATGGGTGAAGCTTTCATCATGTCTTCGATAGAGATGGTGTATAAGTTTGAACCACGAGTTCCTCTAAGAAGTTCCACACCATCAAGATCTCTAACAAAGCAAGTATGTTTTCTGAAGGCCACTTCTAAGTCGAGTCACAAAGCTGTCCAGAGAAAATAGATTATGTCTAAGACCTTCAACATAATATACCCTGGAAATCACACTATCTCTAACCACGTAATCTCCATAACCCATAATAGCACCAAATGATCATTTCGAATCGCATTAGATGAATTTACTCACAAAGTTCATGAGCGTGACGGTCTCGTCATATGCTTGGAGCGGCCAGGTCCGAGTACCACAAAAGCGATTTGAGCGATCTGCGAGTTGAACCTGGACAGAATGGATAAGCTGGATAATTGGGATCCCCATGCAAGAATGGGTTCCACTTGTTAGTTGATGAAACATTGGAACACCACATGAAGTAGAAACAATGGAATCATTAGAAATAGATCAGATGCTAGTGTCCATATTTGTCCTATTCAAAGTATGTTCACTTCAGAGAATAGTTCTACCGGTAGGCATTCATTTTCTAGTGGGCATTGGCTTAGCAATTTTAGGCACAACTCATTAACCTTCGCGCCCAGTGGGTATCCATTGATAACCTATATTATTAAATTTCCTTCTGTGGGTTTCCACTTTGTTTACTAACTTTCTTTAGCCATTGCCGTTTAGCCTTCTTAGCTTGATTTTTTTCATTAATAGTTTTAACAGGGCATTTAATAGCATTCATCAAATCCTTCACACCACATTCAAGATTAGTAACAGAATTCAAACAATCATCATTACATGGTTTTGCGAATAGTAGCGGAATTGAATTAATTACAGTAAACTTATAGCTAATACTAGAATCAACACGATTCGTTTTATTCAACTCAAACTTAATATTCCTAGGGTGATCTTCTACTTTCTTCCAATGCACACTCTTAGCTTGCGAGGTCCTATCTTGCTTGGTATTGCACGGAGGCTTTGACCAGCTTGCTTTAATGTCCGCTGATTACTCTGTAGAGGGAATTAGAGAACATTAGTTGGTTGATCTACTTTTTGCATTCTGACCTAGATGTGCGGGGGTCTGAACTAAAGGCACATTAGTGTTCACTTTCTTGACATTGGGCATAGAATGGTTTGTATGCTTGGCACTAGGCATAGAACAAGGCATCAGCTTTGCCTTTGCACCTAAGGATTTAGGACATGTTGCAATTAAACATTCAAGCAGTTCGAGAGATCGTTTGGCTTGAATGCAAGCAAACCGATTTCTCATCAAGAGGCTTATTGATGAAGTCCTCTTACAATCTCACGGGACATTCTAGACTATCCTTAAGGTGAGCACAATAGTAATGAAATACAGGTTCATTATTCCTAAGATGAGGAGGAATATATTTACTTGATCCGCAGTATATTTGCTGATCGAGGATGACTTTGATGCAACATTCTCATTATAAACAAGTGGCAGTTTCCCATTTTCCTGACTCCTCAGATTCTCAATTTCTTTTGGTAAAGACGTTATTTTTTCGTTGTTTTGGTCACGAGTGACTTTCATTGAATCATATAGCTCTTTAAAATTAATGCGTTTAACTTTTTCATTTTCTTCTAAAATTCTCGTTTTCCTTTTAAGCATTAACTAAGTTTTGAAGATGAAAATTGAGAATATTGAGAATCTAAGCGAGGAGGCATTTGGGATCCAGTCACATTGTTCTTTTCACCCTTTAATCAAGAGATTTGGGCTTTCAACTTTCGATCGTGTTTCAATGAGCTCGATCGTTCATCACGTTTGCAAATTTCAAAAGCTGCATCAAATTCAGGAACATCCAAGGATGTCTTGATATTTGAGGTTTTAACATTTTCCTTTAGATGTTGATATTTTAATTGCAAAGCAAGATGCTCAACTTCAATTTAGAGCTGTTTTACAGGTTATCATGATCATCCTGTTCAACCTTATCATGCAGTTTAGAGTTAGTTTTTTGAAGCTCAATGACACGATCATGGGAGACTTTCAGAGCAACAGATAATTCATGAAATTGAGAAGCATTAATAGAACAATTTGTAGCAGTGTAAACACATCTTGAGCAATACATTCAGAAAATAAGATTCTCATTCAAGGTATGCAAGTTCTTCCTCTCAATCTCATTATATTTTAATTCTCGCTCATAGTCACTAACCTCAACAATCATCGCATCAAATTCCTTTTCCATTTATTTAATATCTAAGTCCATCCCCTTTTTAAGACTCTCAAATTGACCTTTTAATTGTTTAAAGAAAGGCATGATCTGGGTTAAATAGCATTCTTTAGTTTGCTCAAAACCCCTTTCCCTTGATTATCCCGATGGGTGTGATCCTTTTCTTACAAGTTTTCTCAAAATCAACAAATAATTGAAAGATAACATATTGACTGATTAATGTAAAACCCTGAAAATCTCAAACGTGTTAAAAGACACTTTTGCCTTCAAATTAATAATTATGAAAACTCGTAAACATGTCAAGATCGTTGAATACGTTTTACATTTGACTCATAAATAATCAAATGGTACAAGATGATAAAATCAATTCCCACTTATTGTCTCATAATATTTATCACACATATATATATACGTTACTTGAACCTAATCATGTACAAAGTTGCACTATACATTATTAAAAATAAAACTAACACATTTTACTTGAGGTCACCTAAATAATATTGACTTTTGTCATGAAATCTTTATCTCCTAATTGGCCTAAAACCCACGGCTCCTTATTTAGCATCTACCACAAATTGGTTAACTACTCATGTAAGTATGGAATTTATACAAATTGATTTGGTCTCCTCAATACTCGGCCAAGAAAAAAGAAAAAAACGCCAAGTCTCCAATATTTTCTCCAAAATAAACTCTTTCACATCTCATCTTGATCCCATATTTTTTTCCTTCAAAAGTTCATAAAACCCTAGCTCCCTCATCAAAAGTGACGGCAAAAAATATGTTCCTCCCTCATCTTTCATTCGACCATCAGGTAGTTCAAAAAGGGAGGTTCAAGGCTGCTATGATCGCATGTACTGTTTCAAAGGGTTGTTGGTTGTCGTGGGTCTTGATCTCCTTGCTGTCGTGGGGTTTGGCTAGGACAAAAAGGGTCGTTGGTTTGCCTTGTGTGATGTGTTGTGGTCGTGGGTTCTAGGATCAAGGAAGGATGTCGAATTCCTGCTTCAGCCCTCGTTTTGCTTTCCCTTTTTACACGCTTAGAAGGTACCCTCATTATCGTCTTCTCGCCTCATTTGAATCATGAAATCTGGTCATTGGCAAAACACCCTACGCATGCTTGTATCTCCTTAAGACATGTCACGTTAAATGTTGAAACTAAAATATAAAAACCTAGAAACACATGATAGGTTGGACATGGCCACGTGAAGGATATATAGTCACATAAACTATTGATATCTTTGGTATATATGTGTCGAAAGAAGTACATAAAACTGGTCTTGAATTACGTGGATATATCACATGACACACTTTTGTTTTACTATCATTATCATGCTTAAATAATACCTAAACACGTGTATATAATTTCGAATGGAGTGTCTAAGAAAACCAAGGTTTTGAATGCATTTTAAGGTCTTGTAGGGGGCGTACAAATTCTGTTTTGGGGAAGTATGGGTCGACACTTAAGGGTATCACACAAGTCGAGATTAAATTTTATGATAATCGAACTCTAATAATGGTTTAAAAAGCGTCTACGTGAATCATAATCTAAAACTAGGGTTTTGAATTACATGACTTAATAAGTTAAAGGGTTGTTTTGTAAAAATATGAAACTTGATGGTTTAATGTGTTAATATGATAACTAAAGGTGTTAAATGAGTAAAATGAGTGAACTTGCTATATTTACACTTTGAACCCCAAACTTGTATAATTTGGCTTAAATGATCCTTAAAGTATATAAATGCTCACTTAACCTAATATGTCTTCAAAATGAATCCTGAATGGCTAAACTTACTAAATATGGAAACACCCCTAAAACAAAAGTTACCTAAAATAGAAAGTACTTAAAATGGAAAGATTACTAAAATGAAAAGCGTCTTAAGCAGAGTAATCGATTCTTATAGACGTTATTTAATTCATATAGGTTCAGGCGGCCAGGTTGATCTTCTTCTTGATTTTACTTTCATTGTGATTTGTCGAATAAGGTGAGATATTACGACCTTACTTCTAAGTTTCTCATGATTAAGTATTCCATCTTCGATATTAGCTTGAGCTATTTATGCTTTACTCTAAGCCTCTAGGGCTTCCCTATGACTTTGCTATGCTCCCTTTGATATGAATCTTTGATATGAATCCTTGATATGAACTTTGATATGAACTTGATATGAACTCTGATATGAACTTTGATTTGAACCCTTATGATATGATTATGATTTGACCGTGGATTTGATACGAGCCAAATATGTTTCCTAGTCGGGAAGGTAACTGACGTGTCATTGATGCACCAATGGCATGACTTTAGTGTGGTTGGTGATGTTCCACCGTCCCCATTCTGATATGATTATGAGCTCACTATGTGTATATGATTTGGCCACTATGTTTCCGGTATGGATGCATCCTAGATTTGATATGATGCGATTGGAGCTTTGTCACGGTGAATGATGTAGGGTGCAATCAGCGTCTTCACAATCTGGGAGCTAGCTACTCATTTGTTCACTGAGGTCTCCCTCCTATATGTATGGTGATACAGGTAACCCCTCGAATACAATGGCTACTTATGATATGATATGATATGATATGTTTCCGGGGCTCGGGTAGATTCGATAATAACCTTACACTTTTGATAAACCTATATTGTACCTTCCGTATTCCCAAGCACTATAATCGTATTACTTGTTTATTACTCAATACCCTTATATGACTCACTCTACTACCAAGATATATATGTTTACATTGCATTGATCATCACACTTTCATTTCGTTACTTCAGACTATGGTTCCATTCACGTACTGGGTTATTATATGCTTATTGGATTTGATTATGCTATTCATGTTTTATGTGACTCTTGATTATCCCGCTATGATGTGATTAATATGTGGTTATCGAGTTACTGTTCAATGATGATGATGTGATCTCAACATTTATGTGACCCTCTGAATTGTCGGTGACCATGCTAATGTGTATCGATAGTTTTGTCGTTTATTATGTGTACTTGTTCGATAATTTCGTGGACTATGATTATCGATAGTTTCATATCGCTTGTTGTTGACACGCCATGTTTGCATTTCGGTTTATGCTACGGTTTGATTGGGTAAATGGTTGAAACGAGGCGTCTGGCTTGTTAATTTGTTTAGTTGCCCTGCTATGTCTTTAATTCATTTAATTATATATTTATCTTGTATTCCTACTTATTCGTGTACTGCCATGTATTGACTTTGTTAGTACTTCCATTTGTTATGATCTTGTTAAGTTTTCAACTAAGGGTTTTGACTTTGTGTGAATTGCCATGCTCACTTATTAATTAATTGTTTCCTTTCTGTAGATATCTGTTTAGCTTGTATGTCTTCGATTTTCTGAATTGATTGTATGCTGTATATGTTGTGTGTTGATATATCGCGTCGCTATGCTGCTTATGTTTCAGTACTTGTATGCATTGGTTTGTATGTGCTTGTATGCTTGTCTTGATGCTTTGCTTGGCCCGTTCTCCTTGTTTTATGTGCTTGGATATCTGTATAATTGTGTTCTGCAGGATCCTCATTGACTCATTGTCCTCATTTAATTTGCAACTTTGTTATCCGTTTCCTTTGTTTCATTTCATTTGAATTTTATTTAGCTTTCGTTTTGTTATATCATTCCTTTGGGCTTTTTAAACTGGCCGCATTTCTTTTCCTGCGGCAGCTTTTAGGTTTGAAGATGGGCTTTGATGGGTTGAGAGTTGGATTATCTGAGTGGACCAACCCTAGTTACCTTATTATCTTGGACTTATTTTGATGGGCTTTTGTTTGGAGTTTTTCTTTTCATTTTGGATATTGTATTTCCTTGTCAGTCAACTGTTCATATGATTTGATACTTCATTTTAAGGTTTTCGTTTAGCAAAGATTTTTATTGTATGTTCTGATATGACACCAAAATGTGACACTTCTACCCTTGTCGGGTTGGGGTGTTACAATTATGGTATCGAGAGCGGGTTTCGTCTTGTTGACCTTAGGGATGACCTGTGAGGGAATGGGTAGACATTAGGCTTCGTCTATTCGGTCGTTTAGATTCCTTTTGATTGTCGTTGATTTGGCTTGATAATCTTTTGTCTTCAACTTTGGTGCTTCTTCTCTAGCATTTAATTTGTTTTACTTTGTCTTAGCACATCCGTTTGTCGATCGTTAGATGGAGATTTCGTAGATGCGAAGATGATGGTGCCGACCATGCGTTCGCTGCAAAACCACGGAGAGGTTAAGTGAAGCGAAGCATAACCGATCGTCTCTGCTTGGGAAGGGATCCTGTTGGCTGAAGAGTTGGACGGATCAACCAAAGGCGCAAAGACGGAGACAAGATTCTACTGGTGGCTGAGAAGACTCATCTATCTCCTGGGCTCAACTTGTGTTACTCCGATTCGTTTGTCATGTGTTTTGAGGCGGTTTGATATCTTGCTATGTGATTTTGATCGGCATTAATTTTCTTTGATTCGTTTAGAATTCGGTTTGAATCGTGAAATTTTATCGTTTAACATTTTGGTCATATCTCAGTTTTGTTTCTAGATCGTCAGTGATGAGTCATGAGGAACCGTTCGAGCTAGTTGGTGGCCTTCTCTCTTTTGTGGTATGGTAAGTTGGTTGATAGGTTATATGTTGTATGAATGTGGATCTGATCTGTTTTGGTATGTTGCTTGCTACCTGTATGTTATCTATTTTGTGGTGGTATTGGTTATGTGGTTTGTCATGACCCAGGACAGAATATGATGACAATAAGAACTTGTCATGTGATGCAAGTATTATGACGCCTGATCAACGTGATAATACCGAGATCATATGATTTGAACTTATTGAAATCATACGACATCTTGGGAAATGCCTGGGGTTGGTACGTGAATGGAATGACTTGTATCCGTTATTTGGCACTCCTCATGTCCGTTTGAAATTCTGTACCTCTTTGCGAGATTCTCACCGACATCTGTTATGCATAAGTTTTATGCGGCTTTGGGCAGGAATCGGTATGATGCATGCGAGACTATGGATTGCTACGTCTGCCTAAACATGTATGTCTCACGGGTACCTCTGCGAACTTCAATTCGAGGGACGAAAATTTTTCTTTTAGAGGAAGAGTTGTAAAACCACGAAAATCTCAAGCGTGTTAAAGACACTTTTGCCCTCAAATTAATAATTATGAAAACTCTTAAACATGTCAAGATCGTTGAATACGTTTTACATTTGACTCATAAATAATCAAATGGTACAAGATGATAAAATCAATTCCCACTTATTGTCTCATAATATTTATCACACATATATATATACGTTACTTGAACCTAATCATGTACAAAGTTGCACTATACATTATTAAAAATAAAACTAACACATTTTACTTGAGGTCACCTAAATAATATTGACTTTTGTCATGAAATCTTTATCTCCTAATTGGCCTAAAACCCACGGCTCCTTATTTAGCATCTACCACAAATTGGTTAACTACTCATGTAAGTATGGAATTTATACAAATTGATTTGGTCTCCTCAATACTCAGCCAAGAAAAAAGAAAAAAACGCCAAGTCTCCAATATTTTCTCCAAAATAAACTCTTTCACATCTCATCTTGATCCCATATTTTTTTCCTTCAAAGGTTCATAAAACCCTAGCTCCTCATCAAAAGTGGCGGCAAAAGTATGTTCCTCCCTCATCTTTCATTCGACCATGGGTAGTTCAAAAGGAGGTTCAAGAACGCTATGATGCATGTCTTGTTTCAAAGGGCATTTGGTTGTCGTGGGTCTTGATCTCCCTGCTGTCGTGGGGTTTGGCTAGGACAAAAGGTGGTTGGTTTGCCTTGTGTGATGTGTTGTGGTCGTGGGTTCTAGGATCAAGGAAGGATGTCAAATTCACCTTGACCCTCGTTTTGATTCCCTTTTTACCGCTTAGAAGGTACCCTCATTATCGTCTTCTCGCCTCATTTGAATCATGAAATCTGGTCATTGGCAAAACACCCTACGCATGCTTGTATCTCCTTAAGACATGTCACGTTAAATGTTGAAACTAAAATATAAAAACCAAGAAACACATGATAGGTTGGACATGGCCACGTGAAGGATATATAGTCACATAAACTATTGATATCTTTGGTATATATGTGTCGAAAGAAGTACATAAGCGGTCTTGAATTACGTGGATATATCACATGACACACTTTTGTTTTACTATCATTATCATGCTTAAATAATACCTAAACACGTGTATATAATTTTAAGATGGAGTGTCTAAGAAACCAAGGTTTGAATGCATTTTAAGGTCTTGTAGGGGCATACAAATTACTGTTTTGGGGAAGTATGGGTCGACACTTAAGGGGTATCACACAAGGAGTCGGGTAAATTTTATGATAATCGAACTCTAATGGTTTAAAACGTCTACGTGAATCATAATCTAAAACTAGGGTTTTGAATTACATGACTTAATAAGTTAAAGGGTTGTTTTGTAAAAATATGAAACTTGATGGTTTAATGTGTTAATATGATAACTAAAGGTGTTAAATGAGTAAAATGAGTGAACTTGCTATATTTACACTTTGAACCCCAAACTTGTATAATTTGGCTTAAATGATCCTTAAAAGTATATAAATGCTCACTTAACCTAATATGTCTTCAAAATGAATCCTGAATGGCTAAACTTACTAAATATGGAAACACTGCCTAAAAGAAGTTACCTAAAATAGAAAGTACTTAAAATGGAAAGATTACTAAAAATGGAAAAGTCTTAGCGAGTAATCGATTCTTATAGAAGCGTTATTTAATTCATATAGGTTCAGGCGTAGGGATTGATCTTCTTCTTGATTTTACTTTCATTGTGATTTGCTCCGAATAAGGTAGAGATTTAGACCTTACTTCTTAAGGTTTCTCATGATTCGTATTCCATCTTTCGATATTAGCTTGAACTGTTATGCTTTACTCTAAGCCTCCTTACTAGGGCTTCCCTATGACTTTGCTATGCTCCCTTTGATATGAATCTTTGATATGAATCCTTGATATGAACTTTGATATGAACTTGATATGAACTCTGATATGAACTTTGATTTGAACCCTTATGATATGATTATGATTTGACCCGTCGGTTTGATACAGGCCAAATATGTTTCCTAGTCGGGAAGGTAGCGACCGTGTCATTGATTCACCAATGGCATGACTTTAGTGTGGTTGAGTGATGTTCCACACCGTCCCCATTCTGATATGATTATGAGCTCACTATATGTATATGATTGGCCACTATATGTTTCCGGGGATATGGATGCATCCTAGATTTGATATGTTTAGGGATTTGATCGATTGGAGCTTTGTCTGGTGAATGATGTGGGTGCAATCCGTCTTCACAATTCAGAGACTAGCTACTCCATTTGTTCTTGAGGTCTCCCTCTATTATGTATGGTATTAGAGGTCACCCCTCGAATACAATGGCTACTTATGATATGATATGATATGATATGTTTCCGGCTCGGGAGATTTCAATATATACACTTTTGATAAACCTATATTGTACCTTCCGTATTCCCCAAGCACCATAATCGTATTACTTGTTTATTACTCAATACCCTTATATGACTCACTCTACTACCAAGATATATATGTTACATTGCATTGATCATCACTTTCATTTAGTTACTTGAGACTATGGTTCCATTCACGTCTTGGGTTATTATATGCTTATTGGATTTGATTATGCTATTCATGTTTTATGTGACTCTTGATTATCTGCTATGATGTGATTAATATGTGGTTATCCGAGTTACTGTTTTCAATGATGATATGTGATCTCTTTGTTATGTGACCCTCTGAATTGTCGGTGACCATGCTAATGTGTAATCGATAGTTTTGTCGTTTTTATGTGTACTTGTTGGATAATTTAGGTGGACTATGATTATCGATGGTTTCCTTATCTCGCTTGTTGTTGACTGCCATGTTTGCATTTCGGTTTATGCTACGGTTTGATTGGGTAAATGGTTGAGCAGGGCGATCGGCTTGTTAATTTGTTTAGTTGCCTGCTATGTCTTTAATTCATTTAATTATATATTTATCTTGTATTCCTACTTATTACGTGTGTGTGCCATGTATTGATGGCTGTTAGTACTTCATTGTTATGATCTTGGTTAAGTTTTCAACTAAGGGTTTTGACATGTGTGAATTGCCATGCTCACTTATTAATTAATTGTTTCCGCTTTCCTGTAGATATCTGTTTGGCTTGTATGTCTTGATTTTCTGAATTGATTGTATCTTGTATATGTTGTGTGGATATAACGTCACTATGCACCTTATGTTTGATTACTTGTATGCTGGTTTGTATGTGCTTGTATGCTTGTCTTGATGCTTTGCTTGGCTTCGTTCTCCTTGTTTTATGTGCTTGGATATCGTATAATTGTGTTCGGGATCCTCATTGACTCATTGTCCTCATTTATTTCGACTTTGTTATCCGTTTCCTTTGTTTCATTTCGCATTTTAGATTTTATTTAGCTTTAGTTTTGTTATATCACATTCCTTGGGCTTTTTAAGCTCGGCCGCATTTCTTTCTGTGGCTTTTAGGTTTGAAGATGGGCTTTGATGGGTTGAGAGTTGGATTATCTGAGTGGACCAATCATAGTTACCTTATTATCTTGGACTTATTTTGATGGGCTTTTGTTTGGAGTTTTTCTTTTCATTTTGGATATTGTATTTCCTTGTCAGTCAACTGTTCATATGATTTGATACTTCATTTTAAGGTTTTCGTTTAGCAAAGATTTTTATTGTATGTTCTGATATGACACCAAAATGTGACTCTTCTACCCTTGTCGGGTTGGGGTGTTACAATTAAGGTCTTGCTTTTAGTGGCAATAGTTCTAGCAACTAAATGCATTGGAGTATTGGGGGGATAAACAGTGGCAGGAGGCATTCTTCTACATGGGGGTTCTGTGCAACAAACTCATCAGCTTTTTTCATGTCCATATATTTTTTCCAAAACACTTGTTTAGGGGTCAGCTGTGTTTGAGGTCTAAACTTGTTAAAGGCAATCCAATTGTCCTTAGCATAATTGGGTGTTTTATAGATGATTTTCTTTTCTATGCACAAAGGGCTCTTAAGTTTTTCATCCAACTTCATTCTAGTGACTTCTTCTAGCTACCTATCTTCCTCGGTGTTCTCGGTACAACTAGGTTTACGCCTAGGCTTAGGATCTCATTACCATCATCAGATTACCTTATGAGCTTACTAGCCTTTTACAAGCCTCAGGGTTTGGTTCATCAACTAAGGCAACACTATGTTTGTCACTTAGAACTCTATGCTTAATGATCATGTGAGCAGTCTGAATGGTGTTTCCTTGTATGTACAGCTTATTTTCAAGCTTGTTTTTCAAAGTTTTTAGATTAGAAAAATCATCCAAAAGTTTTGATTCCTTAGTATTGAATTCTTGCTTAAGCAGTTTAACATTTTCCTGAAGTTCTTGTTTTTGCTTAGCAGTTTTAGAAAGCTTTTCTTGTAAGGAATTTAACTCTTGTTTTAATACTTCTTCTCTAAACCTACTTTTTCTAATAATATGCGCATTTGGTCATCCATTTCACGCTCACGGGTGGTTAACTCAAACTGCTAGCGTTGTTCATAGATAGCAACTTGTTCCTTATAGGCATTGAGTTCGAGGTGTGAGAATCATCGAGGGGCATCACGGTGTATTCATCAAAAACACAATCATTATTATTTGCAGAAGATACATCAATTGGTACAATCTCACTTTCACTTTGAGCCACATGTTGATCATATGGGACAATATTACTATTTCCTATATTTTCAACATCTGAATCATAAGTTTCAAGAGATTGTACTTCATTATATATCTTTTGCTCATCAACCTTATCGATCTGTTTTAATACCTCACGAGATGATTGATTCTTTGGATGGACCAGCCTGTTGTGGTGAAGGAACCTTAGGAGAGACCATAGGAGAGATGCTAGCCATGAAGATTGGTAGGCGGTTGGTTCATCATCCGCATCCGAATCATAAGCATCACAATCAGCTACTTGAAATGCATTTGGATTGTTCGACCCATACCATCTGGTCGCTCATCTACATCGGCATCATATGTATTAGCATTCCCTTGATAAGAAACAACAACTCCTTTTCATCCAAAGTTGCTCCGTTGTCACGAGCTTGCACAGCGACATCTTGTCTATGAAGTATTACGCATTGAGGGGCGTTTGGAGATGTCTGATTCCTTGCAATATGTCCCTCACCACATGATTGTAGAATTTGATTGGCTTTGCTTGACCTTGATTCCCAATCCTTCCCCTATTCTGATCTACCCCATATCCTCTACCAACTCCTCCTCTTCCACGATTATACTACTTTTCTTGACTGGTTGCACCATAACCTTCCCATCTCATGGTTTGCTTGATTGTGTAGATTGGATCTTTGTTACGAGTTTATTGTTGGTGTGTGGAAGAGATTTCATGTTTTGACTGACCATGAGAGACAATTGATTGATGAAGTTTTCCATGAATGTGTTTGGGTCCGGTGGCTTATATCTTTGGATCGGGATGAGTTTGTAATTACCATCACCCATGGGAATAACTTGAGAGGCTTTGGTGGTAATACTAACATTGGTGTAGAAGGCAGAGAATCATTTGGTGAGCTTGTTTCTCCACGATTGGTTTTGAACTGATTCGAGAATCCTTTTTCAAACATTGCATGTCTCTCATTCGAAGAAGGAAGGCATCTGATTGCTCATAGTTTGTGTTCTTCAATCCTTTAGTTAGCTTCACAGAGGTGACAAACTTGTGCCACTCGGGATTCATGTTGTTCACAAACTTAGAGTTAATTTGAATATTTGGCATATTCATCTTGATATTCCTCATATCATTCACCAGTTTGTGGAATCTCACATAATATTCATAGACACTCTCTTCTAGTTTCATTTTAAAGTGCTCAAACTCATCATACAGTTGTGATTCTCTGTCTTCTTTAGTCAATTGAACACGAGAGAAGCATCTTGACATTATCCCAAAAGCCTTGGCTTCGTGTTGTGATTGATCGGCTTGTAGATGTCTTTTGGAAGACCACGAAGTATGATGTTTGAAGCCACGATATCGTATCGAATCTCTTTTTCTCTTATCACGAGCTCATCATCGTCTTTGGTACGTCCAATCCAAAGATCATGGTTCCATCTGCAGCATATCAATTATGTCTCTTGTAGTCTCAACCTGATAAGGTCCTTCATCAATGGATTTGAGAATGTTGACCCCATTTTCCTTTCCAAGCGGTACAATCGATTCTTTGAGCCCAAGAGTAGTAGTAGTTCATGTCAAGCATAGGTGGACGAGTATCTGAACGGTAGCTTGAACATCCACAACACATGATGGAGATGATTGTAGTTACGGTGGTAGACATGTTAACAGATTACACGGGATTTTAAAACTCTATGATTAAACCGGAAATAGATTCTTTCACGGGATTTTCTTGAATCAAAAGCCGTGTATTACAAACAATAATTCAACCAAGTCGCTAAGAAACTTTGAGCCAAGTCGCTAAGCACCAAGTTGCTAACTATTATGAAATCAAGTCGCTATAATGTGAAGTCGCTAAGTCACCAAGTCGCTACAATTTTGTGACAAATTAAGCTAAGCACCAAGTAAGCTAAGTAGTCAAATTAAGCTAAATAGCAACTTCGCTAATGTCCAAGTCGCTAACACCAAGTCGCTAAGAAACTTAAGTACAAATCGCTAACAAAATTGAAAGCAAGTCGCTACCTTCACCAAGTTCTACCGTAGTGGAGAATCCACTAAGTTATCTGTTTGTCGTCTTGTCTCAATAGACAAGTCGCTAAGCTCAAATCGCTACCACTTCAACTACAAATCGCTACCAACTTACAAAGCAAGTCGCTACCAAGATTAAAAATCCGTGACTCGAAGTAAGCAAGCAGAATATCTCAAAACACCACTTTTCAATCCAAAAACAACCCAACAACGATGATTCAAGCCTTCCAAATCAAAACCTAAACACTTATTATGATCCTAAACACAAAAGTACAATCAAAATTCAAACTTTAACACTAGAAATGACCCAAATGATGCAAAAACCACTAAACGTTTTCAAACTCAAAAACCACCTAAAACCACTAGAAATCCAAGGACATGTAAGAGATGATCTAACCATGGCTCTTGATACCAATTGTTACATATTAGATTTCACATACACATCATAACACAAACACAAGTAGGCGTATAGATGATTTTCTAGAGAGAGAAAGTTAGATGTTTGAGAACTTTAGTGAGAGAAAGAAAAATCTTATTATGAGCTCCAACTCTCTACCTTTGGAGGTAGAGAGTATTTATAGTCTTAACACAAATCGCCACCTAACGGGTGGAGGGGCATCTGAGGGTAAAGACCGTCCGTCCTCCACGGTGTTACTAAACTAAATACTACTTAACATTAAATAACTACGACTTCTGAGCTTTCTAGATTACAAATACTTGAGGTGACCGACACTTTAATACCTGGATTTACTAAATCCTAACACCATCCAGACTATTAAGTCAAAAATAAACACACCCTAAGTCTTATTCATAATACTTACGAGTAAAACGCATCCTTGTTCGTAAGCCAGAACCTTAGTCGTAAGAAGTCTTGGTCGTAACATGCTTATACGAAAATCTAGCTCGTAACCCATCTTACTCGTAAGAGTTACTCGTAATCCTTAGTCGTAAAACTAGGGTTTTACGTTTCTGAATTACTTTCCAAGTAATTCGTAAGATTGGGGTTTTGACCCATTCTTTGTTGACTTTTCAGATCCGTCCATATTTCCGACAGTATTTCTGACCAATATTTTTGATATGATATCAGACCCTTTTTGACAACAAATACTCACGGGTTGGTACAATAAGTCATTAGGCTACATTAAGCTGTTATCGTGACAAAGAAAAATGACAACAAAAAACAGATAAATGAAACTGATGGTGAAAGATTGTGACTTTGGACCAAATTATGATACGTGAAACTGTTATGAAAATGATAACCACAAAAGTTATGATAAAATTTTGAGAAAATTACCAAAAGAGACCAATTTTTCAAGGGTGGTCTATTTTCTAGACATTTTTCTCATCTCTAGACAGCTTTTTTACTTTTCTTTAATGACAAATATGCCCTTTATTATATTTTTTATTAATTATCCCACCTACCCTCACCTAACTCCATTCACCACCACCACCACCGCTGCTCCTGCTAACGCTACCATCGCTTTATCGCTTTCGACCACCACTTGCTCCCCACCATACCAGTCCATAACCACCACCACCGCTGCTCAACTGCTCGACTACCCTTTGCTCAATTGCTCGACCACCACTGCTCAACCACAAAAATTATCTATACTTACAAAATTACTTATTACATTACTCGATCCACCCATTCAATAAATCCATCTCCAACATAACTTTACTTATTTAACCACAATTTTATTTAAAACAAAATACCACGCATCACATATCTGAAAATAGATGTATATGAGAATCATAAAATATTGACCAAAAAAAATATCACGCATCAAAAGATTCTTCAACCATATGAAATGCAAGTTATTAAAGTTGACTTAAAAATCAATATTACATGAAAAGTTTCCGGAACACTTCTTGCTATTCCGGAATCGTTCGGATCTGTGAAACTTTTTCAACAACTAATGACTTGAACACTTCACGTAGCGAATCAAGAAAACGCGTAACCATGAGACTTATTCGAGTTTCAATTTGTGTATCATTCAGATCTGTGACCGGAATCTTAAAAATCTCGCCGGAATCTGCTACTGCTGCTATGAGATCTCGCCGGAAATTGAACCAATTAATCTGCAAAGACATGATCAAGTAAATGAGGAGATGTATATAAACCACACACAAACACTCGAACCTCTCTTACAAAAAAAGAAAAGAAAATTCACAATCCCAACATCTGTAAACAAAAAAAAAGGTATATCATCGATCAAATAACCCAAAAAAAATGGGTGTAGATTACTACAAGATATTAGGCGTTGATAAGGGTGCAAAAGATGATGATTTGAAGAAAGCGTACAGGAAGATTGCAAAGAGATGATCAAATAATTGAAGAGGGAGGTTATTTATATAGTGGGCATATTTGTCATTTAAGAAAAAGTAAAAAAGCTGTCTACCTAACCCCTAAAGTGTATGGACACGTGTCACAAAAGAGGTGGAGTCGAGCAGTTGAGCATGGCTCTTTTGGGAAATAGATGAGAAAAATGTCTAGAAAATGGACCACTCTTGAAAAATTGGCCTCTTTTGGTAATTTTCTCTAAAATTTTTTACCCAGAACATAAGTGTGACAAAACAGTCTCAAAAAACAGATTCGACACCAAAAATAAATACCATTTTTGACAAGATAAAACCAAAAAGATTAACCATAGTGATAAAAAACCTAGGCTCCGATGACACTTGTAGGATCGGAATGATGGTTGATATGGTGATTCGGGAGGTCGGGGAAGATGGAAGAACACCATCTTCATGTTAGAGAGAGAAAGTAAAGAGAGAAGGGAGAAACTAGTTGTTTTATTAATAAGGAAAGGTAAAATACACTAAAGAGTCTCACCCTCCTAGTGAAGTCTAAAAGGGTATTTATAGCCTAACACAACATAACTATTATAATATGACATAACTAGTCCATGTGTTTTGGCTAACTAAGATAGATAATGTAATCCCATAAATGTCGTTCCATTTACGTGTTAGGAGCGATCCCAACATGCCTCATAATGCTTAGGCATCTTCATGATTATCATAGCAAATCCTTATCATATGGTGTATTCAGCTATCAAGGGGAGTCAACCACACCATTTACTTGAACTGTCAAGGTCTCACACATCTTAATCTATTCAAAGTGGTGTGCCTTGCCTGCAAATGTTAGTCTAAAACCAAGGAAACACAAAACAGAGTACTTCCATTATAACAGTACAAAGTATGACTAACATAACAAAAGAAAGGAAATTAGATTCCTTTGGGGACCTAAACCATCATTGGCTTGGATATGTCTTGCGCATCAAGATAGGCATTATTCTTCAACTTAACAGATACACTAATGGGTTTGATGGTCTTTCTAACCCAAACAATTGTGGTCTTTGCAACATTCCCTTTGTTACCCCAAACAACATTACTTTTAGACCTGAAAGTGTTAGTTTTTGGTCTAACAGTATTAAGTTTTGGCCTACCAGTACAAACTGTGGGTTTGCCAGTACTAAACTTCCTTTTGTAAAATTCAACATGTTCATTAAAGCTTTGAAAGGTTGATGTTGTTTTTCTTTTAATGGATCTTGGGTCAGTTGATGGTGCTTGTTTTGAAAAACATTTCTTGGGTCTTGCACCAAAAACAATTGGTTAGGGGTAAGCAGTATAATTTGGCCTTGCAGTATTGACAGTTTTAAGGCTAGTTTTCAAGAGAACTGCTCTTAGAGTGAAATAGGTTGGATGAGAATATGTAAAGTCATCCTTCCTAGCAAAATTATTCTCATGAAGCATACTACCCCTCTGATGATGCTTGAGACTTCCACACCCAAAACAAGATTTGTTATACCTAACAAACTCACCTTCTAGGTGTTGTGATTGTTGTCTATTCCAATTCCTTTGGTTTCCCCTAGGAGTGGATGATCTTTCTCTAAACCTATACATCTCAGCATACCTGACTGTGTTCCTAGGTGGTGTTTCCTTTTGTTTAGGTTGTACACTCTCTACATGTGGAACAAATTTAGTTTCAACATCTGTAGAAGTTTTGACTTGTGAGGTATAGAAGTGCCCTTAACCTCACTAGTCACTTCTTTTTCAACCTTTTTAAGCCCATACTGCATTTCAGGTTCTTTAAAATCCTCTATTCATGTGCTAGAAAGCTCAAATTTCGGAGGTTTGTATAAGCCTGAAGTTGGTGGTGCAACACTATTGTATCCTAAACCTTTTCCTGGTTTAAGAAGACCAGCCTCTATGATCCTATGCGAACAATCTTTTGAATAAGAATATTTGTCCACACGAGCTTGAATGTTATCCTTTTCTAACTTGATTTTATCTAAGTCAATTTTAAGCAAGGATATTTTAGCATCTTTATATAGCATGTCCCATAAGAACTGCAACATGTTCATTCAAAGCTTCCTCATTTTCTCTGTAGTAATATAACTATTTTTCTACAGAGGCTAATCCTCTCTTATGATTAGCTAAGTCATATTCAGATTGATTCAATTCTATCCTAATTTATCATACTGAGTTTTTAAAGATTAATAGTTATTCAGACAATTTCTAGTACAAGCTTTATCATTGTATACCTCAGAGTCTGAAAACGCCATTAGTGCCATGTTGGGAGGAGTTATTTCTTCATAGGCCAAGTAGCTCCAGTCATACCCAACTCCATAAATAGCCACCATGGCCTTGGAAGATGAATCTTTCCATTTGCTGATCTGCTCCTGTTTCTTCCCTCCTGTGACCTTGGGTTCTTGCATTCCCTTGCAAAATGTCCCATCTTCCTGCAGTTATAGCATTCTACTCTGGACTTGTCAAAGGCAGCAGTTTCATCATTGTGGATGATGATCTTCTTTCCAGTCTTCTGCAGATGCTTCTTTGCCCTCAAACTCAGGAGTGCTACCTGCCACTTAATGTCCATCTCTTCAAGGTCATCCTCAAGTATCTGCTCCAAATCATCATGAATAACCAGAGATCCATTTGGCTGACTAGCTAGAAAAGCATTAACAGTGGCATTACTTAGACTACCAGAAGTATCATGTGTGCTAGCAGTACCAGTATTAGTACTAGCAGTACTAACTTCAAGAACATCATTGGTGCTGCTAGTGCTTGGTTGAGCCGTGAATGCTATATTAGGTGACTCTTAGCTAGAAGTTGGAGTGGATTTCTTAACTTGATGTTCAACAATTTTAAAATTTTTGTATAGATCAACAAGTTTCATCTTTTCAAAGTCTAGCTTGTTGGTTCAAACCACTACATGTGTATTCCACTCACTTGGTAGACTTCTCATGAACCTAGAGTTCACATCTTCAATAGAGATGTAACACCCCCAAAAATGATTTGCAGCGGAAGATAATGTTACTGGGGTATTACTCGATTGATATCATAACACAAAGCATAGAAAAACATTTTTCCTTAAAAGATTTCATTTATTTTAATAAAACAAAGTTTTACAAAAGTTGAATTGTTGCGAAAAAATGGCCCACTAATAAGATGTGGTCCTGATACATAAATCAGAGTCGTCTATGACCATGCCATGTCAATGCCCAAGCGCCTCCAGAGTTAGCTATCACCTTTTTTTATCCTAAAAATACATGCTAAAAGAGTCAACACAATGGTTGAGTGAATTCATAGGTTTAGTAATAAAACAGTTGATCACAAGATTTCCAGTTTCATAAAATAATTGATCCGATGATGCACCCATCATCATAGTGATTGTTATATCATTATGAGAATGATTTTGAACATAAGTATCATCAAACCGATGATTTTGAACGTAAGTATCATCAAACCGATGATTTTGAACACGGGTATCATCTAACCCATGATTTTGAACGTAAGTATCATCTAACCGATGATTTTGAACACGAGTATCATCTAACCGATGATTTTGAACATAGGTATCATCTAACCGATGATTTTGAACAGGTATCATCTAGCAGATGATTTTGAACGTAAGTATCATCTAACCGATGATTTTGAACACGAGTATCATCTAACCGATGATTTTGAATGTAAGTATCATCAAATCGATGATTTTGAACATAGGTATCATTTAACCGATGATTTTGAACGTAAGTATAATAACAGTCAAGTATAACATAAAGTTTTCAAGTAATTGTGATCATAAAAAGTAGTGGTAGCATGTAGTCTCCCCCAAGGAGTTAGTAAAACAGTTATTAAGAGCAAAAGTAGGGCTATGAACTTTGCATATATGATAAAACATTTGTGTCCATAATAAGATAATCCAAAATACAATCAGCAAGTAAATCGTGTTTTTAGGTAATAGCAAGTAATGAGTTTGAGCATAAACGAGCATTGAGTTTAGTTTAAAAAACGAGCATGTATTTTCTCCCAAAATAGTATGAAAACAAGAAAGTAGGGGCCATGAACTCACCTTAGCGGAAATGAACAAGCTTAAAGATATCGAGTGCGATATAGCTGAGGCTCCAACCCGGAACCTAAGAACTAGATGGTAAATCTCAGAATATGATAAACCTTTGGTTCATGACCAAATGATAGAGCATTGAATATACTAATTCAATAGAGTATTGTATTATCCAATTCAATAGTGCGTTATGGTGTGTGTGGATAGTGCTTATTGTTTTAAGGTTAAAATACGCGCTATATCAACTTAGTTTGATATTTATCGAAAGTTTACACTTATGTATAAGTGAAATGTTCACCGTTTCCGATTTATGAAAATAACGACGTTGTCAAGTATTTTAGTTTTTTTTTCTTTCAAGGTGCGTCGATATCGGATGCCGGTTTCATATAATTACATACTTATAATTATATATATATATATATAAGTTTAGTTAAACATCAACGTAATAATACTTGTCATAGAATTTAGGTCATCAAAATACTTGTTTTTTTAGGGTCGTGATAAGTTGACAAGTTTTCTAAACTTTTTCCCAAATTTATACTTTTTACCCTTAAGTTTCAAAATATACAAGTTTAACCCTTCAAGTTTGGAAAAATGACACTTTGTACCCAAAAGTATTTTATACTCAAAATTTCCAGATATGACAGTTTTAGTCCCCCGTTTAAACTGTTTTTACAAAATATTTCAAAAATTCCAATTTACACTTTTGGTCCCCGAGGTTTCAAAGTTTACGTTTTCACCTAAAACTTTTACTTACTTCTAAACTAATTTTTCCCCTATTTTCAGAATAGGCCCTGGACTCTTTCCATGCATAAAACACACGTACATAACAACTTTCAACTTTTGAAAACTTACACTTTTGGCCCGATAGTACATAATTTGCAAACTTAGTCCTCAAAATACATTTTGATCCACTTAACCTATTTAACTTTTATAAAAACTCTTTGTTAGCTTATTAGTAGCTTATGAGCTTAATATATCGCTAATGGGCTGAGTGAAAATGTTAATGGGCTACAGTTTGTATCGTTTGGGCCTTAAGGCCCATTCGGGGTGTGCTTGGTCTTGAAGAAAAATACGACAAAGAGGGGGGGTTGGGATCTTAAGGATATCGCTAGGTTGATGTGTTAGTGTTATAACATAGAGTCATTTGCCCATATGGTTTCATTCGCTAAATAATTTATACATGACATTGCATTTTTCATAAAAGTGATAACGATAGATTTGGTTTTAAGCAAAAACATGTAGTGAAGTCCTAGTCGTGTGATATGAATATCAAAGAGAGGTGTAGTCGAGCTTGCTTACAATGAGGGGAATGTACGAGTGAGTGGACAAGACTCAAGGGACTAGCACTTCGACTTAGTTTTCCAACACTTTAACGCGGTTGCTTCCATATTACAAAACCCGATTTAGAAGCTTATGAAAACCCTTTAGAAATCCTTCTTGCTTAGTTTACTGTGATGCGTTTGCAAGTGAAAACAAGAGTGTGAGTTTGCATGTTTGAGTGAATCTGTGATGTGTGAGGAAAGGTGGTCAAGTGTGAGCTTTTATAGCTAAGAAGAGCATGATGCAATATATTTTATTTCCCCTACGTCCCGAAATATAGGAAAAGTGTGAGCATGCATTAGTTTTGTGTAAAAAGAGAAGATATGGAAGGCTTGGCATGGGTTTGTGGCTTGCTCGACAGAAAGAACAAAAAAAAGAGGGTCAAAAGTTGTCATGTTCATTCATGTTGTTGAAATCAAGGAAGGTCAACTTATTAAAATAGGTAGTTAGGGTGGCCTAGTTTTAGGTGTTGTCTCCTTTGAGCACACATGATATACATGATCAAGGTGATGTGAAATGTTATGCTTTGTTTGATACTCAAGGGGTCACAGAACAAGGACATCATATTACTAATTTGGTTGTGTCTCCTCATTTGACATCATGCACACACGCACGTTTACATATTTTGACCAAAAGGTGGTTTTTGAGTTTGGCTTTGTTGTTGTGTCGTTCCATCCACAAAAACATAGGAACTTATGTCCCAAAAATATAGGTTGTCAAATGAAAGAAAACATATTACCCCTTGGTTAAAGGAGTCAAAAGGTGGTCAATGGTTTAGACTTATTTATATATTCATTTAGGGTGGCTAATCTTGTGTTCTTGTCTCATCTTTTACACACACGCATGCTTAGGGAGACCATGGGATGAATATTTGGTTTGTACCTTTTTCCTTGTGTCGTATTGGTCACAGAAACGTGAGAAGCATTTACAAGACTTGCTCTTGTATTAATATTATGTCACAAAACCATTCAAGGTTTGATTGGGCTGGGTAGGGAACCGGTTTAGGCCCAAGGAGATGGGCATTGGGTTGGACTTGGGGTTTGGATCAGACAAATGACGAATGAATCAGATCGGGTCGGGTGGTGTTGGGCTTAGAGGCCCGGTAGAAAATATAAAAGTGTATTATATATTTGTTTTATATAAATTTTATTATCGAGGTCGAGGTAAGTTTCAAAATAATTCGTATCTTGTCGGTTTTGGAATGGTTTATAGATTTATAATTCATAAACAAATATGACACCAAATTCGGCATTGATTTGTGTTTATGTTTACGAATGACTTGAGGGAATTTTTTGAGTTCTTACAAGAGAGATCCACACCCAGAATGGCCAGTTACTAACAATCTTTTGAAGCCTGTTGTATACAAAATCAAGAGATTCTGCACTGGTTGCACAGAAGTTTTCAAACTGATGTCTTAGCAAAGTCTTGTGGGTCTTTCTGGTGGCTTCATTCCTACCAAAACCATATTCAATGGCTTCAAACAGCTTCTTTGCTTCCTAATGCTTGAAGTAGGTCAGTAATAGTTCATCAGGAAGAGACATTAGTAATAAACTTCTTGCCTTTATATCATTCTTTCTTCTGATCTTTTCATCACTGGATGTAGGCTTTGGAATGGTTGGGGGTTCTCCTTCTTTGCAGGAATGGGCCTTTGCAATGAAGGAGTTTCCATTCTCAATGATCTCCGAGATTGTAATCCAACATTAAAAATCTTGCTTAATCTTTATCCTCCACACATCATATTCTCCCTGCTTCACCTTGGGGATCTTTGCAGCAACATGTGTTTGGTTGTTTTCAGATTCCATTGCTTCTTGGTTGGAATGAACTTCTTCTAATTCATACTTTCAGATACACAAGCTCTGATACCACTTGTGAGTCCCAAATCTTGGATTTACTTAGCTTGTATAAGTATATTGCGTTGGATGATTCCAAAACAATTGTGAATGAAACAAAGCTTAATGCTAAACAAGTATGCGGAATCTACTTGATAACACTTAGAAGAATAATCAATGGAACAGTAAAAATGCAATGGACAAAGTACTTATCAAATCACTTCAATATTATTAACCAATAATACGGATACATTAGCTAGTATCAGGGTCTACAACCTTGAAGATTTTCACACGACTATTCTAATGATTGTGTATTTCATAACATAACATAGGACCTCCTTTTATAGGACAAGGAGTCTTTTACAAGAAAACTATCACTATATAATCATATAAGATATACAATATCTATTCTATAAATATAAAACGCGTACATATCATCTAAGCAGTACAAACTCTACGTAATAGCAGTACTAAGTCAGTTAGTACTGCTAGTGTAATCTTCACTAGTTCAGTCTGTATGCTTGGCAGTACCAAAACATTTAGTACTGCTGCGTTTAATTCCCAACAGAAGCCCAACTCACCGGACCAGAGATCATTCAGGAAACCACTGATAAAATAGTAGAAATTCGGCAACTGTTACAAACTGCACGAGATAGACAAAAGAGTTATGCAGATGTAAGGCGGAAACCTACGGAATTCGAAGTTGGGGACAAAGTTATGTTAAAATTATCACCTTGGAAAGGAGTTTTTAGATTTGTAAAATGGGGAAAACTGAATCCCAGATACATCGGGCCATTCAAGATTCTTAAGAGAGTCGGCCCGGTAGTCTACAAACTTGAGCTTCCTGTATAGCTCAGTAACATACACCCTACCTTTCACGTATCTAATCTAAAGAAGTGTTGTCGGATGAAACACTTGTTATCCCAATGAAAGAGCTTAGCCTCGATGAAAAACTCCATTTTGTGGAAGAGCCAGTGGAAATCATGGAAAGAGACGTCAAACAATTAAAACGAAGTCGTATGCCTATCGTTAAGGTTAGATGGAACTCTAAGAGAGGACCAGAATTCACCTGGAAACGGGAAGACGAATTCCGTAAGAAGTATCTACACCTTTTTCCCAACACCTTAACCAACACAGACTGAATCTCGGGACGAGATTCCATTTAAGGGGGGGGGGGGGGGCGAGACTATAACAACTAGTAAATTTCACCTTGTCTTAAATCAATACAATATTCTAAATAAAGAGTACTTATCCATTTTCTGCTTATAAATTTTTTTTCGTTATCAGTTTATTTGATCACAACGACTAGATAATGTGACATAACTCACATTCTCAATAAACAAGCTCACACGCGTACAGACATCAACATGCCTTATGCTTATTTCACATAAACATCCCTATATGTCAAGTATAAAAGTTTTCAACTTTTATTTACCACTTTACGTTATTTCGTTAACGTACCATTATCAAACTTTAATGTTAATATGTACATAATTTTTATGAAAATAGAAATGTACAAGTCTCACTTGCACATGTACAAGTCATTAAAGTATATAAACTTTAATGTTAATATAAATTACGTTATAAACCTCAATGTACCTACGTTAAAGCACATAATACAAGACTATAATTCACAACCCTTAAACTTGAATTTCTTATAATTTACAAACCTAATGTACAAGTCCCTAAAGCTTGTGGTACAAGTACATAATGCATAAAGGGTAAAAATGTGTTTTTCTTTAAACTAAACCTAACTAGAAACTTATAAACTTAACCTAAGACTTCAACTAGGTTACTTACTCTCCTAAACCTTCATGTACAACCCTATATAGCACTATGTACAAGTGAACAAAGCCTACACCATCCCCCTTTATTTATTTTGTTCGAATGGGACTAAACAACCAAACTAAACCCTAAGTATAGTTCCAAGCCAACTAGAACTTAACCAAGAACCAAGAACATACCTTATCACATTCTTACACCATGGTCAAAGATATCAAACTTTTCACATGTAATTGTACCAATACCCTATGAATCATCATACAAACCCTTAAAAACTCAAGAGCACCTCATCTTGTGTCCCTTATCTTGTTAACGATCATCTCCAAGTGGCAAGAACCTTCAAGAGAAACCCTAACATTCTCACCTATAAATACGACCCAAGACATCACCATTTCATTCCATCCCATGCTTTCTAACACACAACACTCACACATACTTTCACCTATTGATAATTAAGTCCAAAGGAATGAGAGGAAGGTTTGTACAAGAACCTAGAAGCTTTGAAAAAGCTTAGTATCATCTTGGAGTCTCATTTGGCGTTTTAGTTCCAAACGAGTTCTAGGGAGAATTGTAAGTTCCCAAGCCCTTTTAATCCTTGTTATACTTTATTTATCACTTATATAAGATATAAACATAGTATCATTTGAAAACAAAGGCCAAAAATTATTTTTTTGTTTCTTTCTTTTTTTTACCGAGAGCTAAACAAACACCTTATTTACATTTTTTTTGTTATTTTTAAAACTATAAGCTGTAAGCTACCTAATAAGGCTTCTAGATAAGCTAAGTAACATATTAACAAGTCATAGAGATAAGCCCATGAAGTTTAAGGGATTAAACTTTGTTTCTTTCTCTTTTTTCTTCTTGTCGCAAACCATCCAAACGCCCATTTTCCTTTAATTATTTAAGCCATAAGCTACAAGTTATAAGCTGAGAAAATAAGCCAATTTAATAAGCCCATGGTAAACTTTTCAAAACCATAAGAACGTTGTTAAAATCTACCAAGGCCTCGTTTATTTTCTTGGTCCTTTCCCTTGGTCTTTTCCTTAGTCGCGACTCAAAAACCAAACACCCCTTTTCACGGATTTATTAAGCCATAGCCAAAAGCCTATAAAATAAACGGATTGTGCCATCTTAAAGAGCTCATATTCAAGTTCGTAAAACTACCAAAAAGTTCGTCAAAAGACTTAAGGCCTCACCTTTATTCTGGTCTTTTTCTTGGTCGCGAGGTGAAAAACCACTTATTATTTTTTTCAAAAGCTATAAGCTATTTTAAAACCTAAAAAGCCCTTAGCAGCTTATTTATAAGCTTAACATAACTTATTTTGATAACTCATAACAAGTCGCACCCTTTTTCTCAACCAAAAACTAAGAAACGCAAAATAAGGACTACAGACGTAACGCTAAAAATGCTTTAGGGTGAAAACTCTAACATTTTGAAACTAGGAGTTTTCTTGGGCTAAACCTGTAAATATTAATATATTATATAAAGTAAGGACTAAAATTTTAATAGACATGAGACACAGGGTATAAAATGTCATTTTTGAAACTACAAGGTATAAATTGTCATTTTATGAAAGTTGAAGGGTATAAATTGTCATTTTATGAAAGTTGAGGGTATAAATTGTCATTTTATGAGAGTTGAAGGGCATAAATTGTCATTTTATGAAAATTAAGGGGTATAAAATGTCATTTTATGAAAGTCGAAAAGTGTAAATTGTCATTTTATGAAAGTTTAGGGGTATGAACGGTCAATACTTGAAACTATAAGAGTATAAAGTGTAACATATTATATAAATCACAGAATTATACACGTAACGCTTAACGACTCGGTTTTTGATAAAATATGAAATATATCTATTTTTCACCAGCGAACGATCGAACCCTAAAAATGAAATGTATTTAACATAAAAATACTAACTTTTGAAGAGACTTCATAATCATAAATATAAACCTTTTTTGGCAACAAAAAAATTGTACAAACTCTAATCACATTTTATAAACCTTGGCATACGAATCCAGGTCGCGTGTCGGAGCAGTTTATTCACAAAACTTGATTAGTCTTCTTATGAGACTACTGTATCACCAAGATGAGTTCATAGTCCAATTTTTACATGTTTTTCAAACTCGTAGGGAGATACATGCTTCAAACACGAACACAAGTATTTTTTGTATGCTATCCTGATTGATATTGCTTAAGTACACATTTTTGCCACTGAAAGTCCCTCATATCATGATCCATTAATCACTATAAGTGAACGTGAATATAGTGAATAGATCTATTGGTAGTTGACGTCCCATCTGTGTTAGCCGGAAAGGTAACCATATGCACTTTATTTGAGAATAAATAGGAGAATGGCAAGCTCCTACACGAGGGCACTGTTACTTACATCATTTATGATGTCTATTATTTATATCATTTTTATGATATCACCCATGTTAACATTTGCGTGTCATGAGACTTAGGGCAATATATTGTACTGCAATATTACTGTTTTACTACTATACAACTTGTGTTCGACTGATTATTATACAAACACTATGCATTCACTCAACTTTTGTATTGACTTTTTAGCATGTTTTATCTATGGTAACTAAAGCACGACTTGGCACGGAGTGGCTATGGACTTTCTTATAAAAAGGGCGTCCCTCTTGTTATCATTCATAAAATAAATATGTATTTCAATAATTTTCGCTGGAACATTTTTTTATGTAAACTCTGATTAAATAAATGAATGATAACTATTTTATTTAAAACGTCTTTTTTTGAGTCGTTTTTTATTATTATGACTGTGATCCATGAAGTAATACCTCAAAACTTATTCCGTTGTGTATATCAAAATATGAGGGTGTTACATTAATGCAGTGTATGGATGGACCAAAGATCGAGAAACGAGATGCTAAAGAAGAAAGCAATGATTCAGGGTGCTTAGTTTCTGTCGTACGACCCAGTTGAAGGTGAATGGAAATTTGAAGTCAAACACTTCTAAAGTGTTAATATTAATTTAAGTAACTATTTACATGTTCTTTTTTTTAGGGTCATGCTATTGAGGCACCTCAAAGGCTATGGGGTGTTTGGCAAGTAGAAAATATGGGGTGCATTGTCCTTTCCCAATCATTGGGTGAGGGAATGTTTTTTCTCGATTTCCGTGCCAAAATATTAAAAAGTTGAGGTTTTTGGGTGCTTTGGTTAGCTGTGGTGGGGGTGGTTCTTTACAAGTTTTTTTAGTTTTTTACAAGGTTGTTTTTTTTTTTTTTTTTTTTTTTTTATAACTTTTTAGAAAAAAATGTAGTCGGAAAATTTTTGAGGCTCAGATTCAAAGGTTGCAAAGTGAGATTTTATCTCACTTTACCGTCCATTTGGTTTCGGTTATCATCATCGCATCGGAAAATTTTAAGGCTCAAAAATCATAATCGCCTCGGAAATTTTTTGAAAAAGGCTCAAATTCGAAGGTTGCAAAGTGAGATAAAAATCTCACTTTACCATCCATTCGGTTTCGGTTATCATCATCGCCTCACAAGTCACAACAGGTCTCAAAAAACTGCACAAGTCTAACCAAGCGCCCCATTTTCTACTAGCCAAGCACCCCATTTTCTACTAGCCAAGCACAACATGTCTCAAAACTGCACAAGTGCACAAGTTCACAACATCAGTCTAACCAAGCATCCCATTTTCTACTAGCCAAGCACCAACAAGTATCAAAACTACACTCAGTCTAACCAAGCACCCTATTTTCTACTAGCCAAGCACAACATGTCTCAAAAATGCACAAGTCACAACAGGTCTCAAAACTGCACAAGTCTAACCAAGCACAAACACGTTTTCATTGTGTAAGAGGTAAGTAGGATTCCCTTTCTGCAAAAGTTCACAAGAAAGTAAACAAGTGCAGGCATTTCAGCCTTATAATGCCACAAGAAAGCAACAACACCACCCAACAACTAGCAAGAAAGCAACAACACAACTAGCAAATTCCACCAACCACAACAAACGACAACTAGCAAGAAAACAACAGGACCACAAGTGTCACAGTCCACCACAACAAGCAACAGCACCACAAGTAACAGCACCACAAGCAGCAACCATGTCTAGTTCACCATTTGACACACAAGAGGTAAAAAACGTATCGAATAGGCTCAGATTATTAGCTTTTTAGCTCATGTTGGCTGCAAATTTGAATGTTGCAAAGTGAGGTAGAAACTCAATTTACCGTCCATTCAGTTTTGCCATGCCAAAACTCTTAAGTTTGTTTTTAAAAAAATCATCATTGCCTTTTTTTTTAAATCATCAGTTTTGCCATGCCAAAACTCTCAAGTTTTTTCATTGAAAGTTGCAAAGTGAGCTAAAAATCATCACTTTACCATCCAGTAATGAAACTGCATTACCAAACAAGACCAAATGGGATGCTTGGCTAGAGTATCGCCCCTGCAGCCAGCAAGGGTCATGCTATTGAGGCACCCCAAACCTGCAAAACATAACCACAAAGTCTAATAAGCAAGAACACCACAATATCAGAAACATCACCACAACATAAGAAACATCACCACAACAGATACCACTTTTTTCAGATCTAACAAGTTTTTAGATTTAAAAAAAATCAGTCTTTTTCACATAAACAAATACCAAATCTTTTATCTTTTTTCAAGATCTAAAAAGTTTTCAAGATCTAAAAGCTTGTTAAATCTAAAAAATAATCAACGAAACCAACCCACAACATCAGAAACATCACCACAAGATACCACTTTTTTTTTTTTTTTTTCAGATCTAACAAGTTTTTAGATTTAAAAAAAAATCAGTGTTTACCACATAAATAGATAACAAATCTCTCATCTTTTTTCAAGATCTAAAAAATTTTCAAGATCTAAAAGCTTGTTAGATATAATCAACGAAACCAACCCACAACATCAGAAACATCACCACAAGATACCATTTTTTTTCAGATCTAACAAGCTTTTAGATTAAAAAAAAATCAGTGTTTACCACATAAATAGATACCAAATCTTTCATCTTTTTTCAAGATCTAAAAGATTGTTAGATCAAAAAAATAATCAACGAAACCAACGCACAACATCAGAAACATCACCACAAGATGCCACCTTTTTTTTTTCCAGATATAACAAGTTTTTAGATTTACAAAAAAAAAACCAGTTTTTACCACGTAAACGATACCAAATCTTTCATTTTTTTCAAGATCTAAAAGCTTGTTAGATCTTAAAAATAATCAACGAAAGCAACCCACAACATTAGAAACATCACCACAACATCAGAAACCTTTTTTTTTTTTTCATTTCAGATATAACAAGTTTTTAGATTTACAAAAATAAAAAATCAGTCTTTACCACGTAAACGATACCAAATCTTTCATTTTTTTAAAGATCTAAAAGCTTGTTAGATCTTCAAAATAATCAACGAAACCAACCCACAACATCAGAAACATCACCACAACATCATAAACATTTTTTTTTCTTTTCAAATCTAACAAGTTTTTAGATTTACAAAAAAAAAATCAGTCTTTACCACGTAAACGATACCAAATCTTTCATTTTTTTCAAGATCTAAAAAGTATTCAAGATCTAAAAGCTTGTTAGATCTAAAAAATAATCAACGAAACCAACCCACAACATCAGACAACATCACCACAACATCAGAAACATCACCACAACAGTCTAAAAAGTTTTTAGATCAAGATCTAAAAACTTTTCAGATCTATCAACTCATAGAGAGAGAGAGAGAGAAACGACAGGATAGAGAGAGAAACACTTTTACGTATGTGAGGATAGTGAGAGAGAGAAACAAAGATATCAACGAGAGAAACGTGTACACCGTGACACCACAACTATCGAACGCGTAACACACCTCAACACCACACACGTATTTAATAAAAGTAATATAAGTTTTTTAAATAAAAGTAATATAAGTTTTTTAAATAAAAGTATTATTAGTTTTTTAAATAAAAGTAATATAAGTTTTTTAAATAAAAGTTGTATTAGTTTTTTAAAAGTATTATAACAAGTTTTTTAAAAGTATTATAACAAGTTTTTTAAAAGTTGTATTAAAAGTTTTATAACAAGTTTTATTAAAAGTTGTATTTTTTAAGTTTTGTAAAAGTTTTACAAAAGTTTTATTAAAAGTTGTATTTATTATTTTTTAGGTGTTCCGTGATGAAGTTGTTTTAACTAATTGGGTGCAATCTACTGCTCAATCGAACGGTTTTTTATTGTTAAAGGAAGAACTAAAACAGATAGGGGCTATAAGTACTCGATCGAATTTAAGTGTTCTAGAAATGGGACGTCTGCACGTGAAGGTTTAGAAGATGAACTTCAGGCCGGTGGTACCGCTAAAACTAATTGCCCATTTAGATTACTGGCGAAATATATAAAAGGTCGAACAGGTACCGCTAAACCTAATGGTTGGATCTTGAGGGTCAAGTGTCTGAGGCATAATCATGATCTTGTAGACTCGTTTCATGGTTTTTCACAGGTCATGCGATTAAAAGAAAATGAGTTAGTTTTGGTGGAGCAATTGACAAAACATCAAGTAATACCACGAATTATACTTTCTTCACTAAAAGAGAGCGATCCGAATAACGTGTCTAACATTAAAACGATATATAATGCACAAAACAAGATACGCGGCGCCATTCGTGGTGATTTGACTCCGATACAACTCCTTTTAGTTCATTTGAGGCGTAAAGGTTATACATATTACCCCAGGGTAAATGACCACACTAATGAGCTTGAGGAAATATTTTTTGTTCACCAGACATCATATGCCCTATGGACAACATTCCCGGAAATCATGCTGATGGACTCCACATATAACACCACGTTGTTTTAACTGCCATTCTTTACAATTGTTGGAGTTACTTCAACAAACAGAACATTCTCAATGGCGTTTAGCCTTTTGAACTGTGAAAAAGAGCCAAATTTCAAATGGGTGTTGGAATGTGTTAAGATGGTGATAGAAGAACAATATTACCCGCGGGTTATCGTCACCGACAAAGATTTAGCGTTGCTTGGGGCATGCAGAGCAGAATTCCCAAACGCTAACAGATTACTCTGTCGATGGCATATCAATCAAAATGTGCTAAAGCATTGCAGACACAAATTCGCTACGGAAGAGGAGTATGAGTCCGTTAGATGGACATGGGATTTGATGGTTAAAGCTCCGACCGAAGATGTGTTCACGCACTATTATCATCACCTACAGGATTTATTGGCCCAAAAACAGGGTACTTACCCATTAATACATTTTTTATTATTATTTAATAAATAACTACTTGAATTGTTTTCTCACTTTATTAATTCATTTTTTCTCGGATGTTTTGCGGTATTTTCGTAACTGGCTGCAACATTACGACCGCATGTTTGTGTCGTACATTACCAATCAATATCGCGACCGGCCACACAACAACATGTAGAGTTGAGGGTCAACACGCGTTGTTGAAGTTATACTTGGGATCCACACAGTCCAGCTTAGACACGTTGTTGTGTTCGGTCGACAAGATTATAGCTGCACAAGAAACTGCGATACGAGTCTCTTTTAATACAAGCAAAATCAAGAAAATGCATTCGTGTAAGGGCACACTATTTAACGAATTGCGGTATAATGTTTCACAAGATGCTTTACTACTCATACTCGCAGAAAGTAAGCGGGATGTGGACCCACATGAATGTGGTCACCAGTTGCGGTTAGTTTATGGTTTACCATGCTATCACGAACTGTATTACCTTCAGATTCATGGTATGTATATTAAATTTATGCCTATCAAGTTATTCTCCCCGTCAATACCGATAATTTTAACTAGTCACTTTTTTTGAATACAGGATCGCCTATTCCGCTTAATGTTGTTGATAATTTTTGGAGAACACTAAGTGTTCCCTGGCCTAGAGTCCGACATACTCATACGCCTGGAGAGCCTCAAGAGCCTGAAGAGCCTCATACGCCTGAAGAGCCTCAAGAGCCTCAATATCTTTCTTGTCAAGATGACGTAGATAAATTCCAAAATTTTTTTACCAAAGCATCGTCGTTTGTCAAGAAAACTATGTTAAACATGCTCAGAGGTATATATGCTCCTGAATCTGTGTCAACCCGTCAACCTGCTGTTAAAGAAAGTACTCGTGGACGTCCGAGCGCAAAGGACAAAAAATCCAAGGCTAAACAAAATATCCCAGATTTGAACAAAGAACCCCCCACAGGGCACCGCAGAAGCTATACAAAACCTAAAAAAGTCTGAGACTTAAATGAAGAAACTGCGAGACATAGTTCATACGTGGTTCAAACGTCCCAGACTTGAACAAAGAACCTAGCGAGGGCGATTTAAGACACGAGTTGTACATTCCAAATGACGATAGCGAATATTTTATGACTCGAATTCTACCTCTTTTCCGACGATGGATCCTAGGGATTGTTAACGTGGAAGGTGATGGAAATTGTGGGTATCGTGCTCTTGGTCATCCCGAAGGGATATGGCCCAGACTTCGAACTATTATCAGGGAAGAGGTAGACAATCACCGGGAACTTTACGAGCAAATGTGGGGGACTTGGTTTACACATATGGTCAACTCGCTGAATTGGTTTCACGATTATTGGATGATTATGCCAGAAACAGGAGCGGCTATTGCTACAGCTCTTAACCGTCCAATTGTATGAATATCCAATAGAGCATCTACTACGTGTCTTCCGCTTAGGTCAGGTCCAGAGACAGCGCAACTATTGTCCCCCGTTGTGATTCTTCGTGTGGGGGAAGACCATGCTGCTCACTACGTTCATGCGGTTCTGGATGAAAACTCACCACTCCCGCATACTCACCCACACAATGGAGATGGTTCGAAATGACTTGGCCGCGGGATGGGCACATCTGTTTCTTTGAATGACAAAGCATGTTTAGAAGGGCGTAGTATAGACATATGTTGCAAACGATTCTGATTTATAGAAACGATTCTTGATTTGTATTGTAAACGACAAAACATGCATAGACGATTACTGGTTTATATTGTAAACGACAAAACATGTATAGACGATTACGGATTACTGATTTATAGTGAACGATTCTTCGATTTATAGTAAACGACTCCTCATCTTTTGTTCTGATTTACGCTCCTTTCGGTTCTTCCTCATCTTTTGTTCACAGAATCGATGACATTCATGGAGGGACATTCATGTGTCGACAACACACCCTCGTGTTGAGAGTCCAGATTATGTGCCTTCTTCTCCATCTTATGTGCCTCCCTCTCTATATCTACTAGCTTCTGAGATGAGGAGAATTTTATACACCGTCCTCCGGTTCTTCCTCATATTTTGTTACAGCCGTATCGCGTTGGCGACGAATCGGCGAGATTGCCGTATTGAGGAGACGCATTTCAGAGTTAGAGTTTCGTGTGGGACAGATGGCAGCATCATTGGAGGGACTACGCCTCGGGCATGATTGATCTTAGTTTCTAGTTATATTGTGATTTTGTGAACCATGTATCAACTATTAATCTATAACAAGACTGGTTATTTATGTATTCGAAGCTTCTAATTTTGTGAACCATGATATTACTGATTTATGTTGTAAATAATTATACAAATTCTTATGGCCAGATGCAACAAGAAAATCCTTTCTTGTGTCGTTGTCGACGGGGATTTATAATTGAAAGAACATCCCAAAAGCCCAAAAGTTGTGGTCAGAAGTATTATGCATGTCCTTTATCAAAGGTAAATAATTATACGTTTGCTTATTTACGTAAATATATCAATAACTTATTTGTTAAAAATACATTTCTTATAATTGTTTCACCATGTAACGACCGGTGAAGACTATGGGTGTCGATATTTTATGTGGAAGAAAGTATTTCAACAAAAGTACTTTGGTCAAGCTCTTCTTCAATTACGCATTGCTCAAACTGCGAAACTAAAGATAACACGATCAATATGCTATTGGCTCAAAACAATTTGTTGAAGGCAAAAATAAAGACGTTAGAGGCATCACTGGAATTGGCAAGAAATCCAGTTGATCACGCATGTCAGTCGAGTGGAATACTAACTTATAGATGACATTAATAATCTTCATGTGGAGTAGATTTCGTTGTAGTAGTAGTAGCATTTGTTGTTGTATTTGTTTAATGTTTTAATATTTAATGTTTTATTGTTATTGTTTAATTAAATGGAAATAAATACACAATTAAAAAAAACATAACGTAAAATAAATACTCTACATATAAAAATACTACACAATTAAATACACTATACATATAAAAACACTACACAAATAAATACACTATACATATAAAAACACTACACAAATTAAATATACCACACAAATTAAACAATACACAATTTAAAAAAAAAAAAGAAAAAAAAAAAGGTACACTGCACCGTACGGACGGGAGGCCCAAAGCCTATGGGGTGCCTAGCTAGTGTTTCATGGGGTGCTTGGATAGATTGTGCCTTTTTTTAAAGTGAATTGCTGGAAAATATTGGTTTTCCCTTTTTGTTGATAAGTTTTAGAATCTAATTATGAATGTGTCTTAATCTAGGGGAGGCAATCGAGTCGTATTTGAGTTGACCTATTCGGGTTCACGAGTTACGGGTTAGTATAACCTCTTTCCAAACACGACCCGTTTATTAATTGTGTCAAGAAACTCGACCCTAACCTAGACCTACATAGCACGTGTAATCCGTTTATGACTCGTTTAACCTGTTTAAGTTAATAGGTCAAGCGGCAAATAAGGTTTATGGTTTGTCGATTCAACTAGTTTAAATCCAAAAATTATATAAAGGAGTTGATTTGCACACTCTAAAATTTGATTGGCACACTCAAATTCATGCTTTAAATAGTTATACATATATCACAAGATGCTTACTATATTTGTACTTTTGAGTGTGCCAATCAAATATTTGAATGTGCAAATCATCACTCATTGTATAATGAAAAATGATGAAAATAACATACAAATAATTATACGACAAATCAATGATATCTAATTTATAATCATAATTCACTCATATTAAATACATAACAATATACATTTAATCCAAATCCAACATAAAACCAAGTTTTATATTTTATTTTTTTAGAGGCTTATATACTTAAACGGGCTTACGGGTGGACTTGTTTAATACTTACTCAACCCAAACACGACCCGTTTATTAAACGGGTTTGACGGGTTGACCTGTTTTTTACCAAAACTTGTTTATCCTCAACCCAAATCTGTATAACTTCATGTCGGGTTGGTGTCATTTATCGTGTCGTGTCGAAAATTGACACCCCTAATGTCCATCCTGTTATTTTTTTATAAGTCCAATGGAACTCTCTCTAGATAACCTTCTAATTTTGATTGAACAAGTCCAATGGCTGACTTGTGAAAAAGAATAAATAGGTGCTACACAAGCTTTTAGCATCACTAAGATTTACGTATTTTTGTTCATCCACCTCCTTTCTTTCAATCGATGGCTGGACGTGCAAAACTGACAAAGCAAAAAATAAACTGAAAAAATTACAGTACACTCATTGTTCCCAAAAATTAGCTATTGTAACGTTGGTAGCCCAAAGCTTCAGCTGACATTGAGTTACAGCATACCCATTGTTCACAGAAATTGCACCATTTCTCGCATAAAACCCGCCACTCAAATTACCTTAGCTATAATTAATGTATTCATCCCACTACAAAACTGCTTTACTACCTTACAAATATACTTGCTTAAAAGAATGCATAATCGTCATTTTATGATATAGCATATATAAGAATAAACTGGTTTACTAGATACTGTCTGTCATTAAATATTTTCATTTTGAGTGACCACTAAGTACTCCCTCCGTCCCATTTTTATTGCTTGTTTGACTTTGACCGGTCTTTCTTGTACAACTTTGACCATTAATATATTTATTTGTGTTATATAATACTTGATAAAAATTATACCAATGAAAAATACATTTAAAACCCAATACATTCATATATTTTTCATCAAGTATTATATAACCGAAACAAAAATAATTATGGTCAAAGTTGAAGAAGAAAGACTAAAAAAGTCTATACTGGACAATAATTTTGGGACGGAGAGAGTAATATTTTTGATTATTTCAGACTGATAAACATTTCTAAGATAAGGATGAAATGTATTATAATTTGAACGTTGAAGTATGTATTAATCAAAAAGTAATTTGTTTAAGTACATGATGTTGATATGTTAGTTATTTTCATTATTCTTGGCTATTTTAAAGTTTTTTCCATGACGTCCATAGAAATTTATTCCTTTATTTCTTCCACTTGCAATTTACATTCAACTGTGTCAATATCATCTCAACTTATTTTACTTTCATTCAAATATGGCATATATATGAGTCTCGCAGACTATTAAAACACCTATATATAAAGAAGATGACATAACTTTCGTGTACAAGGGTTTGGGAAAAAGTCCTCGTGAAATTGACATTTCAAGAAGTCAAAAGTCTTTCTAGTATGCATAGTCAACTTGTTAGGTATGATGATTTTTAAGTGTAGAGTTTTGTATATAAGTATACTTTAGGGCATTTGTAATTTGATCTTACAGTACATTTTATTGGCACAATATGGTTCAGGTATTATTTTCGCTTTTCGTATGTGATCCATGCTTTACTTTTCGTATCATTTATTTTACTTCCTAACTACTGATATTTTTCATGCGCATACACAGGAGATAAAGCTAAAAGTTAGCATGCATTCTGAAAAATGCAGGAAGGAGGTAATGAAGGCGGTCACTAAACTATCTGGTGTTGACGAGGTATCGGTGGATTTACCAAAAGGATTAGTGACTGTGATTGGGGATGTTGATCCTGTTTCTGTTGCAACTTGCTTAAGGAAGAAACGAAGGGTTGCTGAAATTGTAAGTGTTGGACCATACAAAAAGAAGAACAAAGACGACATGATCATAGCATATCCAGTAATGTATTATAACAATCCTTATATTCATGATGGATATGGACATGCTTTTGGGTATCCACCAACTCGGGATAGTGGAGGTTGCTACATTCTTTAAAATGATGATCAAGCTGTCTTAAAAGGAAACATGATAAATTTGAAATTAGGATATAAATATTCTGGAGCCTCGTTATTTTTAAATTGTAAAGATTGGTTATTGTATCTTTTTAAGTACACACCTAGTTACTAATTAAACGTATGTAAAGGTTCGCCCTAGCCTCATCCTCCGTCAGTTGTGACATCAGTTATCCTTCGTCAGTTTCCATGTAAATCCTTGTTACCTTTCCATTATATGAATTTTGATATGGTTCATTAGAAGTATTTTGCAAGGCTGTGTTTTTAATTTTAATCAATTCTCGACATGGCAACTTAAATCGAAGCTAACTTGATGACATACTTTAATGATTTGGTTTTGAGGAACTAAAAACAAGTTCTTCAAGCCTTTGAAGACTTTAACAAAATCCTAACAATTCTATATATAGATGAATTGTGTATGTAAGTAGAATAAATTGGAGTTCTCTTTGAGGATAAAGAGGACCTTTATCACTCACTCAAATATTCTTTACTTGATCCCGAGATCAAGTCCATGTTCATAGTGGTATTATATGGAGTGTTCAGATTGGTAAAGATCATAAGTATGGGCTGAATGTGCCTCTTAGGGGATCCCGGCTGCACGCGGCCTTAGCCAGTCACAAATCTTGTCCTTGTGCGTCTTTGGACCATTTCACCCGTTTGTATGCTTACATTAGAACATTTATAATATAAACTAGTTACTAGTATAATAGTGCATATCAACTATGTGTGTGTGATATGTGCATGTATTATTGTCAATATCACTAACATGCTTTGTCCTATCAGGGATGATATCGCACATAGATGTGTGAACCGTAAGCCAAGTTTCAGTACCATCTCAGGTCACATGTAGGCTACACCACACACACTTCGTTCCCACAACTTTCTTTGCTAATTTAAATAAGTCTTATGAACACACTTACTTTAAGTAACAAACTTACTTTATACCATGGAAAAATTTCCCAAGTGTAATTAAAAATTCCGTCCATGTTGTTTGCTCAGGTTGTAGTCATCCTCCATGATCTTTTGAAAATGCAGGTGGCCACCCAGTAGGAAACTTTTGAGTTTATTTTTGTCCCTAGTCGAAGTAAAGTGACAAATAAGGATGAAATGAATTATCAATTGAAGTATGTTTATATTAATCAAAAGTAATTTGTTGTATGATGTTGAAATCTTAGTTACCTTTTATTATTCTTGTCTACTTCAACGCTTTTTTTCATGACCTCAATAGAAATTTAATTTCCTCCAATGGCATCTTACATCCAACTCTTTCAACATCATATCAACTTATTTTACTTTCATTCATTTAACTTTGAACAAGGACAAAATCGAACTCGTAAGTTCCAGGACGAGTGCAATATGAGCAAACCATATGGACGAAATTTGCAAGTTACTCATATTATAATTTTTTAGCTTGTAGTGCAAATATTATACAATGACATAGTTTTAAAATGTTCTTATAATTTGAGTCATTCAAAATTTACATAAGAACAGCATGACTGTTTTCACATATACCAGTACCAAAATCTGATTATCAGTCAACCAATAATGTTATATAATTTCATCTCCGCAGTTCTGTTTCAAAAGGTACAGACAAACTGCTGGCATCGGAGACCGAATCACCATATGGATAATAAAGATCCCCAATATTTCCTGTATTTTGACTTGAGAAAGTAGACGCTGATTCAACATCAAGGCTTACTACAGCCAAATCTATAATGCTCTCGATCTCTCTCACCACCTCACCCATTTTGGGCCTATCAGCTCCTGAATCTTGGACACATCTCATTGCAAGGTTCACGAACTTGGTCAAACCACCAAGTGTTTTGGGTGAACCAAGAGATGGATCAAGAATGTTGTAGAGTCCATTTGGATCTCCTGATTTGTCAATCGCCTCTTTGACCTCTCTAACAATGAATTTACCTTTGTGTATCGGTGATCTGGAAGTTAACATTTCTAAAAGTACAATTCCAAAACTGTAAACATCACTCTTCTCAGTTAACTGTTGGGTCATGTAATATTCGGGATCCATGTAACCCTGAATTTAAAAACATATCAACTTCTTAGTTAGGAAAGCAAAACAAATAATATGAATTCTGTCTTACATAAAGGGTGCGGGTAGAAATTTCCACCCATTAGTGAGTGGTTTCATGTAATGTTTTATCTCTTATGGGTCAAATGGGTAAAATAATCACAAAACATAAGTAAATTAAATTAGAAATAAAATAAAAAACTAGCTAGAATGGAGGAAACAGGTCAAATAGGCCAAATGTCACGCAACATGGATAAAACCTCCTAAATCATATATAGTAGTCAAAAGAGAATATCATTATTGGAATCATATATATTCTCATCGTTTTAATACACTTGTTGTTTATATATATAAAGTTGAAATATTCTTTAGAAAAATATGTTTCGGGTCAGCCCAATCCGACTTGACCTGAACAATTTTTTAATTTGATATGATACCCTTAGCAAAAATTGCATTCACGTGAAAGTGAGGGTTGGATTGAAAACTTACGAGAGTCCCCTTCACTTGAGTAGAGACATAACCCTTCGATTCATCCCCCAACAGCTTAGACAATCCAAAATCAGCAACCTTGGCATTCAAATGATTATCCAGAAGAATGTTGTTTGATTTAACGTCCCTATGTATGATGGGAGGGTTGGCAAGCTCGTGTAAGTATGTCAGACCATTGGCAGAATCAAGAGCTACCTTAAGCCTCTTCATCCAATCCAACCTCATTCCAGACTTCCCTGAAAGTACAATTGCAATAGTCGAAAAATCTAAGCTCAAGATGTAATGGCAAACTAGGTGCGTCAAGCGTGTCTGTAACATATCAAAATGGGTAACTTTGGTATGAGTTTAAACAAGTTGGGTCAATTGACGAAAATCTCTTTTTGACAAAATATTTGTGGATACAAAGATAACATAATCTTAATGATAACCTAATTATTCTTTTTAAACCTCTTATAAGGTTTTATTCAGTAGAAATACACTTGGCGACTTTTGACCCGTTTGTCTGTTTCTTCTATGGCTAGTAGCTTTATTTTGCTAATTGACCCGTTAGAGATACAACATAACAATAATAGCCCCATTTGCTAATTGTTCTTCTCTTATACATATTGAGAATCAAACCTTCAGTCTTGAGTTCAATGGAATGGGCAGGAAATAATGAAATATAATTACCTGTTAGATTATCTTTCAGAGTACCATTTGAAATATACTCATAGACCAACATTTGTTCACCTTGCTCGTAACAGAAACCCACAAGGGCTACAACGTTCTTATGATGAATCCGGGAAAGCAACTCAATTTCCGTTTTAAATTCAAAAGAACCCTGCAATGACCCCTGTTGAGCTCTTTTGATTGCAACTACTTGACCAGTGTTAAGAGTCCCTTTGTACACCTGTCAGTCAACATCTTACCCGTTTTAGAAAAATCTGTTCCTTTCTTCTAGCTGTATTAAATGGTGACCAATCCCGTTCAGGTAAAAAGACCTTTTTTCCGCCAAAATACCTCAAGTTTTCACGTCTGCTAATTTTAGGTCATCCAAAACCATGAAATCCAAGCAATGTCTTATCTATTAATCAATACTAAGTCAACGCCAAGTAAGGAAATTTCCATTTGGTTTAAAGTGAAAGTTCACGAGAGTTTATGTGGTTTTATCAAAAGGATTTAGTATCATTAGAAATTCATGAAAGTTTGAGACTTGTATTGAAAAATTGCAAGAATAGAAATTTCACCAAAGTTGATTACCTTTTTATGTTGTTAGCCCAATAATACATAAGTAGTTAAGTACACAAAATTACACAATTAAACATACATGTTAGCATAGAATAAAACTTAAAGAAGGATATATAACATTAAAATACCTGCCCGTAGCCCCCAGATCCAATTATGTTTTCTTCTGAAAAGTTGTTGCTGCATCTTTTGAGCTCTTCAAATGAACACGCTCTTGCTCCTTTCAGTTGAGGAACACCACCCACATCACTGCCATTATCCAACTCCCAAGATGCTGCATTATCACAATATACGGATTTAATCACACGAATGATTTGTGAATATATATGAGAATTACTCCAAATCATCTTACCAAATGGATTGCTGCTTTCTTTTGCTCTCTTTGCTTTTCTTTTCTGAAAGATGGCGTAAGTTATAGCCGCCGCTATTAGCAATAAGAGCACAAGACTACCAACAACAGCCCCAATAATAATGCCACGGTTCGATGACTTGTTTCCTGTAATAACTTAAACTCAGAAAACAAATTGCTCCTACTACAAATTGCAAATGGAAATGTATAGATTACTAGATTAGAGATGCAAGGTTGGGAGAATTGGTAACATGACAAAATGTGCAAGAAGACCATCTAACACCTTTTTTGTTCCATTTTTAGATAATTTATAACTAATGAATTTGTTAATCATCGTAGCAAATTCAAAAAATATAAAAAATGGAACAAAATCATTTAGGAGGATGTATGCATTAATACATACTCCAGTGACTTTCAACTAGAAGAAACAGGTCAAGTTTACGGCTAGTACAAATGTTTGAATAAGTAAAAGTAGACAAATGTCAAGGTTAAGTAAGCATATAAAAGTTCATATAGCATATATATACCATGTTAAATTACCTGGAAAGCAACAATAGCTTTCATCAAGAAAGAATAAGGGTCCAAAGCGTGGGAGAGTAAACTGTTGGCGGTTGATCACGGTCCCAATTGAAGAGACTGCCGAACGAGTGAAATAATCTTGACCAGAGGGGAAAATGTTCAATCTATATTGAAGGTATGAAAACTCATTGATGGTTGCATTAGTTATGGAAATTGAATCCACAGGAAGTTGGTTGGACTGAAAGGCTGACATCAAAGCATCATGGAGAATTGTGTAGTAGGTGATATTATCCAAGTTTGAGAACGAATGAGAGAAAAAAAATATAGTTCCTGTGTATGGATTTGCGCATTTACAGTTTGGACTTAGCACTGTATTTGAACTGCAGCGCACAGGAGTGCAACTAATTTCTGGTAAACTATTTGGTATATTCGGATTTCCAGCTGCGCAATATCTTCCAGGTGCTCCTGTTCCTTCACAGACTGGATTATTTACAAGGCTGCAGAAAAGTTCAAAAACCTTCCATAAGATTGTGAAATACACTTAGTACAGTAGTAGACAACGAGTTGCTATAAACTTCTTGTCACTCTCCATTTGGGACAAGTCGTTACATATTTGCCGTGCAATTCTTATACTTAAGGTGATAATCGGATTTAATGGATGGTAAGTATAAACCAAGAAGAGATTTAAAAGAGACATAAGGGCTCACTTGAGACTCATATTATATCCAGATTCTTGTGTGAAGTTAGCTATGGAATTGTTAGAGAGATCAACAATCAAGTCACTGCTATATCTGTTGCCAATATCCAGGGTTCCATTAAGATCATTGTTACTTAGCACCCTGTCAACAAACAGCCAAAATGAGAGAATAAAAGGATCATTCAAGTCCATATTTCAATACTTCAAAATACATATATTTATATAAGAGTCTACTGACAAAAAACAAATGCCGTATACTATGTAGAGGTGGAAAATGAGTGTGTCAAGTGTTTTGTGTAATGGGTAAAAATGGTTTCGGGCTAATGGCTATTTTATATTAGCAGCCCAGCAGGCCACTGTCTTATGTAGTTTGTAAATGTTTAATGTATTAACCATTAAGTACGGTTACAGCTATTATATGAATAAAAAGGTACCTTCTTTTAATCTTTACAAAATACGATTTAAGGTATACATTTTATTGCACTAAACAACTATTGACCCTATAAACCCGCTTTCAACCCGTTTCATCTTCAGCTAACTTGACCCATTATCAATCCATACAATCCAATATGACCCATTTCATACATATTAGTTTAAATGTCACCTGTAGGTCTATTTTCTGAAATTATTAACATAACATGTGCATACAAAAAATTTTAACTTGATAAGAAAGCATTCAGGTGATACTCACAATCTCTCTAACTGAGGATGGAACATATCTGATGGGATTTCTCCTTGGAGCTGCGTCTTGTCCATCAATCTGTCGGTATAAGATTAAGCAAATGGAATTTGTGTAGTGGATGATATAGAAATAGTGCAAGAGAGATTACAATGTGGTCAATGATTCGAGTTTGAACCACGAAGGAATATCTGACATATCAAAACTGTTATTGCTCATGTCCCTGCAAATCACATTATAATAAATTACCTGGATTTAGAAAGTGGAAAATAGTTTGTACAAATACATGCAGTAAGCACGTAAACCAACTTACACATAAAAAAGGGAGTCCATTCCTACAAGATTTGGAACAGATCCATTCAGATTGTTATTTGACAAGTACCTGAAATTAAATGAATCTGCCAATTAATGTTAACCTCCAAATAACCTATTCCCAAAAAGAATTAAAAGTTGGAAAAAGAAAAAACAAAAAATGGTTCCCCACTCTTATCACTTACAGCTCATTGACATTTTTCGCGTTTGTTATATTCTGAGGCACTCTCCCCCTTAAGGAATTCGAGTCCAGGCGTCTGTAACATATAAGAGTTTAAGAGATTCATAGGTAAATACTTTAAAAATATCAAATTAGATGGCATTTCGGTAATGTTCAAGCATTATTTATTGCTGATACTTACATTACTTCAAGAGTCCCCACAGTTCCTATCGAGGCAGGGATTGTTCCATTTAACTGGTTGTTGTTAAGTATCCTGTTCGACAACGTTCTCGGTGTTTTAGTGGAAATGTTCTATGATGATAATAATATCGAAAGATAAAAAGTGTGTAGGTTCCTTAGAAAAAATTCCCACAACAAGATACATATAAGATGCATTTGAAAAGTATATAGTTATATAGTTTAATGTGATACTTACACATGTATTAGTCTCATGTCTGGGTTGAAAAGTAGAGAGCTAATGGGACCAGATAACTTATTATTTGCTAAATGGCTGCATAATGACCGAAATACAATATGGGTGAGAAAATCACTTAAAAAGAAGATATACACATTAAATCTGATATATTTGACAGAGAACATACAAGTGTCTTGCATTCACTAGCCTGTCAAGACCAAGGGTTGTTGCATTATTCGTTATTGGAATAAGTCCCGAAAGTTGGTTATCACTTAGATCCAACCATGTTAGAGTAGTTAAATTACCAATGGTTGGTGGAATGGGTCCAGTGAAGCTGTTGTTATTAAGACCTCTGAAAAAAAAAAAGTGACAGAATCATGAAATAGTGTTAAGTATATAGAAATAAAACTCTTAAGAAGAAACATAGGTCACAAATCTCGTTAAGATAAGAAATGGTATACTTTTGTAAAAGTTCCGGTTATAATTGACGGATATAACATGTAAAATAAATTAAAAAAAAAAAAAATGCTTAAAAGAAAGAAGGTCAAATGAGTTAAATGGGTCGAGAGTCGTTTAAACTTCAAACAGTAACTTTAAATGCATAAAACCTCCTAAGTCATTATCTAGTAAATCAAATTATTTTATTAGCCTACATGTCACACATTTTTCCAAAAAGAACAACAAATTTGGGCAAAAAGCGTTTCAGCTCAACCCTACTCCACCTGTTTTGAGCCAATAATGGTTAACCAACCAGCCAATTTTTTAACGTGTTTCAGGAGCACCTTCCCCATGGACTACAAGCTGATCAGTTTAATATAGGCTGCCAGGTGTTCAGTATGAATAATGTAAAATGCACAAGAATTTTGAACACTTACAAAAAGCCTAGTTTCTTGAGAGATCCTATTGAATCAGGAATTTGACCACGAAAACTGCAACCAACCAGGATTCTACACGCAGAGAGTACTTTGTCAAGAAAGAAATATAAGGCAAGTTTTTTTTAACGTGAAGTAAAACATAGTAGGATGCTACATTTGATTTACACAAGGGTTTACTTACAACGTCGTCAGATTCTGCAACTGCTGAATAGATTGTGGAAGATTGGCTTTTATCCCTCTGTTGTTGGAAAGATCTCTACATCAAGAAATCAAATTAGAAATTCATCAAGTGCTAGCCCTAATGAATGTTATCATAATATAAACTAACAAATTATAACATAGGCCATTAAACTTTTATTCAAGAAGAACATATCCTAGTCCTAAATATGGGAGAATCATATGCGCTTCTCTTTTACATCCAGAACATGAGCACATGCGACTAGTAGGAACATGCAAGTCATCACGCACAAGTTTACACCTAGTGGTATCTTAATTGAAATAGCTAAATTAATAAATGGAATAATCAATAGACAATGAAAATAAATTCACAAAGTGGCATCTTAATTGAAAACCTACAAATATTGCAACATGGTAAGTGATGGAATGTCTCCAATTTCATTAGTTCTAACTCCCGTTCCAGCTAAACTTCTGTAATGAAGGAGTCAAGGACAACGAATATTAGTAGTTGTGCAAAACTGAAGCACTGACATAACGTGGATCAGTTTTTATGCTGTTAGCGATTATGGTGATTCTTTTTAAAACATGACAACTTACAAGGTGGTCACGCGTGAGTTGGTACAGTTAATTCCTTCCCAGTTACTTCCACAAGGATCTGAGCCCCTCCAATTAGGTGGTAGATTTTGCCAACTAGACCTGATTGCAGTTAGCACACCAACTACAAACAAGTATAATCAAGATTTCTTAGGTTGATTGCAAACATACAAATGATATCATGAATGATCTCTCTAGAGTTCCTCTGTAAGGCAAAAACGCAAGAAAAACTGAAACATATGCATCAAACAAACTCCAAAGTCCGTAGACAGATTATCAAAAAATAACTTACGATCACCCGGGTCTGTCACTGCTGCAATCACCATAATCCGACAGCAAACAATCATCGCTAATAACCGAATACTTGAACCCATTTTTGTAAATACACAATGTCTTCTTCTTTCACAGTATGCGAATAAACTTAGACGGGCAAATGATCACATTTGGCACAAAAACACAATGCCTCAAACTCTCTCTCTCTCATCATGCTGGATATTATGTAACACACGCTTTTAAACAAAATATAAATAAATAAATGATGAAACCAATGTAGACTTGGTCATAGTGTATAACTATATACCCAACTGTCTGATGAATTTTCCCACCAAAAAAAGGACAGCTGATAAGGACAAAACAAGACTGTTTTAGTTAGTTCCATTTTGTCTTTGGTGTAGACATTACTAGGTAAGAAAATTTATACTAAAGACAAGGGATATTTTTTGTAAAGGGAATTATACTTGAACTCACACGCACACTTTTAAGATCACCTCCTTTTGGGGAAGTGATTACGCTCCTTTAGTTGCATAGACCCTGAAAATAAGTGTTTGGACATTTATAAGTCCCCTACGCGATAAAACGTATAGCACTAAAAATAATATATGGGTATAAATGTCCAACCACTCATATTTTGAGTGTCCCAATCATATTTGGAAGTGTGCAAATCATCTCATTTTGTAATGGATAATGCAAATAGTAGTTGGTGATGAATGTCAACTGCTCCCACCATGTTTAATTAAGGTTATAATATTTTGGTTATGTTTAAATGACAGGACTGCACCAATTCTATTGGAGAAAGTATAGTGGAGTTACCCAACTACCCTTATTTAACTACTAATTCTAAATAAAATAGAGAAGTGTGCTAAATATACACATTATTTCCACTAAATAAACACTAATGATGATACGGAGAAATTTTCAAATGTTTACTCTTATTTTGATGTTTACCAAGTGACAAATCTCCACCATCTATCTAGTTTGATCTAATGGTGAGGATTAACCTAAGATTTAATATGTCTAAACTTAAGTCCATGTTTTTCAGGTTTTTGTTTTTTATACATATTTTTTTGAGTTAATTACATAAATCGTTCTTGTGGTTTGTCAAAATTTACGGATCTGTCTTGCGGCTTTTTCTTACGGATTCTCGGCCCTCCATGGTTTGATTTTACGGTCCATCCAAATTTCACCCGACTCTAACGCGTTAAAAAGGACTTAACGTGACGTGAAATTCTAACGTGAGGGCTAACATTGTATTTTTGGTTTTAACGACGTTATACAAACCACAGACGATTTATGTAATTTACTCTTTAAAAAAAAATAAAGTTTTGTCTTTTTAATTTTATTATTCGAAATTTTTTTAATTTTATTACGATTAAATTTTTTAATAAAAAAAAAACTTTTTTTTTTAAATTTAATTTTATTTTTATTATAATAAATTAAAAAATAACTAATTTTAATTTTATTATAATAAATTAAAAAAACTATTTTTATTTTTTTTTTAATTTTATAAAAAATTAAAAATTTATAATAAAACTAAAAAAAAAAAATTAATTTTATCATAATAAAATTTTAAAAAAAAAAAAAACTGTTTTTTCTTTAAAAAAAATTAATTTTATTAAAAAAATTAAAATAAATTAAAACAAAGAAAACTTTTTAATTTTACATTAAACGGATAAAAGCTTATAAAGCGTTTTTTATACCTTTTGCTGTCCGCGTTTATAATTATATTCGATCTGCTTTATACGGTTTCTTTCGCTTTTTGTATGAAAAACAACTTACAAAAAATAGATGAAACAACGCACAAAAATGTATGAAACATACAACAAGCGTTCATAAATTACTGCAAAAAACATCGTTAGTAATGCTTTTCCTCCGCTTTTTATATGATTTTCGACCAGTTGGAATCGTTTGCAACGTTTTCATCCGCTTTTGTATGAAAATGTATAAAACAACGCATAAAATATGTATGAAAACAAGCATACAAAAATGTATGAAAACGCGTAAACAAGCTTATATCGCATACAAAAACAACGTATGCATATGCCGACTCGCTTTATATACGGTTTGGTCGTTTTACGTTTTCATCCGTTATACGCATATCAAAGAAGTGATATTGTGTCGTTGATATTAACAAAATATCACTTGATTCCAGAATGTATATTCGTGATAATCACAAGTGATATTCTGAATATCACGTAGAATCACTTGATAGTCCGAAACGTTATGAAAACTAAATTTAAAAACTTAAGAAAATGGGCCACTAAAACGTAAGAAACGGACAAATTCGTATATAAAAAACGGGCTAAAAAACGCATCGAAAAGTAAAAAACACGGGAAACGGATGAAAACGTATGAAAACGAATAAATGAAAGAAAAATTATTCGAAAATCTAACAAAACTATGAAACGTGAAGAGCGAAACTGACATTTAAACTATAAGAACGTATGAAAACAGATGAAAACGTATGAAATCGAAGAAAAAAACACGAATTAAAAAAAAACGCGAATTAAAAAAAATGTGAATAAGAAAAAAAAACATGTAGTTAGATTAATCTACTAAATCTTAGGTTAATCTCTACCATTAGATCAAACTAGATGAATGGTAAAGATTTGTCCCTTGGTAAGCATGGATTTATAAGTAAGCAAAATAAAGTGACTCTGATGATATAATCATTAGTGTATTTTGATTATTTATTAACAACATCTTAATTATTATACTAATCAACCACTTAATATTCTCGCTCCACCATCTACGCTTTTTCTTCTAACATTTTTATTATGTATTATTATCGATTAAAATTTTAAATTTTGTTCACAAGATATAGCAAAAGCTAAAAAGATGTATTATATCAAACTTTTATCTTTTATTAGTGCATTTATATACATCTTATGTTACACACACAATGTTACAATTACATTTCTTAATATAAAGTTATAAAAAACTGACCCATTGTTGGAAATTCAAAATCATATACCACATTTCAAATTTTATTAATATTTTTCTTCATAAAAATTGGCATGACCAGTGCGAAGAAGTAAAATGTCGTTGTTCAGGATCCCATAAAATACACAATATATAAAAGTAGATAAACATGGAAACGCTTACATGCTCGATTTTTCTAGATCATGCATCAAGAAAATCCAAGCAAGAATTATGATGAACTAAAATCAAGACATAAATCAAGTATCGGCCAGGTTATTATATACCGATTTTTTGATGTTGTATATTTTAATTGATATAGTGTTTTTTTTTATCTTTTTGTTTTAATTTTATGTACTTATTTTATAGACGTGTACAATATAGCCTGTATATATGCACTAAACTTATCAAACCATACAAAAATTGATTGAGTTTGTTTCACCATCAAATAAATTAAATATGAGATAAAGTAACATTGATACATTTGTTATTCTAAACGATTTCTTAACAAATAACGGAATGCTTCTGCTTTTTTTTCACCTTGAGACATTTGTTGTAACCTAAGTTTAATAAATGATATGATCCTTTCGAAGACGCATGCTAAGCAACCCCTATAAATAATTAGAGCTGCATGAAAAATCAAACAAATTAATAGTCCCACATATGGTTACCACCAAAGGAAAAATGCTTCCTAATAAGAATTGGTAACGGAGTTGGTGTTTATGTTTGGGAACCACTTCATCTTCCATGCACCCTCTCAAAATGTAGCTCATGTTTCCTTTAATAGATAGAACTTAATTCCGCCGCATTTTTGCTTTCATCAATTTAATGTACAAGCCAAAAAGTCAAAGAAATGACGACTGGTTGAACATCTTGTTATATGTCCATAATTCTCGATGATGAACTCAACTCTCTTATAGTTTGTATTTATGTACCTTCAAAGATATGCTCTTCGTGGGATAAATCCCTAATATTGGTACTGTAGAAAACTAGAAGGGGGGTTGAATAGATTACCGATTAAAAACTTTGTTTTGAAACTTATTGAAAGATCAATTGATATTGATCTTAGATATGTTAATGAAATATGTAAGCAATATGTAACGAGTAAATAAGGAAAGAAATGATCAAACCACAACAAGTTGTTTATAGTGGTTCGGTCTACAAGGACTCTTTTTCCTTGCCCTACTCCACTCCCCGAGTCTCACACTCGAGAGTTTAACTTCACTAGTCAACAAGCTCCTTTCACCGGCGGAGAAACCTTTACACTTCGCTTACACTATTTCCGACACTAAGCTAAATGTCGAGTTCTTTCCAAGAGTACAACCACTCCCACACACAATGTATTTTGAGGACTAAAATACTAACCACTCACACTCACAAGATTATGATAGTTTGGTAAAACAATGAAGTATGAATCAACACAAGATCATACAACACCAAACAAACAAGACTTCCAACTTCTAGTTGAAGCTTGAATGTGACTTGATCTTCTTTGCTACAAAAGAGATCACTAATATGATATGAAACCGAGTTAGAAATGTTAGAGAGAATGAATGTGAGAGTATGATAGAAAGGGATGATTAACTACTTGGTTTGGCTTTGCTGTTTATAGCCAAAACCATCGCAAGTTAATTGACCACGGACCGCGACCCCTTAAAAGGTTCCGCCTGGCTATGAGTTTTTTGTGCGCCCGACTGGTCACGACAAATGACAAGATATCAAGATCTTGTCAAAGTCAACCATATCTATGCAAGATTGTGTAAGATATGAAGAGTCCAAATCTACACAAAATATCTAATGAAATCTTCCAATGATTTCCATGATGCATCACATGATGTCATGTGTTGTTTTTCTATTTTAGAAATATGCAAATACATAAGTAATGTTTAGTTTTTAAGAAACTAAAACATTCTAAAAACTACTATCATACATTATGGTTAGAGTCATATTAAGATATGATTAATCACAATGTAAATGCTTGAGTTATGAAGATATTATTTGAAAAAGCTTGTTTTAATATCTATTAAACTTGACAAGCTTTAAGATTTATAAAAATTAAATTTACTTTTGTCGTTAACAAAACTTAGGTAAAGATCAAAAATATAAATAACGTTTAATGACGATATTTTTATTAACAATCTCCCCCTTTTTGTTGAGGACAAAATATAAATTTTATTTTTATAAAAGATAAAGATTGTACAAGAGTTATAAAATATTAGTTTTAGAACTTGAAAAGAAATGATAATGCAAATGTTTGACTTTGAGAAAGTCATGAAGTCTTTACTAGTTGAAGCATGATGTTGACTTTTTCAGAAAGTTAAATATTATCAATGAAGTATCATGTTGACTTTTTCAGAAAGTCAATGTATGCAGTTTGACTTTTTCATAAAGTCAAATATAACCAAGTTCTATATATTTCTCCCCCTTTTTGTCTCAACAAAAGAAGATGCGGCGGAATGTGTAACGAGCCCAGCCATTATCTCCCCTTGACCAAAGCTCCCCCTAAATTGGGTGCCAATGGGAAGATACATGGATTGTGAAAAAGCTACAAAAAAGATTTGTTAGTAATAATCATCATTCACAAGCATTTCCAAACACTATGTTAATAAGCACCAACAATATAGAAAACACCATTCATTAGTTAACATTTTCATGATTTAAAACCATGAAAAGGGAATACAATGAAGTGTTTAGTACAATAAACAAAAGAAATAATCCTAGAAAAATAAAAAAATGCTTAAAGAGCTAATAAAGTAGGACCGTCTAATGAGATGGTGGATGAGAAAGAGCATTGAAGCTCTCTAGGATGTGATTGAGGATGAACCTCATTTCTTCTTGGAACTCATGGACCATCACCCGGGTCCAGATCCAGGTTTGAGCGGTTCACAGTGTTCACAAGTTAGCAAACCATGCCTGGGGGGTAGTATGGTTGATGAGGTTGTGGTGGTGGAATGGTAGATGTGTTGATGTTGGTTTTGGTGTTTGGGGTGGTGATTATGGAGGCTAGCAAAGCACTTTGCATTTGCATAGTCTCACTTAGATGAGAATCCACCATGTTGGAAAATTGGTGGAGATGTTGGAGTTCGGCTTGAATCTCCTCTCTTGTGGGATGATCTCCCATTATGGATTCCTCAATGTCCTCTATGTGAGGGGACATTGATGTAGGGAGTGGTTGATCCCTATATAAAGGACCATGGATGTCTTTGTGGATGAGGTGGAAGAGAAGAGGTTTTGGCCCTAACGGGACGTTTGGGTCAAAGGATGGTCTAGGAGACTCATGAGCAATCCGGTCAATAGTGCCAAATGATGGCAATGGTGGTGGATGATTTGGCCTAGGAGGCAAATCTTCCAAGTCCTCCAAGAAAGGATTTAGAGAAGTGGGAGGTGTGGAAAATAACTCTAATGGGATGAGGGTTGGAGATTTTGGTGGTGATGGTGTTTTTGATGTTTGGATAGAACCGGTGCCAAGTGGTGGTGAGCTTGGTGTCTTTGTTGTGGTGGAGTGGTGATGTGTGATGGGTATAGAGTAGCCAAAGTGACGTGTGTATCATCCCTTATAGGAGATGAGATGGTGAGTGGAGATGACTCGGATGAAGAACTCAAGTTGATAAAACAACAAGGTCTTACGCTAATCCTAGCGGTTTTCTTGCAAGGCTTGGTTGAAGGTGAGAACGTCATTTTGACTTGAGTTTTTGCTAGTTGATGGTAAGAATTGGGAAGGTGTGAAGATGATCATGGTAAAACCTCTTAATTTATAGAAGTGAAAAATTATGGAGAAATGTGTTTGATTTGATGTTAAACCATAGAAGGAATGAGGTTCCTAATGATTTGAAGGGTTAAATGCTAGTCATATCACCCAAGTCAGTTTTCATACAAGAGGGATGGAGGGAAGATAAAAGATTTGCAATAAATGTGTTCTAATGATTGTAAGATCCTAACAATCGATACCCATCGGATTGCAAGGAACCAAATTTTTGGTTCCTCCTTTATGCAAAAGGGTTCCTAGGTTGATTTTCAAATTTTTGAATTTTGGTGGGAAGTGATTCTATATGCCTAAGTATGTTATACTAGTTCTAATATGGGTAAAAATTAGTCAAGATTAACTTTCAAGCAATGTATGGTAATTTGAATGTGCCTAAATAACCTAAATTCAGAAAGTTACCCGAGATCCACGGCAATTGTACGCATATTGTATGAACCCTGTGTTGGTAAGCCGCTCGGGTCCGCCTGTATTGTGTAATGTGGCGGTACCAATTTGTTAGATATAAGTTTTCACATACACATCAAACCATAACACAAAGTGGCGTATAAATGGAATTCTAGAGAGAGAAAGTTAGAGGTTTAGGGAACTTAGTGAGAGAAAGTGAAAGATATTATTATGAGCTCCAACTCTCTACCTTGGAGGTAGAGAGTATTTATAGTCTTACATAAATCACACAACGGGTCTGGATCGTGCATACAAGGGGTAAAGACCCGTCCGTCCTTCACGGTGTTACTTAACAAAATACTACTTAACATAAAATAACTATGACTCACGAAGCTTAACGATTACATATACTTGAGGTGACCGACTCTTTAATAACTGGAATTTCTAATTCCTAACAATCTCCCCCTAAGGGAGGTCACCTCAAACATATACTAAAATTACATTGAATACAAAGATATTACATTAACAATTGATCTTGCATTCTTGATGTAGTACTTTGCTCTAAAGCTCGTAGTCATTGATTCTTCACATTGCATGTTTGGTTAATCCAAGTGGAGGTCTTTTCCTGATCCACGTGATAATAATGTTGAGCCAGCTTTTGAGATCATCATCAGCTATCAAAATCTCTCGACATCCATTGTGGTGTTGGTATTATGTGATGTTGTGACTTCGGACCGACATGCTCACATTCGATCATGATATCTTCTCATCGAGTAGTAGCGGAAGCTTTAGTTGATTCATGATATTGGCAGCCAGTAGCGAAGCATGGAGTGATAATATCAGAGTCATTGATGCACTAATCATGATTTCTTTTGAGATGAATGTGTTAGGTGAGCATGCGGCTATGGATTGACCGCTTCATTCGATCAACAGCAAACGCCGGGTGTACCTCGCATAAAACAGTTAGCAATAAAGCGCACGAAAGTGTCTTTGATCACTTTCGATGAATTGAGGTACACGCCCACTTCCTCGCTGATCGCATAAGTACCGCTCGTGATCGTATAATTCAAGAATTTCCTTGACGAGGGTGTTTCGCAGTTCTAATGTTCTCAAACCGAACGCCTCTCAAAGAAGACAACACGGAGTGAGTGAACCAATAATTTACGCCCACCATCGATTGATGAAAAGAGATTTAAAAAACAATCATGTATTGCTCAATAGAAATTGTTTTTGCAATATAACGAAGGTTTTAATGAAAATCAATTATCAATCATAAAACACCTTTTGATTTGAAAAATTAGTACACGGTCGACGCGCTAATGAAAAGAGTTTTAAAGCACAAAGACCGGTTTTTCAAAGGTATCCGTCAATCCATAACCTGAACCAGATTGATTCAAAAGATTGAATCGCCCCATTGTTTCTCGCTTCTTGTCACATGGTTGATCCAGATAATAGATCTCACATGCCACCTACCAAGAGCTTGTTAGATGTTGGCTCCAGAAGGCTTTCCATCTTCATTGTGAATATGTTAGCATATCACTCGGATGTTCCGCAATACCACAAGGATAAATGTGTAGGACTCAAGATATAATCTCTCTTTCCACATTGTGTGAAACAGAGAGTCTTCATTGAAAGTGTCCTAATGAGATTTATTGATGATCTCGTGGCTCTAGACTCAATTTGTGCATATTTGGATCCTATATCGGAGACTAGGAGAGGTTCTCCTTCTTCAATATCAACAATCTCTAAGAGAAAGTCGATAGATAATGTCGGTTCCCCGTGAGAATGAAACAAGTCCTTTTAAGAGGAACTTGAGTGGTTTGGAAAGTTGAAGTGCAAGGCCACCGGGTCCATGACGTCTTTGTCTTCAATACCGATGTTACCATCAGTAGCATATGAATTGAACCCGTTTCTACGCCTCTAAGGTTGAATATATGAAGGGCTATTTGTTTTCACCCTTTTCTCATTCAATTCTTTTTAATTCTTCAACCCCTTCAGGGCTTACCGAGACTTCATAGCTAGAACCTTGTTGGGTTTATTCCAAAGACTAGCTCGCCTCACCGCACTCTTCCCATAACTCATTTTTCTCCTTTTATCATCATACCTAAGAACTCTACACTAACTAGTGGATAGTCCCTCGGTAGATCCCTCCTTCTCGCCTGGCGGATCATGGGAACTAATACCTAACCTTATCATCCTTATATCACCATACATAATGTAAAGTTGGTCGGTCTTTTTGGTATTGTTCATCCGCCATAGGAACCAATTGAAAACCATTTGAAAATCAATCCAGATACTTGTGATATATTATCAAAGCATTTTGTACTTGAATTGTTTTTGATATTTTTAGAATAAGAGCTCCCCCTCAACATGTGCATCAAATATTTGAAATAGTTTTGCACACGGAGGCAAGAGAAAGAATTAACTTCTTTGATTACCATTTTCTAAAAATATCAACATCACTTCCCTAATCGAATCAAGTAGATAAAGCATTTTGGGAAGGATGAGGTTTTCATGATTTTGCTCCCCTCAATATGTGCCTCGAGGTTTGAAAAGAGTTTTGCACATACTAGAGGGAACTTGCACATTGAGATAAGTGATCACGTTTCAAATCATAGGTTTAAGATAGATGCTCCCCTCAACATGTGCATGGAAAATTTGAAATCGTTTGTCACATGTGGAAGGACAAACATGTACATCCTTATAAAACCATCAGCTTAAATCCAATTTAAATCACACATTCTCCCCGATCACAATTATCAAATCATTTGAGATTTGTGATCTCTTATAGATTTAAATTGATTTTGAAAGCTTTTAAGGAGAATTGTGACTTGATTATGAAAGCGCTTTTAAGCGATAAATGATCGGATTTTAAGAATTTAAACTCCATTGATAAAACATGCATGTATATCTTTTGAAAACAATTTAATGCCAAATAACTTTTTAATTTAATTGAAATCATTCTCCCCTCAATCAATGACATAGGTTGTTGATTGAGAGATAGATATTTTGACAAATAAGTCCAGATGATTATCAAAAATAGAGACCGAGTTATTTTTCAAAGCATTTAGTTTTCGGCAGATAAATGTTTATAGAATCAGAGCATGGAATTTGAAAACATGATAAAACATGGCTCTTTTTCTTTGAAACCGGGTTATTGCCTGAAAAATGACAATAAACCATTGTTTCTCTTTCTCCCAAAAATATTTTTGATTTTTAAGAATTCAACAACATCTAAAGTCCCGTGTCATTCTTTGAATGACAGCACAAAGACCGTAGATATTATCGAACCGAAAAACATGACAAATTGACAATATTTTTGAAGATTTTTCAATTTTTCAGATTTTATGGATTTTGAAATTTTATAATTTTCTATTTGATTTTTGAGTTTTTATAATTTTGTATTTTGTTGAATAAGATATTTACAAGAGATGAATGAAGATAGACCTTTACTCCTCGTCTTCCTCCTGAAGACGTTTGAGTGTTTCGGTTGAAGGCTTTTCGCCAAGTCGTGGAAGAATAAACTCAAAACGCTTCTTTGGAAGAGCTTTGGTGAAGATGTCGCTAACCGATATTCGAGACCTCACAAAATATAGTTCCACCACACCTTTTCCACTTGTTCCCTGATGAAATGATGTCGAATGTCGATATGCTTTGCTCTTGAGTGTTGAACGTTGTTGCATGAGAGAGCAATAGCACTTTTATTATCACAAGATGAGAGGATTTTGTTGAATTCAAAGCCATAGTAAGATAATTGAGATCTCATCCATAAGATTTGAGCACAACAAGATGACATGGCTATGTATTCACCTCTGTAGAGGAAATAGAAGTACTCATTTGCTTCTTTGAAGACCAGCTCACAAGCTTATCACCCAAAAACCGAGCACCTCCTCCGGATGTACTTCGACGAGTATCTTGACAACTCTGCATGATCGCGATCTGCATAGGCCGTTAGTGACATACCGGTGTCCTTCGGTACCAAAGTCCCATATTGATGGTTCCTTGGAGATACCGAAAGACCCGCTTAACCGCTTCAAGGTGCTTTTAGTAGGCTTAGCTGGTATCTAGCACACATGCAAACAAATAACAAGATGTCGGTCTACTAGCCGTGAGGTACATCGTGGATCCAATCATACTACGATATTTCGTTTGGTCAATCATGATCCCCGAGTGGTCCTCATCTAGTTTGGTTCGATCAATCATGGGGTGTCAACAGGGTCACTTGAATCAAATCCAAATTTCTTTAAAATCTCGGTTGCATATTTAGATTGATTTATGAAAATGCCTCCGGGACTTTGTGAAATTTGTAATCCCAAGAAAATGACATTTGTCCCATCATTGACATTTGAAATTTTGAACTCATTTCATTTGAAAACGATCACATTCCATTGGGTCTGGCGAGGCAAAAATAATATCATCAACATAAATTTGAACATGAATTAAATGTTTGCCCGACTTCTCGGTGAACAATGTTGGATCAATCGCTCCTTTGTCTAATCCGGTTGATAGAAGAAATTTTGATAGCGTATCATACCATGCCCTTGGAGCTTGCTTTAAACCGTAAAGAGCCTTCTTCAAACGATAAACGTGAGTAGGATGCTCTTGATTCACAAATCCTTCAGTTACCGACGAGACGACTTCTTTAAGATCTCCGCTCGAAATGCGTCTTCACATCCATCCGATAGACTACCATGTTCTTACTAGCAAAGATTAGCCAAAAGATTCGATTGCCTCGATTCGAGAAACTAGAGCAAAAGATTCTTCAAAGTCAATACCCTCCTCTTGACGGTATCCTTTAGCAACTAATCGAGCCTTGTTCTTCAACACATCACCATGCTCATCAAGTTTCACTTTGAAGATCCATTTTAGAGCAATAATCATAGCACAATCCGAGCGTGTACTAACTCCCATACATCAAGTCGATCAAACTCATGAATTTCATCTTGCATGGCATTGAACGGTATCTTCATTCATGGTGGTCTTAACATCTTTTGGTTCGATCTTAGAGAGTACGGAGTTGAAGAAGCACCATAAGGCATCGGTTGCAAGTTGTTTCCGTGTTGATATGGGACGAGGATTTCCAATGATGCATGTTGTCTAATGGATGATCGTGAGTCCATTTTCTGAGGTGTTCATGTGGCGTTGTTGAGGGACCGAGGTAGCTGAGTCGATGTCTCCTGAAGAAGATGGTTCTGATGATGATTCGGAGCAAATATGTTTTCAAATGGAGCATCTTCAGGAGTAGCAAAGGGATTAACTTCATCATTGATGCGAGAAACATTTCCATGATGTACATTTGAAGAATGATGATTTGTTGATGAGATCAAGGATCGCCAGCAGGTGCTTTTGACTTAAAGATATTGAGATCATACATTCATTCAAATATGAGCATCCTCTCGTTGTGGATCAACACCTCATTATTAATTGAATCATATAGTTCATCAAACATAGGATCAAACAATTTCTTTAAATCATCTTCAGATGGAGGTACATATGGAGTTTTGAGAAGAGTTTGGAACAAGAGATGAACCAATGGGACTGTTTTGAAGTGCGGGTCCCGAAATGGATTGTCCAGAGCCATTTGACCGTCACTCATCAAACGTAACGTGAATTGTTTCCATGATATTTTGGGTTCTTTTGTTGTAGATTCGGTATCCCTTTTGTTTGGTGCATATCCTACAAATACTCCAATGTCAGCTTTAGCCCTAAGTTTCCTAAGTCTTGACTCTCATTAGTTGGATAACACAATGCACCAAACACACGAAGGAAAGAGAGATTAGGTTTTCAGTTGTGGACAAGTTCATATGGTGTCTTTCCATGAACAAGGTGAATCGTGGAACGATTTTGTGTGTAGCATGCAAGGGCAATAGCTTCACCAGAGAAACATTGGAACTTTTGAGTAAATCAAATTGTTCTAGCGCTTCTACAAGAGTTCGATTTTGCCTTTCAACTACACCGCTCGTTGAGGAGTTCGTGGAACACTTTGATGGTGATTCCAATGCTTTCATAGAATTCACTAAGTTGTTTGTTAACAAACTCGCCCATTGTTCGTCCGGATAATTCTCGACGGTTTTGTTAAGTCGAACCCGCAACTGCTTGATGAGTTTGATGATGATATCAGGAGTTTCATCCTTTGTCCTTAAGAACTTGACCCATGTGAATCTAGAGTAATCATCAACTACAACTAACACATATTTCTTCCCAAAGATATTCTCAGACTCTCATTGGTCCACATAAATCCATATGAATTGTATGAAGAACTCTCGTGATGAGTTAGTAGGTTTGGGTTTGTGGGCATACTTCTTGCTTTTTCCCAATTGACATGTGAACAAAGATGATCCTTTTCATACTTTAGTCTAGGTAAACCTACAACTAAGTCCTTTCTCGAGAGATCATTGATGGTGCCGAAGTTCAAGTGATTGAGACGACGATGCCATAACCATGACTTTGTTTTGAAGCCTTTGACAGCAAGCAAATTGGAGAAGACTTCATCATATCTTCTATAGAGATGGTGTAAAGATTTGAACCACGAGTTCCTCTTAAAAGTTCCTTACCATCAAGTTCTCTAACAAAACAAGTATGTTTTCTCAAGGCTACTTCTAGATCGTGAGTCACGAATTGACCCAGGAGAACAGATTATGATCAAGACCTTCCACATAGTATACTCTAGAGATAACACTATCACCAACAACATAATCACCATAACCCATAATTGCACCGAAATGATCATTACCGAATCTAACAGTCTCGATGAATTTGCTCACGGTTCATGAGCCGAGTCTCAAATTATATTAAAGTACGAGTCCGTGCACGTGAATGATTTGAACGACCGCAGTTGAACACGCATAAGAATGGATAATCGATAATTGGGATCCCCATGCAAGAATGGGTTCCACTTGGTTAGTAATGCGAATGGAACACCCACATCGTAAAAGAAACATCCATATCGAAGTAGAAGCAATGGAATCATTGGGAATAGATGCAATGTCAGGTCTCAGATGACCTATTCAAAGTATGTTTACTTCTTAAGGGAATAGTTCTACCAGGAGGCATCCATTTTCTAGTGGGCATAATCTTAGCAGTTTGAGAACAAAACTGATTATTCTTATGCCCAAAAGGTATCCAATAATAACCTATCTTTATAAAAGTTCTTCCCTGTGGGTTTCCACCGCTTTCTAACAATCTTCGCTTTTGCCTTTTGCCTTATTTTCACGACATTAGCATTAACAATTTTAACTGGCATTTGACAAAGATTAGACAAAGCATTCACACCACATTCATGATTAGCAACAATTCAAGCACATCATTACAAGGTTTGCAAATAGTATCGAATTCATTAATTACAAGACGCCTAAGGCTAATACTAGAATCAACACGATTCGCTTTATTCAACTCAAGCTTAAAGTTCCTAGATTGGTCTTCTACTCTCTTCCAATGCACATTCTTAGCTTGCAAGGTCCTATCATTCCTTGTATTGTCTTGAGACTTTGACCCGCCGCTTTAAAGTCACCGATTCCCTCAGAGGGAATGGGAACATTAGTTGGTTGATCTAATTTTTGCATTCCTAAGCTTGATGTGCAAGGATCTGAAGTACTAGAAGGCACATTAGTGTATACTTTCTTAAGACTGTGATTTGAGCTTTTTGCGGGCACACTAAAGTTCACTTTCTTAGCACTAACATATCCGAATCAACTACTTGAAGGCACATTAGTGTTTCCTTTCTAAGACTGGCATAGAACGGATTTCCTCGCTTGGCACTAGGCATAGAACAAGGCATCACACCTTTGCCTTTTGCACCTAAGGTTAAGGATTTGGGACATGTTGCAATTACACATTCTAGCAACTCTTGAGATCGCTTGGCCCGAGGCAAGCAAACCTAATATCTCTATCAAGAGGTTTGTTAATGAAATCCTCTTCGACAATCTCACTGAGACATTCTAGACTATCCTTAAGGTGAGCAAGATTCATGAAAAGCATGTTCATTATTCCTAAGATGAGGAGGAATATATTTAATCATCACAAGTGTATTTGGTCTAAGGGTGACTTTGAGACAACATTCTTATTGAAAACAAGTGGCGCTTCCCATTTCCCCTGACTTCTCGATTCTCAATTTCCTTTTTGTAAAGACGTTATTTTTTCGTTGTTTTGGTCACGGGTGACTTTATTGAATCATATAACTCTTTAAAATGTCGTTTAACTTTTTCATTTTCTTCTAGAAAACTCTCGTTTTCCTTTTGTAAGGCATCAACTAAGTTTTGAAGATGAAAAGTTTGAGAATTCCGAGAATCTAAAGGAGGAGGCATTTGGGAGCCTCGCATATTGTTCGCTTTGACCCTTTAATTGAGAGATTTGGGCTTTCAACTTTCGATCGGTTGCACTGAGCTTGAATCGTTCATCACGCTTGTTAATTTGAAAAATCGCATCAAACTCTCGAGCATCTGAGGATGTCTTGATATTTGAAGTTTTGACATTTTCTTTAAGATGTTGATATTTTAGTTGTAAATTAAAATGCTCAACTTCAGTTTAGAAAAATGTTTAACCAAATTGTCGGATCATCCATTCAATTTTCTCGCTAGTTCAATTAGTTTTTCAAGCTCAATGACACGATCATGGGAGACTTTCAGGCAACGATAATTCATGAAATTTGGAAGCATTAATGGAACAATTTGTAGCAAAGGAAAACACATCTTGAGCAATACATTCAAGAATCGAGTTCTCATTTAGTGTAAGCAAGTTCTTCCTCTCAATCTCATTATATTTTAGTGCTCGCTCATAGTCACTAACTTCAACTATCATTGCATCAAATTCCTTTTCCATTCCCTTAATATCAGCTTTCTATCCCTTTTAAGACTCTCAAAGTGATCTTTTAGAAGTTTAAAGAAAGGCATGACCTCTGTTAAATAACATTCTTTCATTTGCTCAAAACCCCTTTCTCCTTCCGTTATACCAAAGGTGTGATCCTTTTCTAGCAAGTTTTCTCAAAATCAACAAATAGTTGAAATATAACATATTGGCTAATTAAGGTCTTGCTTTTAGTGGCAATTGTTCTAGGAACAAGATGCATTGGTGTATTAGGAGGATACACAGCTTCTAGGCATTTTCCATAGGGAGGGTTTGTTTCAACAATATTTTCACTGCTTATCTAAATCCTTTTCCGAAAACTTGTTGGGAGTCAACAATGTCTGAGGCTTAAACATGTTCAAGGAAATCCAGCCTCCTTTTGTAGTCATGGGGAGTGATAATTATTTTTTTTCTTTGCATTTAGGATCATCTAATTTTTTGTTCATCCTTTCCCTAGTGACTTCATCTCGATTTCTTATCTTCCTCGGCACTCAACGCAACTAGGTTTCTGTTAGGTTTAAGAATTTCATTGCCATCATAGATCACCTTTGAGAGCTTTTCTATCTTTTAATTACCGTGGATTTGGTTTATCAACAATGGGAAATGCTATGCTTATCGCTTAGAACTCTATGTTTAGTGATCATGTGAGCAAATGAATGGTGTTTCCTTGTATGTACAACTTGTTTTCAAGTTTGTTTTTCAAAGTTTTCGGATTAGAAAAATCTCTCAAGAGTTTTGATTCCTTTGCATTAAATTCTTGCTTAAGCATTTTCACATTTTCTTGAAGTTCTTGTTTTTGCTTAGTTGTTTTAGAAAGTTTTTCTTGCAAGGAATTTAATTCTTGTTTCAATACTTCTTCTCTAAAATTACTTTTCTAATGACTGTACGCACTTGGTCATCCATTTCCGCCACGCAGTGGTCAACTCAAATTTTGCACGTTGTTCATAAATAGCAACACGTTATTTATAGGCATTTAGTTCAAATTACGGAATCATCGGGGCACATGCGTGTATTCATCAAAAACATAGTCATTGTTGACCGCAGAAGATGCATCACTTGGTACAACTTCACTTTCACTTTGTTTCACATATTGATCATATGGGACAACATTGATATTACCCATATTTTCAATATTTGATTCAATAGTTTCAGTTGATTGTACTTTGTCATGCATCTTTTGCACATCAAGATCATCGTATAGTTTTAATACCTCTGAGATGAGTTTGTCTTGGATGGGCCAGCCTGTGGTGAAGAAGAGACCTTGGGAGAAACCATTGGAGAAATGCTAGCCATAAAAATTGTGTGTGCAGAAGGTCCATCATCCACATCGAAGTCGTATGCATCACAATCACGACTTGAAAGGCATTCTCGATGATTGTGACCTATCTCCCTAATAGGCCGCCATCCCATCCGCATCATAGGTCTTGGCATTGCCCTCGCCTAGAAACAACAATTCCTCTTCATCCAAGTAGCACCATTGTCCCGAGCTTGTACAAGCAGCATCTTATCTCTCGGTAATCAAAGATTCTCGTGGACGCTTTGGAGATGTGCGCCTTGCAATGTGTCCATCACCACCACAGTTATAACATTTGATTGGCTTAGCTTGACCTTGGTTACCATTCCTTCCTCGATTCTCGTTACCAACATAACCTCTACCGACCCACCTCTTCCTGATCATACCTGTCTTTCCGAATCGTTGCACCACGATCCTTCCATCTTTAACAAGGGCTTGATTGTGTGGGTTAGATGTCGTTTCGAGGTTGTTGTTGGTTTGTGGGAGAGAATTCATGTTTTGACTAATCATAAGAGCTAGTTGATTAATGAAGTTACCCACGTGCATCAAAGATCGCCTTGTTTGAACATAGTATCAGGAATGAGTTTGTGATTACCATTACCCAAGGGTATGACTTGTGATGCTTTGGTTGTGATTCGGATGTTTGAGTAGAAGGCAGTTGAGTCATTAGACGAGCTTGTCTCTCCCCGGTTGGTTTTGAACTGATTGAGAATCAATTTTTCAAACATAGCATGTCTCTCATTCAGAAGGAGGAAGGCATAGAGTTGCTCATAGTTTGTATTCTTCAATCCTTTAGTGAGCTTCACAAAGGTGACAAACTTGTGCCATTCGGGATTCATGTTGTTCACAAATTTTGAGTTCAAATGAATGTTAGGCATAGTCATTCTGATGTTCCTCATGTCATTCACTAACTTATGAAATCTCACATAGTACTCATAGACACTCTCATCCGGTTTCATCTTGAAGTGTTCAAATTCGTCATAGAGTTGGGATTCTCTGTCTTCCATAGTTAATTCTTAACCTGAGAGAAGCATCTTAACATTATCCCAAACCGCCTGCACGTTGTTATGATTGATCAGCTTGTAGATGTCTTTAGGAAGACCTTGAAGAACAATGTTTGAAGCCCGATATCCGCATCGAATCTCTTTTTCTCCTTATCATCAAGCTCATCATACATTTTAGGTCCGTCCATTCCGAAATCAGAGTACCATCTTCATTTGTATCAAGTATGTCTCTAGTCGTCTCAACTCGATATGGTCCTTCATCAATGGATTTGAGAATGTTGACACCATTTTCCTTTCCAAGGCGCATAACTGATTCGTTGAGCCCAAGAATCGTAGTCAGCTCTGCAAGCATGGGTGGACAGTATCCGAACCACCGCTTGAACATCCTCTCGCAATGGGAGATGATAGTAGGAACGTTGGTAGACATGTTAACAGAATATACGGGATTTTATAACTCTATGATTAAACCGAGAAATAGATTTTTTCACGGGATTTTACTAAATCAAGAGAAAACCGTAAACAATCACCTAAGTCGCTAGAAGATAATGCACCAAGTCGCTAACAGCACTGCCATAACCACCAAGTCGCTAAATTCCCAAGTCGCTAGACAAATGCAAGTCGCTAAGTAGTAACTCGCTAAGCCTCAAGTCGCTAGCAAAATTTTGGCAAAGAATTGCTACCAAGTCGCTAAAGATACAAGTCGCAAGAGCAACTCGCATGCACCAAGTCGCTACCACCAAGTCGCACCGTAGTGGAGAGTCCACTACTTGTACCGTAAATCGCTAGGATCTAAGTCGCTAGGTCAAAAACCGTAATCTACAAATTTGTAAAGCAAGCTCACAAGAAAGTAATCCGTGAGCAAGTCGCTAGCAAGAAAAACCACATAAACATCACTTTTCAATCCAAAACAACCCAACCAAGATGATTCAAGCTACCAATGAAAACCTAAACACATGTGATGATTCTAAACATAAAAGTACTAACAAAATCCAAACTTTAACACAAGAAATCAACCAAATGATGCAAAACCACTAAACTTTTTCAAACTCAAAAACCACCTAAAACCACTAGAAATCCAAGATGTGCAAGATATGATCTAACCATGGCTCTTGATACCAATTGTTGGATATAAGATTTCACATACACATCAAACCATAACACAAAGTGGCGTATAAATGGAATTCTAGAGAGAGAAAGTTAGAGGTTTAGGGAACTTAGTGAGAGAAAGTGAAAGATATTATTATGAGCTCCAACTCTCTACCTTGGGAGGTAGAGAGTATTTATAGTCTTACATAAATCGCCACACAACGGTCGTGGATCGCATACAAGGTAAAGACTCGTCCGTCCTCCACGGTGTTACTTAACTAAATACTACTTAACATAAAGTAACTATGACTACGAGCTTTCTAACGATTACATATACTTGAGGTGACCGACTCTTTAATACCTGAATTTCTAATTCCTAAC
>OU343225.1:81663581-81793925 GCA_910596185.1 Chrysanthemum makinoi | reverse complement strand
TGAAAGTACATAAGCGCGCCCGAGGCTACTAGGCTGTTGTTGGATAAGGAAGTTTGTTTCGGGCTTGGTGTTATGCCGCTGATTGAAAAATCCTATTAAAGTATATTGTGACAATTCAACTACAATTACTTTTGCCCATGAACCTGGAGTCATGAAGGGCACCAGACACTATCCTAGACAATATCACTATGTTCGAGCGCAAGTCGAGATAGGTGAAATTGAGTTACAAAGTTCACACGATGATAACCCAGCGATCCGTTAACGAAGGCCTTACCGGTGAAAACTTAATCATGGTTCGATAAGTTGGGACTTCGCCTAGCTTAGTTTCATGCCCATCCGTGACCTAAGTATTTTAGATAAAAGGATATTGTAAACATTATTATTAAAATGAAATAAAGTATTTTGTTATGTTTATTATTCATTTATTATGATGTTGTCCTATATTTGCATGTTTAAATCCTTGAATAACTTAAGTTATTCTAAATAGTCCGTTGTCAATCAATAATATGGGAATGATATTGAATTAAGACAAATCGAAAGTATTAGTTAGAATATACTTGAAAAGTATATTGATGCGTAGCATGACTATTCGAGATGATATTCAATGAATCAATATAGGACTTATCCCACCTCGCATGATAATACTTTATGGATCTTTGTCATAAGTATATCATGGATATTTATCCTCGACTTTGAGATACAAGAGATATGTCATGGATGTAGTGCATTTTTGTGAAGCAATCTAACGCTATACTTAACTGGTAGTTATAAGGGTTGTTTCTTGCTAAGTAAATTTATGAATCTTGCTTGTAGTCAAAATGGGATTTGTTTCCTTCAAATTTATTTTGAAGTATAATATCTTTGCCCCTCAGAGGGATTGTTAAGATGTTTTATGGCCATACCCAAGGTCTCCGGAATATGTTCTAAGAATTGTAATCTTAATCAATCATATAAAGCGAGAAACAGAATAGTTAATTAAGAAATAAGTGAGATCCATATTCTTATTAACATGGTATTAGAAACAAAAGGATGAATATGATGATGAATCATCAAATTTGGTTTTCTCCAGAAAACCATACACGAAGTTGTACGGGACATTGGCGCTGTTGCTAGACGCTAACCAATGTCATTTCACGCTTTGTAAACATATCCAAGTGGGGTGTTGGAAATGTATATATTTACAAACATGCAATGTCCGGATTCAACTCGTGACCACGGGATTGCACACATTAGCTAATGAGAATTAAAGTTAATAATTAATGTTTATGTTTACGATTAATTATTGCACATTAAGTCCGATAACGATCGTTATGTATTTAACTAAAATGACTAATTACCGCTAAAATGAAAAGAGAAAGGACTAGAAATGGAAAGACTTGAAAAGTTATGGGTTTCTGGCTTTGCATATGTTTCACAAGGGGCTTTCCCAAGCCCCAATTCATAACTTGTTCAAAGTATTCCATCTACTATATAAAGAGGGTTAGGTTCTAGGTTTTCACACACTTGCATTGAATTAACCTAGATCTCTCCTCTCTAGTCTATATTCGGCCGAGCACCCCAAGTAAGGAGTTTGGTTTTTGTTTTGTTTTTCTTAAACGAGGACTTGTTAGATCTAGCAACGCTTGATTCGTTGGTTAATTCAGCAGATACAGAACGTGGTTGTGACATTATTCTTACACCAATTAGTACTTCTTTGTTTTGCTCAAGGATCTCGACATTCAAGAAGAGGTATCGCATACTTTTAGGTTAATTAATTTATTTGTTATGATCTTAAGTCTTCCATTGTACTTTTGATGTCTATATGTTTATTGTATGTTTTATATATTATAACTAGGTGAAGAGTTCTTGAGCTATTTCTTATGGGCGACATATCGGTGACAAAAGCATCCATGGTCGTGGTGTTCCCGCCAATTTACACCTTTTGTGGAAGTAGATGTGTGAAAATGATCAACTCAAGTGGGTGGGTGTCACTCAAAGACAAAGTTAACTTCGTGGATTGTATCTTTATAAAAAGAATATAAATAAGAGAAAAATACAAAAATAAGTCAAAATCTTTTTTGAAGTCCCTTTGTAGTCAAGTTTTAACTCAATGTCCAAATGGTCATGCACAACCACTGACTCACACCCATCCAAAGTGCCACGTGTCCAAATGAAAGTACACTTTTACTTTTATTCTACCAAAATAACCACCAATATTGGCGCAACCGACGCTACTCAACCTCCTTTTACTCACTTTACATTTATCCACGTGCAAATTACCTCGAAAGTAAAAGTACAAAAGTACAAATAAAAAGAGTACAAAACGATTTTTATCCAAAGTACTGCATTTTTCCAAAGTGCATGGAAACCCGATCTTGTGCAAAAACCATCGGATCATTATCCAAAAATCATCGATACATGATCTTCAATCCAAATCTGATTTTCATTCTCAAACACAAACACAAACACAAACACAAAAACATATATTTTCACCGATTGACTAACGATTATCAAGATGATTGAGTAGATCGGATTTTTGTTTATGTCCAATGGATTCACCCTTTCATCGCGTTGATGTAAGTATCATTTTTAGATGTAATAAATGTTTAATCCTCAGAAGTTAGGTTTGGGATTGTTAGGCATCACATTGCACGCTAATTTTGAGTCCTTTTGGGTATATTAATTTTGGTGGAAAAGTTGGTCAATTGGAAAACCAAATATGTTTTGTGGCTTTTAGATGTAATAAATTTTTAATCCTTTAGTTAGTATCATGTATTTGTTGTTCCAAGAATAACAATATACCCATGAAGACTCAATAACTCAGTAGTTAGTATCATGTATAAATTAGTATTATTTTTAGTATTTTGTTTTTGTTAACCTAGGTTTATGATTCGAAGGTTAGTTTGAGAACTAAGCTACACCTTCTAAAAACCATAGCAAAGAAGTTGGCAGCTAAAGAGGAAAGGTATAACAAGTTTAAAAGGAGTGTTTTGGGTCCGTGGTTAGATATAAGAACGGAGGACCATGATAATCATGTCCTGAACTTTTTGCTTCAACACCAAAGGATTATCAAAGTAGCTAGTACTGATATGCCTTTTTTTCCGATATTGGTCACAATACATTAGAGTTTGGTAGGAGGGAATTTTGTTTGTTAACTGGTTTCAAATTTGGAAATCCTTCTTTAAAGCATTTGAAAAGTGTTTCAAATTTCCATAACCGTGTATTTCCTACTCTACCTAGAATAAAGGGTGACAATCTTAAAGCACTTCTTGAAACGGATAATGATTTTAAAAGCTATCCATGATGATTCAGTCCGTTTGTCTTTTGTCGGATTTAGAGTGTGTATTCATGGGTAACGAGCTTAGGCACGTTATACCAGATGAGATTTTGGCTTTAGTGGATGATTTTTCTGCTTTTGATGCTTTCCCTTGGGGACAATATATTTGGCACGAGCTTCACCCGAGGTGTATAATGTTGATTCAACACACCGTAGGATATTTTGAAAAAAATTGCAACACACGGGAAAAAATACAAGCCTCAATATTCTTTGATCGGATTTGTTTTCGTCTTTAAGGTTAGCAAGCTTTTATTTTTGTCATGGTTATAAGGAACTAGTTGGTTTATGGTTACATGTATTGCTTGTCTCATTTATGTCATTGCAAGTAGATTGTTTAGGCAGTTGACCCCACCCATACCATAAATGTTGACCCAACCCACCCTTTAGTATCCGTAGTTATAAAGTAATGTAAACCCATCCTGACCCCACCCATACCATAAATTCTGACAAGTCCATAGATTGTTTACATTGGCTGTGTGACATTGGTTATAAGTATGTTTACTTTTCGGCAGTGAGGTCAGGTACAAAAGGGCCAAAATGGTACTTGCGCCCATTAATGTGATGGCTCACCATTAACTCTTGGTGACATTGAGCGTGTGACAATGCAATATAGATTGTTTACATTAGTTTGTGTAGATTGTTTACATTCAGATTTCAACACTCTAAATGCTATGTTTGACTCCCCAAATCTACTTTTGAGTGTGGTTTTAATCAACTTTTGAGTGCAACTGCATTGTTATCAAAATATGTGGTTATATGGAATAGAATACCTCATTTATTGTGACGTTTATATCAATCTAATAACATAATCTGATGACATAATTTTGACCGACTTTTAAGTAGATAGATTTGAGATGTTTTCTCATCACGAAAGCATTAGATAACCGATGCTTGACTAATAGTTGTACAACAACATGTTCATATTAAGCGCAAACTTGTAGCAAAATCTGAAGTATCATATCTTTTGTTACGTTGGCATATAAAATCTGTTGGGATGTTGGCCATTATGCTACAATCCACGGTAACAAAGAACTAAAAGAAATCTCCATAATTTGGTCAGGGCTAATGTTCTATATAGCGTAACCTTTACCGCGGTTTATAATTAACGATATTATTTAGCTAGTAGGTTAGTTTAGTTACTTAACATTAATGGTTTTAAAACCTTACAGATTTGGTTATTGGAACTTTTTCCGAATGCTACAAATTGGTGGCACAAAGAAGATGATGTTGTACCCGTTGTGTTTTCGTGGAGTGATGGTATAACATTTACAAAAGGTGATTGTGAGAGTCTATTATATTCTAGAGAGCCAATTAATTCACTTGTCCCCACCGAAAAGGAGATGAATACATCATGGTGAACATGTAGTTTAGACTATTTCAAGAATGGCTCCACAAAAGATGCATCTCATAGACCTTTAAAAAGAGGAAGGTTGGGATTAAAACGGAGGTTATTTCTCGTACATGTTCACAGGAGGTTCACCGTGAGGTACGTTAATGCTTGAGGTGCATAGTTATGAAGGATTGGATGAACCAGTGCTTGCACAGAAGGTTGAGGATATTGAGTGCATTTGGCGGTGCGTTTAAGTGCACTTGAGAAATATGTGAAACCTCCCAAGGATACATCTTTATGCGGACGTAGAGTGTATCTCGATAATCCTAGTAAAGTTGATCAAGACTCAAAGGTTTGTTGTATATAAACAAAATTTTTATGTTTACATTGAATGTGTAAATAAGATTATATATATATATTACCTTATTTTTGCAGGCCTCTAGTAGATTATCAGAAAATTCTGATCCTCGAGTTGATCTTATAAAGAAGATTGAGTATATTGAAGCATACTTTGGGAGACGTTTAACATCACTTGAGCAACACGTTAAGAATGGCATTAACGAGACTATGGAGCCTTGTAGTGCATCTGATCATGATCCAAAGGTTGTTATCGCAAATCAATAAATGGTAAGTTCTTGAATTTTGTTTCATTATCAACATGGCGTATATTATTACAAGAAGGTTGTTAGGGCTCAGATTAGCACCATTTTATTCAGCCCTCTCTTAACGAGTCTGTGGAGCCCACTAGCGCAAAGGTCGAAACGGGTTTAACGAGGCTGTGGAGCCCACTAGTGCAAAGGTGAGAACAGCTTTAGCGAGAATGTGGAGCCCACTGCAAATGAAGAAAAGGTAATATTATTAAGTTCTTTAATTTTGTTTCCTTCATTATTTATCTTTATGCATAATCCATCATTATTTATCTTTATGCAACCCTCTCTTGAACCTGACAATGCAAATGAAGAAAAAGTAATATTATTACATAACGAGACTATGGATATTATTACATAACACTTGTCATACAATAACGTTATATTTTATTTATTCTTCTTATGCAACCCTCAAATGCATTTGATAATGATGTCAAATTGCTGCACGACATGGATATTCAACATGATCCAAAAGAAATGGAAGATTATAATGGTGAAATCAACCAAACCGACCACGAAATATTGGATTCAGCATATAGAAACATGTTTGACTCACCGCTTCTGATCGGTAGTCAGTTTTAACCATATCCTTGTTTATTTGATCATATATCAGTTTACTTAAACATAATGGCTTGATTACTTGTATTTCTACAAGTAGTAGAGGAACAAGAGGAAGAATGGGCATTGAAGAATATGGGTGATCCGCTTGAGGAACAAGAACTTATGGCAGTGGAGACTCTAATGCAAATATTAGTATTTAATACTCCTGAAAAGGTAAATTTAACAATAACTTTTTTTGTTTTAAAATCAAATAACCCAATCTTTTTATTCTATTTTTTTAATATAGGAAAAAGACAATGATTTGGACTCTCCTTCCATAAATGATCGAGATTCTTTTCCTAGTAATGAGGATAAGGAGAAATTAGCAATGAAGCATCCAGATTCTGTTCCTAGCATTGATGATAAGGAAAAATCAGCAATGAATGATCCATATTGTACCCCTAGCAATGATGATAAGAAGAAATTAGTTGATATTTACTGTATTGATGACGGACAGCCATCTATTAAAAGGATACGTGTTCCTTTTGCCCGAGAGACTAGAGCGAGAAAGTATCTTCAAGACCCGTACATGAACCAACAACCACCACAAGCGTTAATTTGGATGACAATCGACAAATGCGACAAATACAACCCAATTTTCAGTTGTGCGAAATGTAAAAAGAGCTAAAGATGAACCAGGTGAATTGGACAGAAAAACTTATTCTTATGGGTCAAACTAGGTTGACCAGAAACACATACGTGCACACTTCTTCTTCTTTGACCTCAAGAAGTGTATTCAGGTCATATTGGGTTTATGCAAAACACATAATTACATCAAACAAAGACGCATTAAACAACATATATTTTCCAATGGCAAATGAATCAAATAAGTTAATGCAGGATGCATTACAAATTCCATTAGTCTAAATTCAACTAACAAATACATATTTCAATTCACTTTGAAATTGCTATATCTCGCTTCTCCACTCTCAAGATGAACAGGGTAAACTAGACCAAATTCGCTCAAAATTTCAATCATATAGAAATGTACAAAGATAAACAGGACAGAAGTGTGTCCAAATGGGTCGGATTGGGTAGACCCCACATATTGAATACATGCATTGTGACAGATAAACTAAACAAATATTGCATTGAGCAATATACTTGCTTTCTACTACACCAATTCCATTAACAAAAGTCAAATCAGGATGGCATTACATTACTACTCTACCCACAATACGATTTTGCTACTTTTAACTTCTAAATCTTCATATAGCTTTTAGAATCAGCGGATGAACTTCAAGATACCATGCAGGTTTCACCTTCCTTAACCTCAAATAGACATTAAAATTATACGCTATAGTGATCAAAATGGTTACACCTATAACCAAATCTTTATAAAACCAAATCTAAAACTGCCCACTTTATAACAAAAAACACCTTTCTAAAACTGACCCTTAAACCCTTAAAACCAAATCTTTCTAAAACTGACCCACTTTATAACAAAAAACACCTACACTAGAATTTTATTCAACTCTCCTATATTAATCCATGTTGTCAAACCATATTGATGTGATTACCAATTTCCATTACAATGTGGCAACAAATTCAACATCTACACTAGAATCGCATATACAAAATGGCAACAAATTCAATTAGGATAAACTAAATACCATAACGATTCATTACCCAAATCTTCATTACATAACTGTACATAACTTAAGTACATAATCATCATTCAAATAAGTACATATTCATTAACAACTTAAAAGAGAGTTTTTTCTCACCCAAACTATATTTACATTATAGTTATATATAAATAAACCATAGAAACCAAATTACTTACTAATTATCCATAGAAACCAAAAGACATTCACCTAAGTAGACCACTTGCATTCCCAAAAGCTTCAAAATATCTTGCCGATCACACTAAACATCCGACAAGTCTTCATCAATCTCCATGAGGCGTCGTTATCTTCCCTCTGTTCAATCCCATGACGAATCAAATCAACCGAGGCTTCAAGCCCTTGCAAAATATCATGATCAGCAACATTCATGTTCACCAAACAGCCTAAAGCATCCACCCCTTTCTCATGGTATGGCCCAAGAAAATGGACCTCCCTAAGTGTCCTTTCACGCCGCGCAATCACATCGGCTAGTTCTCGGCATATTTCTTCCAATCACGACGCGAGTTCGGTGCTTCGATCACTTCAGGTAAAGAGAGAAACTTGAACATGGTGGCAATATCATTGGAACCACTAGCGCGACGCAACTCATCGAGATTTGGAGTGATGTTTGCCATTGATTTGCAAGAAAGTAGATCCACAAAGTGTACAGTAAAACACGATCAAAATGAAGATTAAGTAGTGCTTCAATAGTAATACACATATAAATAGCCCAATCAAACTCATTTTTACTCACCCCAAAATTAATTAAAGCATAAAACCGTGATCGAAGAGAATGATTACAAAACATAACTGAAACCACAACATTTGAAAAAAAAATGAAACTTACAATAGAAAATCCTTACACTATGAACTAATACAAAAATAAAAGAATGACACAAAGAACCTTATATTTCAATTACTTTCAAACCCCCCCCCCCTCCCCAAGTTGGCTATCTAAATACAACCAAAACGACATATGACGTTTACGATTTTATACATTATACGAAAAATTATCTATACCGTTACCGTATTTCATATTTTTATTTTTTTTCTAGAAGATTCTCGGTAAACTTAAACTACGAGAAAAAATATATAATATCCGCTTCAAGCAAGCGGACTATAATCCTTGTTAGACACCATAATATACGATAACATTAAATACCAACTAATACATTACGATCTTGGTTCTTGATAGCGTACAGCGCGTTCGGGGGTCAAAGGAACTTCCTTTTCGTCGAGCAAGTTTTTCAACACCCTAGGCTGTGAACCTAATCGTTGTAGTGTAGTATTAGGGTAAGCCTCGAGAATTGATATTGTTCTCTAGGGGAATAGGAATGCTAGTGAGAAATTACAACGCTAAGGTTGGGGTTGAGGAAGATTATTTTTTATCTTTTTTATGTTTTTTTAGAAAATTGAAAGGTACGAATCTCGAGGTTTGGATTTGGGGGTTGGTATTTCTACCGATTACTCTACTTATCTAATTATCTAATTATCTAAACTAAGGTGAGTGTAGTCTATGTTTATTGTTGTGTGCTCTTATGATGATTAAAAATGTGTTTACTTAGACGTTATTACTCCTTGGTATCTCCTATTGATGGTTGAATTGTCACGTCCTTATTCTTAACGCGTTGTGTTTCTAAGGTTAGTAGGGTGCGTTTATCCCTAACTCTTTGAAGCTACCTAAGGTTAATGATTACGAAATCTCTAGGATTCATAAACTTAACACTAAGGTTATCTTTGGATATTTAGCCTACAATTCCACTAGTAACTATAAGCTAAGGTTCAACAAAGACTAATCAAGCATTAATAACACAACGAATGACCTATCGCAATACTAGGTCAATCACAATTAAGATAAGAGTCAACCAATCAATATTCAATAACTAGGTTTCATATATCTAAGCAAACACACAAGTAAATTAGCCGGACATTGGAGAACATGCAAGCATACACACAAACAATTGAAGACATGATTAAATTAATGAAGTAAAACACTTATCTTGTTGTAAAATAGGGTATGGAACCTAAGATACTGCACAAGACAGCCTTGGTTCGGTTTAGGTTTTACTCCACAAAACTACCTCCCTAAAAACTGAAAAATTCGGATTCTATATATAGTGTTACAGTGTGCGCGGCGTCACTCTTTAATGTGGCGCCGTCGGTCCATTAGGGTTTCATCTTGGCCACTTCAACTCGTGACGGCGTCACCTTATGCTCGTGGACACGTTGGCTTCAATCTCGGCTGCCCGGATCCAAATCTAGGCCGTCTGAGTTCGCGCTTACTCTTTTAAACCTGATGCCGTCACTTGTAAAATAGCAACTTGCTCTCGATTCGTCTCAAGATGTGTGCAGCGTATTAAGCATTTAGCGATGGCGTCCTTCAATTCGGCAGCTTGAGTGTCTCGATTCTTGACTTTGGCCATTTTCTTCGTATATTCGCGCATTTTCGTCCGAATAAGTGTCATTCCAGCAATTTGCCTTCAAGCGACCTAAAAAGTAAAAGGAGCGAAATTAAGCAGTAACGGATACAAAAGTGATCGATTAAGGGCTTAAATGACCCTCAAAAGTGTACCTTTTAAATCCTTATTAAATATCCCTACAATTGGTATTTGCTTATCCTCAAGCAAATGTGATTTTGGCCAATTAATTTATAAGTTAGGGGTCATGAAGCATTAGTTTAGAACGATTCACAACACATATAAGCACCTAAAAGTCATAACAAGCACGGAAATACATACTAGCACCTCACAGGTGGTGTTTGGATACTCTCATCTCTCGGGTGTATATGAAATATATCAAGTTGGAAATGGAAGACAAACACTCATTAACCGGTCCTAGTACATAGATTACCATAGGCTTGAGACTAGATCAAACCTCCATCGCTTTGGCATAAGCACCTAGGAAAAACTATCCAAGAGGTCTTTTAAAGGGTTGTAATGTTAGGCTAACGGTAGGGAAACAAAGGGTTTGGTGGGATAAGGGTTGTGTCAAGTCAAAATCTTTATGTTACAATCATGCGAAGAATGGCATTGCTAAGCCAAGACTCGACACTCTAAACTCTAGATAAATTGAAACAAACAAACATAAATTTAAAGATAGATGTAGGATGGTAGCCCGTATGTATTTTTTTTCAAACACTTTTATTCTACCATCCTCTACGATAACATCAAAATAATAGGGATTTATAGGCACATCCCTACACTTGAGTTTTTATTACTCTGACACTAATTTGACCCGAATTGAAAAGATATAACACTTGGAGTACATTATTACGCAAATAAAGGGAATTTGAATTTAACGTTCCTTCTCGTCATTTCATAAAATTTAACTTTTCCCATGAGTCCCAATCGTCCCAAAGCTGTACAAGGATGATTCGACTGCTTAGCTTATACAAGCAACTAGATAATTGAACTAAGGGTTTAATATGATAACAATAATGCACTAAAAGCGAGTGCATACAAGGTAGGCTAAGGAGATTTGGGTGTACATTTGGGGGTGGATTATAAACAATGCTCTTCATTTATATTCGGAAAACGAAACATCCGAGCGCGAAAAGGATAGGCTCAGAGGGGTTAACTAGGGGTATCGTGTACTAAAGATGAGTACAATGCAAGGGTGTGGGGAATTACTCAACCGATGTGGAAGAAGTAATTATATTACGGGTATCAAACAAGGGTTATCCTAATGCCTCTTATCATTTAGTTATTCCTAACTACACAAGTGTAGTCTCACTAGCTCGGAATGCATCACAAAACAAGTTCTAGAATCTATTATACTACCGGTACACACACTCGAAGCGTTAAAGTGGAATTCTTTAATTCCTACAAATCTAAAGGCGATCCACATTTTGGGTGGAATTTAAGTGGTAAAGGGTTTTTGTGTTAGTCATATAACTTCCTATCCATGAGACGCTTTATTAAGACTAATGGCCCACTCCTACATGTCATGAAAAAATTTAAATTTGGTGCCAAAATTACCCTAAACTGATATTTCTCATGGTTTATTATACAAATGAAATTGGACAAGGCAAATAGTCAAGGATAAGCATAGTTTCAAAGTTCCCATTTTATTTTCCTCCCTACACTTAAACTGAACATTGTCCCCAATGTTCCCCGAAAGTATCAAAGTTATGATAATGGAAGGCAATTAAAAACGAAAGAAACTAGTACTCCCCTGATTAGCTCGGTAGGATCCGTGTGAAGTAGTGGTTAAATATTTCTTCAAGAAGAGTGTTTGCGTTAAAAGCTCCTTCCAATCTTATGTATCTTCTTCTTGATAAATTAAACCCGCACACTTGAAGAAAACAAACGAAACCTTCGTGTAAAATCGGCGGTAACAATATATATATATGACTCTACTAAACTAGGATATAATGCTTGTGGAATAAATGTTTACAGATTTTACGGAAAATTAAGACTGTAAAATTCCAAAAATTTATAAGTAGCTCAGAAAGCGAAAAAATTAGTAATCGGTTTCTCTTTCCTCACGGCGTCAGTTATCTGACAGAAACTTGTCTGCGATTTTACGGAAAAATTCGGAAAATTTTATCTTTAAAATGTGGCAAAATTTCCTGCAAAACATCCATTATAACTCGATACAAGCATTTGACTCGAACAAACACACATGTATATCTTTTAAATAATCGGAATTATCATGTTCACCTTCTTTTTGAAAACGTGTGTAATCCTCCCTACACTTATCCCTTATGTAAAATACCTTTATATGTAATTAAGACGAGGTTAAAGACAAAATAAAGCATTTTTACAAATTTAAACATGAGAATAAACAATCAATAAAAGATATACGACACAAACAAGCAAAAAATTAAGCATGGGTTGCCTCCTACGAAGCGCTTTTCTTTATTTATGAGTCTTGTAGCTAGACTCGAAGTGGCTCCCCACGTGACTTCATTACTGTCACCTTCTTCCTCATGACGGTCTCTATTGGGGTTTCCATGTTATAGTAATGCCCTATTATGCATCTTTCTAAGAAGTCATCTTCTCCCCAATCGTTCTATATTCGGTCCTAGTTTCAAGCAATCCTTATAGAACTCGAAAATCTTATTCATCACATAATCAACTCCCTTTTCCTTATCTTCCTCATTCCTATAGTAGACCGATAGCTTAAGTTCTTTTTCATCATTGGATAGTGATTTAAATTTCTCAATCTTAAAGGGCATTTGGTAGGCTACATCATCGGTCTCATCCTTGAATCTCACTATTCCTAACGACGGATCATAAGTCATCCCGGTGTTTTCTATGAAAGGCTTTTCTAGAATAACGTGGGACAAGCTAGGATCTATGGCCGTACTAATATCATTCACAACTATGAAATCCGTAGGAAAATTAAAACTTCCTACATAAAAGGGCAATCCCTTAACTCTATCAAGAAAATTGCAACTAACCCTAGGATTATTGGGATCTTGCCTAGTTGGGATAGGCTTCTTCATTACCCAATTATAGTAGGTGCTAGTCATGATATTTATCGGGGACTTGCAATCAATGTAGGCCTTTGCCACAAAAAGGTGTCCTATGCAACATGGTATGTTAAGATTCCAAGGGTTCCCAAACTTGATCCTAGGGCTTCTCTTAACATACATGTGACGGAGGTCACGTACTAAGTGTGGGTGGCGAGAGTTTTTTCTTCCGTAGGAAAATTATTGAAATAGTCATTGCCTACTTCATCTAATTCCTCGGTTGTTTCATTCCTAGGAGTTTCACTAACCTCAAGTACCGTCTCATGGTTAAACTTCGTCATTTGTTATTTTAGGTTTCACTAAGGTGATGGTATTGACGAATTGAGCGTTAAGCTAACTTACTTGGGTCCTTAATCTCTACACGGAAGCTTGAGGTTGAGATAGCGTTAACCTTCCTATCATTATTGGTCATGGCTTTCAAGAGGTTATCTATCTTCCTATCCATCTCGACTTGTTGTTGGTTGAAACGGTCCGAGAGCTTAGCTATTTGAGCTTCTTGGGATGTGACTAGGTGTTGCAACATCCCTTCTATATTTTGTTGGTTAGGGCCGTGAGATGGGGGTCATGAGAAATCATTAGATGTGAATTCTTTGGTTTGTCCCCAATAAAAGTTGGGCTTGCCCTTCCATGCTTCTCGGGCGTCATTAAAAGTCCTAGGTCCGGGTGTTGTAGGGAATCTTACTCCCGTTCGTGGAGAGGATCGTAGTCAGGAAGCTTGTTCGGGGAGTCTTGTGCAAGTACACATGTTATGAGGACCACTACACGACTCACACAAGGAAGAAACTTTGTTCGCTTGGCGTGAAGACTTAGGATTTTCGTAAGAGCTCATTAGGAATTTAACTTGATCTTCAAGCTCGAGCATCCTACGGTCGGAAGATTGTGAGTCAATGGGAGGCAAGGAGATTGTCTTTACGGTTTTGGGAAACTCACGGGGGTCATTCCAACTTTCGTTGTCATAGAGAGCAAGGTCCTCTATTATAACCCACGATTCTTCCGCGGTGAGATCACTAAGTTTTCCACGGCGGTTGGTCAATGGATCGCTTAGTGGGGAAGTTGACATGATCGTAGAAGAGTTGGACTTGAAGCCAAAGATTAATGCCGTGATGAGGGAATCTATGGAGTAAGTCCTTGAATCGAGTCCATGCTTCATAGAGAGATTCACCTTGACGTTGTTGGAACATCAAGATTTCATTCCTAAGCTTGGTAGTTCTCCCCAATGGAAAAAATTGAGCAAGGAAACGAGAGGTGAGATCATCCCAACTTGAGATGGAGCCGGCGGGAAGTCGCTCAAGCCAATTACTAGCTTGGTCCCGTAGAGAATTGGAAGAGACAGCGGCGTGGTCTCGAGTAGTAGCAGGTCGATGGAATCGACGATTTTAAGGAAATCCTAAAGATCTTGATTAGGATCTTGGGCGAATTCCATGGAATGTACATCCGTTTTGCACCAACCGGATGGTGTCGGATCGCAGGGCTGTAGTTTGGGCTTGGTCGGAAAGCTCAATGGTGTTTCTATAGCCTAGGTGGCTTGGTCTTGAGTATTCACCAAGAGTACGGCCTCTTGGCGGGTCATTTGGTGGTGGGTTGATGAGTGGTGGTTGATTATCACCTTCCATAATGAAAAGTGATGGGGTTACTAACAAAGGTCACAAAGAAGGGGGATAGACTATTAGGAAGCTAAAAATGGGAAAAAAAAGCTTACTTGATAGGAATCAAGCAAGGAAACCTAAACGAGGTGGAAATCTAACTAGCTATTCTATTCCCCGTAAAAATTGATACGCATTACAACGCGCGTTAGTCAAAGGAACTTCCATTTTGTCGAGCAAGTTTTTCAACACCCTAGGCAGTGAACCTAATCATTGTAGTGTAGTATTAGGGTAAGCCTCGAGAATTGATATCGTTCTCTAGGGGAATAGGAATGCTAGTGAGAAATTACAACGCTAAGGTTGGGGTTGAGGAAGATTATTTTTATCTTTTTATGTTTTTTAGAAAATTGAAAGGTACGAATCTCGGGGTTTGGATTTGGGGGTTCGTATTTCTACCGATTACTCTACTTATCTAATTATCTAATTATCTAAACTAAGGTGAGTGTAGTCTATGTCTATTGTTGTGTGCTCTTATGATGATTAAAAATGTGTTTACTTAGATGTTATACTCTCCTAGTTATCTCCTATTGATGGTTGAATTGTCACGTCCTTATTCTTAACGCGTTATGTTTCTAAGGTCGTAGGGTATGCGTTTATCCCTAACTCTTTGAAGCTACCTAAGGTTAATGACTACGAAATCTATAGGATTCATAAACTTAACACTAAGGTTATCTTTGGATATTTAGCCTACAATTCCACTAGTATCTATAAGCTAAGGTTCAACAAAGACTAATCAAGCATTAATAACACAACGAATGACCTATCGCAATACTAGGTCAATCACAATTAAGATAAGAGACAACCAATCAATATTCAATAACTAGGTTTCATATATCTAAGCAAACACACAAGTAAATTAGCCGGACATGGAGAACATGCAAGCATACACACAAACAATTGAAGACATGATTGAATTAATGAAGTAAAACACTTATCTTGTTGTAAAATAGGGTATGGAACCCTAAGATACTGCACAAGACAGCCTTGGTTCGGTTTAGGTTTTTACTCCACAAAACTACCTCCCTAAAAACTGAAAAATTCGGATTCTATATATAGTGTTACAATGTGCGACGGCGTCACTCTTTAATTGTGACGCCGTCGGTCGCCGCTTTATGGGTTTCGTCTTGGACGTCAACTCGTGGCCGTCACCTTATGCTCGTGATGCCTTCTTTCAATCTCGGCCGTCTGGATCCAAATCTAGGCCGTCGAGTTGCGGCTCTACTCTTTTAAACCTCTGCCGTCACTTGTAAAATAGCAATTTGCTCTCTGAGTCGTCTCAAGATGTGTCGCGATGGCGTCACATTTAAGCGATGCGCCGTCCCCTTCAGTTTAAGCAGCTTGAGTGTCTCGATTCTTGACTTTGGCCATTTTCTTCGTATATTCGCGCATTTTCGTCCGAATAAGTGTCATTCCAGCAATTTGCCTTCAAGAGACCTAAAAAGTAAAAAGGAACGAAATTAAGTAGTAACGGATACAAAAGTGATCGATTAAGGGCTTAAATGACCCTTCAAAAGTGTATCTTTTAAATCCTTATCAGTTACCGACAAGAATTAACACATGTTAACTAAAGAAGGCAACCTAAATTACAACAAACAAGGCAATGAAACATAACCATCATAAATTACAATAAAAAAATGCCCATCATAAATTATTGTTATCACCGTTCTTGGACACATAAGGAAGAGCACTAGAACCTTCATCAAATTCATCATGAGCTGCATCCTCAAAATCATCAAAAAGCATCTTTGGTGTAAATAGACTAGCTTCTTTAAATAGCTTGTCATGCGGTGATCTTAAGTAAGCTGGTGATTGAGATTCTTCCTTTTCCCATGCACTAACCTCTTCCAAGGACATACAATCAAAAACTTTCTTTCTCTTATCATGATTTTTTAATTGTGTTGTCACCTCCTCATCAAACTTATCTTTACACAAGTTTTTGTGATAGTAATCAACTAGGAATGCTTGAGGAGTATGGGAAACATATACCTCAAGTTTCCCATGGAGCTGAGCCAATCCATATATCTTCTTAACATCTATATCACTTTCCACTATAGTCAAACCTTCTTCTAAGCTACATTTTGGTATACAATAAAACCAAGCCCAAATATCCTCTTTTATTTTTTCTAACAACATGTCACACATTTGGGAATACGACACGTTTTAGACATAGATAGTTTCATTTCAAGAATTTTTCCACCTGCGTACCTTAGGGGAAACACGTAGAATATGATTTTATTGAAAACTTCAAATACGAGATCATTAGAATTATTAGACATCGTGTGTTAAATTGAAAAAATCCAAATAAACAAAAAATAATTCAGGCAAAAATAAATGCGTAAAAGTTACCGAAATTTTAGTGAAGTGTACACAAATTCTTCAAGTATTAGTGAACAAACACCAATGATGTGTGTAAAACCTGAAAATAACAAAAAAAAAAGGTTAATATAGTGATCTGAATGGATATTACCTGGTGGATAATAGATCTAATTCAAAGTCAAGTGGTCGAGTATCCTAACATGTATTAATTACAACAACTAATTTTTACAACTAACACCTTTTAATTGATTACATTAATATTGATGTGAAGTTTTGAACACTTAATTTAACCTTTTCCCAACTAACACATAATATAATTAATGTGATGGGGTTGATGATAAATATAAATAGAGGTGAGAAACATATGGAAACCTCTACCAAACCTTAAAAACGATGCAATGAATTCACCACCAAATTATGAGTGGGAAGAATTATTTGATATAGACGACTCCGATCTCCGATTATCCGCCACAACACAAAACACAATATCCTCTAGAATCTCTCAAGTTGATAATTATGTTGAAAACCCTGTTAGAAAAATACCTGGTCCTGCAGGTATTCGGGATGGTGTGGACGATGGTGTAATGATGACACAAGAGTTTATTAAGAAAGTTGTTGATGATTTGGGTGAGGATTCGGATTTTAAAAGTGGTCCATGGGTTAACGCGGTTGAGTTTATGAATGGTGATGGCGGGATCATTGTTGGTTGTTTTGCCGATATCAAAAAATTTCTTAAAAAAGGGAAACTTGACAAGGTTGTTGCGATAATCAAGTCTTGTACTCCGAATATTTTGGGTGATCTCAAAGTAACATTGAAAGACGTTTCAGGGTTTATGTCAGGTACAATACATCACAAAGTTGTTAATGATGAGAGGTTTAAAAAGCAACTTACCGTCGGAACTGTCTTGATACTTCAAAATGTTTCTGTATTTTCTCCCAAACAATCTGGCAATCATTATCTTAACATCACAATAAATTACTACATTTATTTTACTTTTCCAACTAACATACATAATTTTCACCCAAACATCTATATATATTACAGTACTTATTAGAAAGAATTAGATTGTAAACTTACATTATCACTCAAAAATAATTGGAGAATCGGGTACTGAATTTAGTGTATATTTGGTTTACGGAGAAGTGACTTTTGGTGTTTGCCTTAAAAGAAATATTACTTACAATCAACTAGTAGCTATTGTGAATAAAAAGTACAAGTTTAACGATACATGCAACCTCATGTTTACGTACAAAGTTGGTACAAAGTGTGTCCACATTGTAGACGATGATGATGTGAGATTTTACACCAACGAAATTTGCAAAGGAAAAGGTACACCACATACTATTTTTATCGCAAAGATTGAGCAATGGTCTGTGGAAAATCCTTCTTCTTCTAGTTCTTTGGGTATAGATCTTAACGTTCCTTTATCTTCTATCGATTTAAACCCACAATACACTATTTACAATTATTCCCGAATACCCAAACAAGAATATTTCAAAAATCACCGTAATTTAAACCAACAATACAATATTTACAATGATTCAAAATGACCCAAAAAAGAAAAATTTGAAAATCATAATGATTTTATGGCAAGAGAACAGTTTGAGCATAATTGGCAAATGAATACTTTAAACAACATTCACAATCCACCAGATCCACAACCTATTATCAAAACTCCAAAAGGAAACAATGATCATGCTAAATGTATTTTGGAAACGGGTGAAAGATTTGATAATAAAAAATGTGTTATGAATAAAATTGGTTATAAAGCTCTTTTAGATGGTTATGAATTTAAGGTTAGAAAATCAGATCCGGTAAGGAATGATGTAATTTGTGTGCATGAGGGTTGCGAATGGAAAATAATTTCAAGTAAGTGAAAATTTAGTAGTCAATGGGAATTAGGAACAGTAAACGACCATCACACTTGTTCAAAAACAAAAATAGGTATGTATCACCGTAATGCTACGAAAAACTTGTTGGGTCATTTACTAGTACCTAAGTTCAAAGACAACAGCCGTATATATACGGGCGGCATAAACCTAGAATTCAACATCGATATTAGTTACAAACAAGCATGGAGATTGAAAAATGTGGCATTGGATACGCTTGAAGGTTGCCCGAAAGCATCTTTTGAACAGTTACCGATTTATTGTCATAATTTAGAATTGACAAATGACGGTACTGTAACACGTATTGATACTGATGATGAAGACCGGTTTAAGATGGTTTTCATAGCTTTTGGTGTTGCGGTAAGCATATATATATTTTTTACTATTAAATTTATTTTTTGAGTATTATTATCATATAACTAATCGTTTAATAATTGATTAGATTGAAGCTTTCTCACCATATCGACCATTGTTAATAATTGATGCAACTCATCTTAAAGGTACTTACCTTGGAACAAATCTGCTGGCAGTTGGAATGGACGGGAATAATCAAATTATACCTATTGCAACGGGTGTGTCTCAGGGTGAGACTGGTGAATCGTGGACATGGTTTTTGTCCAAATTGAGAGAATGCATAGGTGAAGTTCCAGATTTAACTATCATATCTGATCGACATATATCAATACAATCTGCGTGTGAATCTGTTTTACCGAATGCATTCCATGGGCATTGCTGTAGGCATTTGATGATGAATTGTAATTTGAAGAGTAGAAAGCTTAAGGCTTTATATTGGAAGATGTGCAAAGCTTACTCAATCGTTGATTTTAATAGAGCATTAGATGAAGTTAAGGGCAAAAGGCGAGAAGCCTACGACAAACTGATCGAAGCTGGGGTTGATAGGTAGTCTAGGGCATATTCCGCTGGTAATCGTTACAATTACATGACATCTAATAGCGCTGAGTCAATCAATTCGTTAACAAGAAATGTCCGAAAAGTACCCATCACTAACCTAATGGAGTGGTACAGAGCCCTTATCCAAAAGTGGTACTTCAATCGTGGAGAAAAATATAAAGGTACGCGTTTTATGTAATTTTTTCCTAAGAGTAAACTATTTACCGTATTTATTGTTTTCCAATCAAGAAATATTAACGAATATTATAATTTAGATGCACAAATGGATGAACTAAGTGATCGGGCAACTGCAAAAATAACAGACCGAATGTTAAAGAGCGCTCATTGGACTGTGGCCGGCATTGAGATGAATAGGATTTACCAAGTCGACGATCGACAAAAAATACATATAGTGGATTTAGGTCAACGTTCATGCACATGTACAAAATGGCAAGTTTCTGCTTTGCCTTGTGGTCATGTTTTAGTAATATGTAGAGTTATAGGAATGACGGATTGTAATCATTTGGCAAACGTATGGTTTAGGAAAATTGAGCTTAAAGCTACGTACCAAGACTTGGTATATCCAGTTGGAGAAGTTTCAACTTGGCAGTGTCCTAGTTACTTGCAAGTTGTTAAGCCACCATTTATGGCTAAAACCCAATCCGGTAGACCCAAGAACAAAGATCGTATTAGATCTCAAGGCGAGGAACCGGTACCAGTTAATTGTGGAAGGTGCGGTAATGTTGGACACACCCGAAAAAGTTGCAGAGAAAGATTGCCAAAGAAAAAAGTAAGTTATGTATTGTTATTTAAAGCTCATTATTTAGGATACAGATTATTAACTCGTAACTTGATTTACACAATTTTTAGGCAAAGGTACCTGCTAAAGGAAGCTCACAACAAACAATGCCAAGCTCACAAGAAGAACAAGTCTACTCACAAGCTGTTAATTTGGATGACCCATAGAGTGGCATACTTTAGTTTTTTCTAGTATGTATGGCAAACCGCAGTTCGATTTAATGAAAGTTGCAAGTTTTTGTCTTTAACATGTGTACAGAAGCTGATTATTTGCTACATGGTTCAATTGAAACACAACACAGTCATCAAAATTTGAATATAACTAACACAAAACAGTTAAACACATAACCAAAAGCAACACAAATAAGTTTTGTCCAAAAAGCAACAGGTCACAAACACAAAACACAAATAAGTTTTGCCCAAAAGCAACAGGTCACAATAGCAATTACACCTACACAAATATATTGTGCTTGAAATAGAAACGGGCCATCTGTTCTCGATATGCAAGGGCGTCATGCGATCATCTCAACAACCAATGGCATCCCATGAGATAATCTGTTTAGAGAACATGAAATAAGAAATGAAAATCATGCGTAAAGATAACGTGTATTGGACTCACAAGTAACAGTTAACCTGTATTGGACTCACAAATAATCATTTGGCAAACGCACGGTCGCAAATATGTTTTCTCCTAGATCTTTCTTATTCCTATCGACAAATGAAGCATCCTTGTTTTAACATATCCATATATGCTAACTTATCATATTTCCAAATTCCAAACATAAATAAAGCAATCTAAATAAGCTAAATAATCAAATAAGTACTACGGGTGCTACTGCTACCACAGTAATCTTTGTAACACTAGCAGCCATTCAAAATGATTTTTTTTGAATTTTTTTCCTTTTGAGAAAATTTAAATAAGCTGGTTAAATTGCTATTTTTTTTTAAAAAAATTTATGACAAATTAAAATGACTCAAATATTTGTGCTAAAACTGACATAATGACTACCAAAATGCAGTCATGAAAATGCAGTCATGATGCAGGCTTTAATGATGCAAAAGTTGCAGCCATGAAAAGCTATTTTTTTACTAAAATAGTGACTCAATGGCATTATCTCAATGGCATCTTCAAATAAGCTAAGGTGGACCTAAAAAGCAGGCTAAATAAGCAAATAACCTAAACCAAGCAAAAAAGTACTACGGGTGCAACTGTGGTACTGCTAGCACAGTAGCCTGAGGGACAACTTTTGAGGGAAATTATTAATCAGCTAAGGTATGAATTAGAACCTGAGCTTATGAAATCTTCAAGTTAACCTAAGTAGCTCTATTTTGCCCCTATTTCCAGCTACTAAGGAGCTTATGGCAGTTAGTTTTGAGCTTAAGAAAATGTCTAATTACCACTGGTGCAACCTGTGACTCAACCCAGTAATGTTTGTACCACTAGCAGCCATACAAAATGATTAATTTGAATTTTTTCCTTTTGAGAAAATTTAAATAAGCTGGTTAAATTGTTATTTTTATTTTTTTTAAATTTTTATAACAAATTAAAATGACTCAAATATTTGTGCAAAATTTTGACAGAATAACTACCAAAATGCAGTCATGATACAGGCTTTGATGATGCAAAAGTTTAAATCTGGCTTTTTTGACTAAAATAGTGACTCAAAACAATTTGATTGCACAAACTAATAAATGACCAAAAAATTTGATCCTCCACTATATAAGGCCATAATCTCAATTGCATTTTCATCACACCTCTATAACAAAAAACAAATAACTGACAAAATGAGTTCCAAAGATATCATATGCATATCGGTGAGTCTTCAGGAAGTTTGGCCACTCAATCTAATTGAGCCACTCGCTGAAATTGAGCCATCAAAATTTGGCTCAAGCTCCAAAACAGAAGCAACTAGCAGTAAGCTAACCCGCAAACAACTTGCAAGGAATGCTTATGAAGAAAGGGAGAAAGTTCTAGGGCTGCCAAACAAGCATTTTTGTGAAGAAAATGGTATAAAACCATTTGTGGTCAAGGATGCCAAAGCTGAAAAAGGGAAAGGAAGAAAAAGATCTGTTTAGGGAAGGGAAGCTTTTGGTTACATATGATGTATGTATGCATTTGGTTTAAGTATCATTGTTATAACCAAATCTATCAATGAATTGTTTTATGCTTATGCAACACTGCTAGGTCAGAAACAATGGGTTAATGCCATGTAACGGTTAGTGGTATACTATTTCATTATACTGCTATGCAAGGACTCCTAGGCTAACAGGCTCGTGTGTGAGTTGAGTAGAGGTTATCACTTCCAAACTAAGTAGGAAAGACACTAGCCTACATCATTTACCTAGACACTATTAAAGACAACATTAAAGAAATAAGGCTTAAAACTATGTAAGAAAGAAATTTAAACAATCATGCTTCAAAAAATTACTAACCTGTAAAGAAATAAGCATAAAAAGCACGCCAATCACCAAATACCCCACCCTGCTTGGGGACGTTATGTGCATTCCTAAACTTAATGATGTATTCTAGGGGATCGATTCCTTTGCTTGCAAACACATCAGTCTTCTCTAGAACTACCGGAAGCTTACACTCCAAACACCTCCTCATATTCAAATACCACGGACGAGTTTCAGGTTCTTGATATCCTTCACTATCATAGAATGTAACAATTCCAGATTTTATGTCAAACTGCGCAAGCAACCAATGTTTCTTGGGTTCATTTATGCGTATGAAGACCTACAATGTTTAAAAATAAAATTGATATAATCCACATAATTAAACCATTATATGCTAAAAGATTGGTTACCAATAAATACCTATTCTACATTCCTCCATGCAAATGGGTAAATTTCATCTGTTGCATAAAACAGTAGCATTGAGTCTTGAAGTAGAAGCGTTAGAAAGTAGCAACTAACCATTGACCAATCTGCAGAAGATTGTCTGAAATACCACATATACCATACCCAAAGATCAATGTGCTGTAGGCAATAAAAACACATAATCAACAAAAATTTTACATATAGCGAAAAATAGTTTGATCCAAAATATACTGTAAATGCTTATTTTTACTTACCTCGTCAAGTAACCAACCAACACGTTTATCATCAAGCCCAACTAAAGCATCCCAGAAAGTACGATCACCCATGTGTCATTATACCAAGGAAACTTGCAACGAGTCTGCCCAGAGGTAATTAGAAACTTCTCCAACTCAAAAGTACATCAAATTTTATCGATACATTTGAATGGACGGCTTGGTTCCTAAACAAAATAGGTTAAAGTTGTATTATAAAACTTAATTGAGCCAAGATCTGATGTTGAACTTGCAGATTTATAAAGGTAATACCTCTTCCTACGGTTCGAGATCTTCACACCTTTCAATCATGAATGCATTAAGGACATTTGTACGTTTTTTTAGTGCATTCATGCTAGGGACTTATAAAGGTAATACCTCTTCTCATGGTTCCATATGCGGCCTGACCACGTTGACATACCTCCTCTTGAAAGTTCCACATCGCTGTAAAGCAAGTTTCATCTGACTGGAATTACTATGCTCTATACTCTTCATTCTCTTTTCTTCTTCCAAAATCAATTTCGTCCTCTGTTTCCTCTGCCCTGCCACCCTAAAAATCTCAGCATCTTGCTTTTCAACCTTCACACAATCATCCTGCAATTACATCACAAAAATGTTTGTTATTACCTCAGACAAATCTTGAAAACAGTTAATATATTCTTGAAAACATGTATGTGATTACCTCAGATAAATCTTCGTCAGACAATTTGTCCACTTCAACCCCACCATTTTGTGTAAAGTTATAAAAAAAGTTATAATGCAAGGTACAAGACACATTAGAATAATTTGAAAGTTGTAGAAATCAATTACCACATAAACTTTCTGAGAGAAATTATCCAAACCATCTACAAATCCATTGGCAGTGTGTTTGTTGGATGTTCGAATAGGCGAATCAAATAATTCAAAGAAATCACCATCTAGATTACTACAATACTCGTCACCCAGATCGCACTCCACGTTATCCTGTAACATGTGTGCACATACTTAACTAAGTAAATGACAAGAAATAATAAAATGTGCAAATATATATATATATATACATATATATATATATATGTGTGTGTGTGTGTGTGTGTGTGTTTGTATACCTTTTGAACAAATGAGGTAACTTTGTGCTCATGTCCGCCTTTTGTTTTCCGAGTAATATACTGCATCACAAAGTATTTTGCAAAACATGATAATTAGACATTAGTTAAATTGGGGCATATGTAGAAAAGGGTTTGTGTCAAGACTAACATGAATAATAGTCTCCAGTTTGTAGACACGTTCTTTCAAACTCTTGATCTCTTTAGGTAGAATCAACAAACTCTCACATAAACGCTCCAAAGCCTTAACCCGAAGCATACAACTCTGCCTAAGTGGATGTGCCTCTCTATCTTTGTCCTTAGTTGTGCGAGCTGATGACAATTTTTTTAGATAATCACCAAACCCCCCCCCCTCGTATTCAACAGGAGGAGGTGCTCTAGGTGTATACCACTTAAAAAAAATTTGGCTTTGTCTAAACCATTCTGATTGGCCCTCAGCACTATTGGGATGTAGGTCATAATTTGGATTTTTGGCCTAAGGAAAATATAAAATAATTGTTTCAAAAAGCAAATAAACTTTAGAAACAAATAAATAAACTAATTTACAGAATAGATAAGCATTTAACATGTTAAGCATATATGCAATTAACCAAGAGTAATCGCCAGAAACCAAGAATTACATGTTTTCATAATTCTACTTAAGCTCCCACAGGCCAGGTCACCAACCAATTTTCAGAACTTTATAATCACCATGAAAAAAAAATAGAAAGGTGACAAAGCATTAACTGACCTAGGGAAAAAGTTAGATGTATAGCTCCCAATTTTGAAATGGAAAATGCTTCGACCAGGAACATCCTCTCGGGATCACATAAGGGTCCTTACTCCACCAACGCTGTGTCTGAGATGAAGACTCTAGAATCCATATCAACAAACAGTAAATGTATAAGTCAAATGACAAACAAAATCTTAGCATCAAATAACTTGACAATGATTTGGACTAAAAATACAGACCTTGAAACACAGGATAAATCCAGACAATGAATACAACGGAACAAAGTTTGGGTCTTTGTCCAATGCTTTATGGTGCTCATCCTTATGATTTGAGTTAACATTTCTAATGGCAGCGTATAACTCCCGCCAGATGTGCTCTCCCCAAGCAAACTCATTCCAAGCATCCAGATTATCTACCATCCTTAAAAATACATCATCAACAACAAATCCTAACTCACAACCCATAAATATAACTTCCAAATATAACAAAAGACAAACTCGTATTGAGTCTTCATCTGATAGTTTCGTGAAACGCTCTTCATCCTCAATCACATATAGAAGATCTATGTTTTTAACATAGCGACCTATCTTCTCCGGAAATACACGATCACGAAAACTGATATCACCCTCCCTAAACTTATGGAAACTGACCATCCCAAACTTAAATGCAGTTATGAGGCAAATTTCACAACGACCAAAGTGAAGCAAATGATTGTTAACATTATAAATGAGGGGTAAATCATAGTGATCATTATCAGAGAAGACTTGCTTCTGGCAGCATAAAATGTATAAGACCCTCCTCATTGTCAACATAATCCAAATCCACCACCCCCAAAACATGTCGACCTAAACAGTACACATCGGTCCAAACCTAGTCTGTCTTTCATTAACGGAAAGTAATTGAGTTTGCTTTTAACATGTACCCTCGCATAATATTCCTAAAGAGATTACAAGATACAAGAATTAGCATCGTTTGGAAAAGATACCAAGATTATGCAGACCAAATTATTGCAGACACGAAGTAAGCTAAGAAGAACTTGTACTTATGGGCTTATACTTGAAATATGGGCTTCTCTAAACAATTGAAATATCGGCTTATATACATCAGAATAATGGGCTTATAACGAGTTTCACACTTTTCAAATGTTCGACCTAAACAGTACACTTAAAAGTCTAAGCATAGAAGAACTAAGAAGAACTTTTAAACACAAGAGCCAATTTGAAAAGTGTGAAACATTTGAAAAGTGTGAAACTAGTTATAAGCCTAGTATCTTGTAATCTCTATAGAATAGCATTGAAAAGTGTGAAACTAGCTGATTTTCTTTAATCATGTAGAATAAGCAGACTTGAAGTGCTTATTTTTTCTGTAGAATAGAAGAAATATCGGCTTTATAGACACTGTAGAATAGCATTGAGCAATGTTAACATATTTGCATGTAGACATGATTATGCAGACATGAATAAGCATAGAAGAACTAAGAAGAACTTTCAAACACAAGAGCCAATTTTCAACACTTCAAAACATAAAACACTTCAAATTTGAATATTTTCTTAAAAATTACCCAATAAGAACTTCAAAACATCTTATTTTCTTTAAAAAAAAATACCCAAATAAGCACTTCAAGTCTGCTTATTTTATTAAAAATGACCCAATAAGCACTTCAAAACAGCTTATTTTCTTAAAAATGGCCAAACAAGCACTTGAAACTGCTTAATACTAAACACTAATTTATTGAAACAAGCACTTGAAACTGCTTAAGCACTTCAAACTGCTAAAAACCATGCTAAGTCACTTTGAAAACAAAAAGGAAAACACTAAACACTAAACACTAATTTATTATCAGTTATAGCAACAAAACATATAAACCTAAGCATAACAGTTATAAGCATAGATCTAACAATCAATCAAACAAAAAAACAATTAGAAGAGTACCATCGGTTTCATGATGGAATGAAACAATAATCAAATTGAGTGTGTGAATATTGAGTGTGTATTTGAGATGAAACAATAAATCAAAAACAATTAAAAAAAGTAATAATCGGATAACAAAATCAAACGATCGATCGGATATCAAGAAATTAAACGGATATCAAGAAAATTAAAAAAGTCAACTTACCTTTATGTCAAATCATGGCCACGGTTGCGCAAGTTGAGTAGCTCGCGGTTGCGAAATAACGGAAGTTATTTTGATAGTAAGAAAAGTGAAAAAGTATAGTGGTAGTTGGACACGTGGCGAATTTTTAGTGGAGCTGTGGAGTCGAGTAGTTGCGCATGACCATTTTAGAGATTGGGTTAAAAATTGACCACAAAGGGGACTTCAAAAAAGATTTTGGCTTATTTTTGTACTTTTCTCTATAAATAAAGATATTATGAGTTATTAAAGAGCTGTCGTGATTGTAATTTTAGGTAATCCCATGATTGTCTATTCATTTTACTTGGTTTTAATAGGTAAGGGGAAGATGTGATAAACCTACATGTTTTTCATAGTTTTTTTGGAATTTGAAAACATTTGGTGGTGTGTGTGATTGCTTAATAAACATGATTGCTTATCGAAAACCCTTATTTCAAACATAGTTTAATCATAAATCGCACCGAAATATCTAAGAAGGAATCGATCATTTTCCTACTAGCTAACATAATTTCTTAAACACCTTCAAAATCAGGACCTCACTAAATGACTTTTTATTTGCTATAGTAGTGAAACTTTAGGATAATTTCAAAGGCTTCTGTTAGGATCGATTATATGGATGATTTAGTGAATCGGGAGGTCTTGGAAGATGGAAGGACGCCATCTTCAAGTTAGAGAGAGAAACTAGAGAGAAGGGAAAGAACTATGTGTTTTATTATTAGGAAAGGTGAAAATTACACTAAGAGTCTCACCCTCCTAGGAAAGTCTAGGAGGGTATTTATACCCAAACACATACAACTATGACAAATTGACATAATAAGCCCATGTGTTTAAGCTAACAAAGATTGAAAATGTAATCCCGTCAATGTCGTTCCATTTACGAGTTAGGAGCGATTCCAACAATCTTCCCCCAATGGGACGACATAAGGGATTACTTACAACATTTACTACAAATACAGAAAACAAATAAAGAAATGTCTTCATAAGCTCTTCAAGTGCTGAGGATGATGAAATTTTACGCTCTTTATCTTCTTCTTGTACCTCGACTTGAGAACCGTTTTCTTCACTTGTAGGAAAATGATGTAACATGCATAAATTGGATTAACTTCCCCCCAATTCATGCCGCGTGTCTTTAACAACTTCTCCGTACGCTTCTTTTTGGTGAAGTTTTTGAATCAGCTTCCCCCCAAACTGACAACCTTCTTCAGCAGATTCGAAACTTTGATGTAGTAGACATTTCTTCTAACTTTTGAAGTTTTCAGTAAATGACGCGGAATTTGTAGATTAGCAGTAAACCACACAAGGTAAATCTGACTTATTGCGGAAAATCCGTTCGGGGATAACATGCAAGAAATCAACAAGATCTTCTCACAAATATAGATGCTTCACACCAAACAAACCGCGAAATACGAAATGAAACGACTTCCCCTTGAATGTTGCGGTCTATCGGAATAATAATCACTTGTGAATATGCAGTTACTCGATAAAATGACCGTGTGTGAGGCATCATAACATCCTATTTAGGTAACTTCACACACGATAACTCTGTGAAAGTGAGACGATAACACCAAAGTAAGAAATTTGAACCACATATCGTCTCATTTCTTCCCCCTAATTGAAGAAATTCATGAAGGGAAACGGGTTTTCAAAAAAAATCCAAAAACATCAAAGGAGGCAAACACCACCTATACTCTCTACCCCCCGATGTTTTCAATAAATCAGAATCATACACCATGTATGTTGATGATGAATTGGAGACAGCGAAACCATGTATGTCCAAGTAATCGAACAATTGTGAAGTACCATAAATATCTTGTGAGAATCAATTGTTGATAAGACTTATCTACTCGTGTATACTCTTCTCAACTAACTCTTTACCGACCCCATTATCATTCTGACGGCTTTTTGTAGTGACTACTGATGGAGAAAACCCAATATGATGAACATGAGACTAAAGTAAAATAACCCAAACTTGTGACTTAAACTTGCACTATTGTCAGACGAAGAACCCTTTTTCTTATCACCATCGAAAAAGAGTAAACTTAAAATTTCTCAAATTCTCCACACCTTAGTGTGACACTTGAGCACAACAACGTAACTCCTTAAAAGTGATAGTTATAAGCTGTGAGCACAACAACGTAACTCCTTACATCAGGTTCAACTAGATAACTCAAGTCTTTGTCATTCGTAACGGTTAAAGCTCGAACAAGGATCTCGAAGAATCATGCATCCAACCAACCCCGATATCTTCACATACTAAGTACACGCACCCGTGATATCCCACTTCAACCTCAAATAAATGATAAAGAATAAACTCCGTAGTCACATCTTACGGTTACGTACTCAAAACTAGCCTTCATTAATGGTTTGAGTGAACTTTGATAATGGTTTCCCGATCTTGTCAAAATCGTATCCCCGTGAAAATTTGTCATAACCAAAATACCACTCCTTTTCGCCAAAGAATTATACCAACAATTTTCTCAATATATTAAAATACATTTGAATGATTAAATTTCGGATATAAAACCACCTTGGTCCGGTCCATGAATCATTATTCCAATTCATGATGTATTAACCTCGGGCCCAAACTAAGCCCACTCCACAATATTAAGTTGTGGATATTTCAGCCCAGTAACTGATTCAATAGGCACGACCCAAGTCCAACATGTCACATACACGGCCCAAGTGTTCATACAAAAAAACTGGTCCAATTAACCTAAACCCGGGCCCATCTCACATGCCCTAATCCACCGGGTATTTAACACCACTTAAACACACTATAACCCTAAGAGCACAAGGTGTCATAACAAGGCTCAACTTCGTCGTCGCGCCACCTCAGCGCCACATCAGCATCCCATTTTTCCACAACTAACCACAACAAACCCCCTCCTCACTCATAACAAACATCAACCTCTTCATTTGGGCCCCACCACTACCAATTTTTTTTTTATTCAATTTTCACTTCCAAATAAAAACTAAATAAATTCATTTCATTCAAATTAAAAATACAATACATAACACAATAATAAAAAAACAACACGATACGGGAAAAAAAAACAACACATACTACTGGATTTAATCTTCGACATCCCAATTTGGGCAATTTTTCAAAATCTCCCAAACGTGAACATATTTGAACTCCTTTCTACCAAATTGTTGTTGGAAGCTTAGTTTCGCATTTTCGAGATGAGTTTGGTCATTTTGAGCACTTCGACAGAACCGTTTGTAAATTGCGTCGAACCTTTTGCAATCGACGTTAATCCTCGTCCATTTACCCGTGATTGAATTTTTTGTACGATGGTCATCGGTTGTCTGATTATTGAACATATGCATAACGTCGTTCCAAAAAATATTTTCGGAACGGTTATTTTGCATATCCATAGTTTGCGAAATTTCTATCCAAACTTGCGCAAGCAAGATTTCTTCAGACTTGTTCCACTTCAAATTTTGAGACATTTGTGTGTGTTTTTTTTGAATTGATGTAGATGTGAAATAAAATTGTGGTTTTATAGATGTTATTTATAAAGGTGGTTCAAATTCAAAAACCGGGTACTTGAAATTCAAATTTTAAATTCAAAATTCAAATTCAAATTTTAAATTTTAAATTCAAATTAAAAAAACTTGTACTGTTGGGCGGGGTAATTCAAATACAAATTTTAAATTCAAAATTCAAATTCAAATTTTAAATTTTAAATTCAAATTAAAAAAACTTGTACTGTTGGGTAATTCAAATTCAATTTTTAAATTCAAAATTCAAATTCAAATTTTAAATTTTAAATTCAAATTCAAACGGTTAAGTTTTCTATATATAGTATCATACCAGCATTAGTTTCACACACAAATAACACAATTCACACACACACAAAATGTCAAGACTTTTCTTTCTCCCGAGAGAAGTTGCCGGAAACCGCTGAAACAAAATTCCCAAGACGGATCACTTGCCGGAAACCAACTTTCCAACTCAGCCAGAGTTTGAAGTTTACTCAACACCACCGAAAATGTCTTCCGGTGGGGTTTGAAAACATCCCACCTCCCAATTGTTCCAAGTCCACTGTGAAGTCCACAGGTGGATTTTCAAAACCACCACCAGCTGGTTAAGTGAGGCTTCCTAAGCAGCTGAACAAGATGAAGAAAACGTCGGGGAGATCTGCAAGAGCAAGCACGTGAAGAGGCTCGCCTGAGCAGAAGCACGGGAGGCTCGACCTCCAAGACAACTATTTCACATAATGGAGAGTCGATACATTAATAGGGAGTTTTATTCTCCGCCAACAAGTGATGATGGTTTGGACTCGGATGACTCGTTTTTTTAAGTGTTTAGTAGTTTTATTATGTATTTCATGTTTTTATGTTGTTTTTAGGGATCCCTCTGTAGTTTTAATGTTTAAGCTTATTATGTATTTCATGTTTTCGTAATCTTTCAAGTTTCAGTTTTTTGTTTAACCACGAGAAGCTCAAGACTCTCGAAATTTTCAAATCAATAACACTTCATCTTCACCTTATTATATAAAACTTTACAAATCTTAAAAAAAAAAGAGAGAAAAAAAAAACAAAAAAAGTTCGCTGCTATGTCGAAGGTTACCTTCGTCCCCACGATTTCAATTCTCACGGCGAGCCATTAACGAGCAACGATGGCGAGGCTCCACGTAAGCCACGGCGAGGCACAACAACGACCACACCGGATGCTCTAATAACACTCAAAATAATCTGTGCCCCCCATCATTTTTTATCACAAAAAAAACGCAGACAAGCATCTCCTCTTTAGAAACTCATCAAATCGATCCACACAACACTACTCCTATCTTACTTTAACAGATAAACGACAAGAACTTCCAACATACTTCCTTAACAAAAATTGAGCACCAACACCCCTTCATTCTCATGTTCATTCGAAGCACATATACCACAACTTCAAGATCATTTGTGGATACGCAGGTAGGGTGTGTTTTTTGTGTTTTGTAGTTTTTCGTTCATGTTAATGTTAAACCAACGAAATAAAGAAAGAATAAAACATGTTTGTTTTAGTACTTTCTTTGTCACTTTCGAATATTAAAGAAGGAGATACACTTCTCACGGATCTATGATGTAAATGTTCACGCGTATAAGATTTTTGAATGTTGAAACCACTAGTGAACAAACTGAGATCCAATTTTCTTTATTTCTGTTTTGAGTTGTAGATGTGTTGATGTTTAGACAAGATGAGGAAGAGTTGTAGATATAGTTGGTCAGTGATGGTAAAAAAAACTGAAGTCGGTATGGTTAGTTATCCTTTTGACTTGTGATGGTAATTGCTGAAGTCACATAAGGAAATATTTGATTTGGTTAAAAGACTCCGTCTCTTCTTCAAAAAAAAAATTTCGTATTGTTTTTTGAGACATGTGATGGAAAACTGAAGTTTTGAGTTTGTGTTCTCGAGATTAATTATGAAAAGAAAACGAAATAAAGAAGCGCCTTAAGGTATTTAATTTTAAGGTGAAGAAAATGGTTCGTGATCATTTCATAATTTTGGAAAGAAATTTCAAAAGCAGAGGAAGGGCTAAACTCAATTTTACTTTCATTTTCTAAAGTATTTTCTTCTTCATCTCTTTTTTCTGTTCTTACGCGTAAGCAAAGAACCTTAGGCGTAAAGATCTTACGCGTAAGACCTTATGCGTAATCTCTTACGCGTAAGACCTTATGCGTAATCTCTTACGCGTAAACATGGTCTTATGCGTAAACCAGGTTTTAGCGTAAGCTTAGGCTTATACGTAAAAACCTTACGCGTAAAACGATTTTACTCGTAATGTTACGCGTAAACAAAAGATCCTTATGAGTAACTTTCCAAGTTACTCGTAACAAATTTGAAGATGTCTCCTTAGGCGTAAAAATAGGGTTTTGACCCTTTGTTGACTTTTTCCGACCATATTCAAACCAATCTTGAGAAAACCCAGAAAAATGATATCAAAAGACCTTTAGTTACGCACTTTGACCACGAGAAATGACAAGATGAATAATATGACCACTTGACCTGACCACGAATGTTTCACTAAGATTGTGTACAAAGAATGTCATAAAAGATGAGTTTCAACTGTTTGGACAAAAAAATATTGGCACAAAACAGTATTGAAGACCATAAGACATTTTTGACAAAAAAAATACACAAATTGTTAAGAAATCTGTTTAAACACCACCAATTTGTAAAAAATTAACAACTTTGATTAAAAACAGATTTCAATACAAGATTTTGACAAGATAACATCACCAAAAATCAACTCATGATAAAAATCCGACCTTGCTCTTGATACCAATGTTAGGATCGATTATATGGATGATTTGGTGAATCGGGAGGTCTTGGAAGATGTGAGGACACCATTTTCAAGTTAAAGAGAGAAACTAGAGAGAAGGGAGAGAACTATGTGTTTTATTATTAGGAAATGTGAAAATTACACTAAGAGTCTCACCCTCCTAGGAAAGTCTAGGAGGGTATTTATACCCAAGCGCATACAACTATGGCAAATTGACATAACAAGCCCATGTGTTTAAGCTAACAAAGATAGAAAATGTAATCCCGCCAATGTCGTTCCATTTACGAGTTAGGAGCGATTCCAACAGCTTCTTTTTTTATCAACCATCTTATTTTTTGAACGGCAACAGAATATAGATTAACAACCATCTCCTACTTGTTTTAATAACCTATCCTACACACCCCTTACTATATCTAAAAGGAACCAGTCATTTTCCTCCTATATAACATGAATTCCTTCATTATCACATCAATGTCTCTTATCATGCATCACCTAATTGACCTTAAGCCTTTTTAGGAACTCAGAGTTTTCATTCGGTACAAAAAAGCAATATCAAAAATTTTAATCCATCTAAAAAACTAACTAAATGAAGTATTGTTTATTGGCCAAAAAACTACTAACCTTACTTTTTTCACTATGGCATGGGATAAATACCATCTTCCCATGGTCATGTCTTAGTAGCTGCACCAAATGGTCGCGTTAGACTTTTTTTCTTCTTCTTTTGCATAGACAACACACATTAAAAATATATAAAGAATATACTTTTGTTGTCTTGGGAAGGGATCCGATAAGAAAAAACTAAAATAAGAAGAATTTCTAGCCACACATTTCAAATAAGAGGAAGAAATTTAAGGGGAGATGCATCTATTTTTGTAGGTGCATCTGAAATGAGTGGTTGTGGTTTCTTCTTATCATTCTTCTTTTAGTTTTACTTCTTATATGATCCTAACTCTTGCTGTCATTGCTTCTTTACTTTATTTTGGAGCACATGTCTCCGCCTGCGAACAATAAACATTCCAATCAACTCATAAAAAGTGTAACATTTATTCTTAGTATATTAAATTGAAAATCTTATAAGTATTTGATGACCTAGAACTGCCAAATTAGAATATGAGCAAACATGTGAGTTGTTTGAGAAGCTCTAAGCAAGTATCTTTCAACCAACAGCTGCAAATTCATGGAATTGTAAATAATGTAAAGTTCTGGGAACATATATTAACGCAGTCAAAGGTGAATTTTGGTCAAAACACAGGAAAAGCAATCTTGCATGCTGAGCAATAAGAAAAAACAAATACACACTTAGTAGAACTAAAACACTAATTGAGCTTTAAAGGTTAGTATTTCTAAAGGTGACATTTTGACCCATTTACCTATATATGAGTCAAATTAGGTTGTGTTCTATGTCAAACTTGTTACTCCCCCCGTCCCTAAATAAATGTTTACTATTGACTTTTGAAGTTCTTTTTGTTCAGATTTTATCTTAAATATTTTTGTTTGTGTTATATAATACTCGATGAAAATTATACCAAATTAAAATACATTTAAAGCTCAATTCATTCATATATTTTGCATCAAATATTATATAAGATAAACAAAAATATTTAAGGTCAAAGTTTAATAAGTAAGACTTCAAAAGTCAAAAGTGGACACTTATTTAGAGACGGATGGAGTAATAATAAGGCAGCTAAAAGGAACATGTCAGATAGGTGGAAAGTTAAACGAACAACATTTCTAATGCATACATACTTCTAATCATTTTAACCAAATATTCAGATGAATATTGCAACAATGTTGTTTCCGTAACTATAATTAAAGGGTTAATCTTTTATATAGTAAAAAAAAACCAATAGCCGTCACCATGCAACGTATGAGTAATTCAATAATTATACACTATGGGAATCTTGATCTTCAACTTTAGTACCATAGAGCCATTGGCCTCCAACATCATGATTTTTTTCCAAGACCACCACTTTGTGCCCTTCTTTGTTGAGCTCCGTTGCGGCTACCAATCCCGATGGACCACCACCAATATCACACACATACCTCAGTGGATTCCTTACTAAAACCATATGTGCGAGCGTGTGTTTAAAGGGTGAGTGAGTTGAGTGCATATTGTGTAAAGGTTGAGAGTTGTTTTATAGTGAAGTTATGTTTAAAAAAAAAGATTGCTTCTAAAGAAAAACAAAGTCAAAAAAGCAGTTTCTTACATCAAAGTCAAAATCAATTGATTGGTGTTTTTTGTCCCTTCTTATTTTAGCATATGCTAAATCTGTTTAGCTTTCTAGTTATGCATTACATGAAATCATATGCTATAAGGGTACGAACGTACGAAGAGGAAGATCGTGGCGAGGTGTTTTTATGTTGAATGGTCTTTTTCCTTTGTATGAAATTGAGAAGAATTTGATCTTCCGGTTTTTTATTTTACTTTTGCACTCATCACAAACTATCAATTATTGATTGTGTATTGTTTGGTTTTTTTTTACATCTAAACTAAAAGACAAACTTCTATGGATTTTGGCCAAATAAAGAAATAATTAGTTCTAATTATTTTGAAAATCCACAAAAAACTAAATTAAAAAAATTTATTACTCAATAAGGAAAGGTTGAATTTTTGGAAATACGAAAGTCCCCATTTGGGTTTTGTTTTATGATATAAAAGATTGAAATGTAAATTGTTTCGGCTGTTTTTTTATCTTTTTAGTGTGAATCTATCCGTGAAACATAATTAAAAGCTATATCTTTAGGAAAATTTGTCAAAGTGTAACATAAGAAAAAATTTATTCAACTTTGTTGCAGATTATTACAACTAAGATACTGAATCATGTGTTGTTGTTTTTACCATTCTGCACATACTCAATTTTTTTTTTTCATATATTCATCATTTATTTAATAGTTCATTAATCTCAAAATGTTACATAATTGACCATATATTCTCACACGCCCCTCTAATATTCTTGAAAATTACACCGGCTATACCGTCGTGATAAGAATCCTAATAACGAAACAAATGAAATGGTCTAGTGACTCTTCAATTAAGAACAAAAGGTATAATAGTAAAACAATTTATTTATAGGAGGTCAAGTATTTAGTCTTTACTAAATACACATTTGAACATACTCCGTTCAAATATTATTGTTCACATTTCTTTTATAAAATGTCTTAAATTGATTGTCCACTATAAAAAATAGATCAGAAATTTTGATGTAGATTAATATATTACTCTTACTTGATACTATTATTACAAACTTTAAAGAAAACTATAATTAATTAGTTAAAGGTAAAACTATCATTTTGTATAGAAAAATAATAATATATGTGTTTTTTTTGTCGAGAAAGTTATCAAGTAGAAAAATGGGGATAAAGCCATACAATAACAACGAACTTTTTTAAATGTACCGATTTGTTACATGAACTTTTTTTGTTCCACTTAATGTAACAAATTTTATTATTTTGTGTTAATCTGCACCATGAAACTTGTTTTACCGGAACCATCTACTTTAATCCTACATGGACATGCCACGTAGGATTTTCACTAACATAAATTTATTTAGTATATTAAGAGTAGATTACATGGGTCGTCCTCGTGGTTTGTCCAAATTTCATCTACTGTCCCTAATAGTTTTTGAAATTATGAAAAATAAAAAATTGAATTTACGAATATTTGAAAATAAAAAATATAATTTATAAAATTGCATCTATCGTCCCTAAAACTAATTTTTAAAAATAAAATTAGAATTTTTGAAATTACGCAAAATTTTATAATTTTTTACTTAAACATTTTTAAATCTATTTAAACAAATATTATTATAAATATTTATAAAAACTATTAATGAACCAAAAAAAAATTTGAAAGCTATTTTTTTAGTAACTTAAACTATTCACAAATTAAAAACTTGAAAGATTAAAAACTAGTTAAAACAGCCGAAACTTTTTATATATTTTAAGAATATTTAAAAGCAAAACTGCAATTTAGTGGTTTAAAGTTAAGACTTTTTAAAAATTCATAAAAATAAGCAAAGCGAATCTTTTCGGTGTTTTATAATTTTTTTTTAACTAATAGATTAATTTTGTAATAACTTAAATTATTCATAAAATCTCATTATTTTAAGTATTTTTAAAAATTATAAAAAATTTTGACTATCTTAACTTGTTTTTAATCTTTCAAGTTTTTACTTTTTTCAATGTTGCAAAAATCGTGAATCGGTAGTCGGGCGGTCGACCACCATGCGAGTAGTAATCGGTCAAGGCGGGATTAATCGGTGATTAATCGGATTGGCATTTCCTGCAAGTTTTAGGTATTTCTGGAGACCAAACTAAAGATCTTAATTGATTCCAAGCCTACTATGTTTCCAAAGCTTAATAAAAGGCTCCAATTCTGATTATGAGGCTCATTGTGCGTTATAAGTGAAATAAACGATCACCATTGTACGTCATAAGTGAAATTATTATTTTTTAAAGTTGACCGATTCGACTGATTTTTTACCGATTCGGCCGATTTTTAACCGATTCGGCCGATTTTTGACCGATTCGGCCGATTTTTTTACTTGATATATTTTTGACCGATTTTCAAAATTCTACAAGATTTATGGCCGATTACCGATTAATCGGCCGATTCGGCCGATTTTTGCAACACTGATTTTTTTATAGTTATAAAAAGAAAAACAATGGGTTCATTCTTAGAGCACAAGGTATGGGATGCCATTGGTGTGCTAAATGCATGTCATTCGTGTGCCAACCATACCGGAGCATCGTGCCATTCGTGAGCCAAACGTTTTGAGCCAATGCAATGGCTCAAGCCATTTGCATTCTTGTGTGTTTTTTTTCTTTTCTTTTTTTTGTATTGTGAGTGAGTGAATATTTTTAGTGGGGTATTTTGTAGGACCCGATAACATGTTAGTGGTGTGTTATGAGGGATGGTGTTTTAGTTAGTGGTGTGTTATTGGAGGTGTATGATGTGGCGCTGAGGTGTTATACCAATAACATGTTATTGGTATTATTACCTTGTGCTCTTAGTTTTATATAATTATTTTCTTTTTATAAAACTTAAATATTTTTTAAATAGATTTAAAAACATTTTAAGTAAAAAAGGTTTATAATTTTTTTTTATAATTTTAAAAATTTGTTTATATTTTAAAAAATTAGTTTTACTTCGGTTTAGTTTTTGTAAAAGCTCTTTTGTTTTAATTTAAATAGATTTAAAGACAATTTTAATTAAAAAAAAAAGTTTGTAAAAATTTTGTTTGTGTTTTAAAATTAGTTTTACTAAGGTTAAGTGTTTTATTTTATTTATTTTATTTTTTTCCCTAAATCTTTTTAGTTTAAATAGATTTAAAAGCAATTTTAAGTTAAAAAAAAGGGTAAATTGCAAATTACGTCCCTAATATTTTTTGAAAACGCAAAGAATTCCCTGAGACGAAATTTGTTGCAAAACAGCCACTAATGTTTACGTTTTTTGCAAAACAGCCACCGAGAGGCACTGTTTGCTAACGGGCGTTAGTGATCTTGTTAGTTAAGGTCAAAAAGCATGTGAAATGACTAATATACCCTCGTTTTCTTCCCTAATTTGATTTTCTTTTGAATTTGCAATTATTATCCTTTACCACCACCCCCCTCCACCACCACCACATTATGTCGAGTTTTTTAAATGACCATTATTTTTTCAAAATATGTTACAAAAATGTTTAGTATATCACGTTACTAGTTGTAATACTCGTGCACGCACGGGGTTTTTTCTAAAATTTTTATTATGTATTATTATCGATTAAAATTTTAAATTTTGTTCACAAAATATAGCAAAAGCTAAAAAGCTGTATTATATCAAACTTTTATCTTTTATTAGTGCATTTATATACATCTTAGGTTACACACACAATGTTACAATTACATTTCTTAATATAAAGTTATAAAAAACAGACCCATGGTTGGAAATTCAAAATCATATACCACATTTCAAACTTTATTAATATTTTTCTTCATAGAATACACAATGAGTTATGCTATTTAGACCTACAACACAAGCCTAAATATATATATAATACATAAATCACTTGTACAATTGCATTAAGTACTTTCTATCTCTAAATTCACATCAATCAGTTTTTTAAATCAACCAATCAAATCATTTGGTTCATTTGTAGGCATGATTAGTAGGTTCAACAATCATTTTTCATACACAATATAAAAAAGTAGATAAACATGGAAACGCTACATGCGTTCCAGTTTTTTATAGTCATGCATCAAGAAAATCCAAGCAAGAATTATGATGAACTAAAATCAAGACATAAATCAAGTATAGTTAGGTTATTATATACTGATTTTTGATGTTGTATATTTTAATTGATATAGTGTTTTTTTTAACTTTTGTTTAATTTTATGTACTTATTTTATAGAAGTGTACAATTTAACATGTATATATGCACTAAACTTATCAAACCATACAGAAATTGATTTGAGTTTGCACACCATCAAATAAATTAAAATATGGCATAAAGTAACATTAATATATTTGTTATTCTAAACTAAACGAATTTCTTGGTATCATGGAATGCTCGTTTTTTTTTCACCTTGAGACATTTGTTGTTGCTGCACCTGAAGCGAATAAATGACATGATCCTTTCGAAAGACGATGCTAAGCACCCTCTATAAATAATTAGAGTTGCATGAAAATCAAACAAATTAATAGTTCCACATATGGTTACTACGTCGCAAAGGAAAAAATGCTAAAGGATACTGTTTCAAATACCCAGTAAAAGAAATGGACATATAATCATCTTTTAGCACTATCACGGGACATAAAACACGACCACCAAAACCTGTAGAAATAATCACCCGGTGAAGCCTTTATGAGCACAAAAGCAATTCTAAATCATGTTTGTATATAATCTTTACATAACCATCTCAAAATGTAGCTCATGTTTCCTTTAATAGATAGAACTCAATTGCTGAAGCAGTTTTTGCTTTCATCAATTTAATGTACAAGCCAAAAAGTCAAAGAAATGACGACTGGCTTAACATCTTGTTATATGTCCATAATTCTTGATGATGAACATAACTCTCTTATAGTTTGTATTTATGTACCTTCAAAGATATGCTCTTCGTGGGATAAATCCCTAATATTGGTACCACTCATATAACTCAAGTGGTAGTCCCATCAAGCATTCAGTTAACATTCTACTATGTATATGAAAGACATTTGAGAGGTCTTACTTTCAGTTCTCCTGCAGGCAAGGATCAGGTTTATCATGTAAATGAGGTAAGCCAGTAATGAAGGGACTTATAATTCAAAAAATTCATCGATAGTTGAAGTGAATAATGACATACCAACATAGTGTATTTGAAAGCCCGTTTAGTAGAGTAACATAGGTAGAGTTATCATTCATAGTTTTTGCCTCTGTGCAATTAATATATAAGTCCTCGTTAGCAAAGTGACAAATGGTAAGGTGTTAAGTCTCGTGGACTACTAACTTAAAAGAACATCAAGACTAACTTGTGAGGAAATGCAGGAGTCAATTTCTCACAATAAATTTACTAAACATGTATAACCAATATAAAATAATAGTAGGTCGAGCTAATTTTCTAACTCTTCTAAAATCACGTGATCTAGTACGTGAAGCCAAATCGCCAACATTGAGACTTCTACTACCATGGCGGTCATCATAACACTACATTTTCTAAAACAACAAATAGATTAAAACACAAACATGAACTATAAGAATCCAACATAAATAAAAGCCCTAAGGAGATTTTAAAAAGCAATAAGCATATCATAAGTTTTGATAAGCAATCTAAACACCTCCTGTGCTCCTAACTTTTGCGTTGAAACAACCATTTATTATATATTGGTCAATATCTACATTATAACACACATATTGTATACTCACCAACAATTTTAAAAGAAAAAAAAAGGCCAAACTAACAAAACACCAAAAACCCAATTCATTACTTCATATTGCAACCACTATCTCTCAAGACTTCAATCAAACACTTGAGATAGTAGGATCCATTATCAGTGTACTTCAAAATGACCATCATAGAATTAGTTGTGAAATTGGAAAACATGTAGCTTACGGTCGATAAAACGCTAGATGGCGTGTAATCTCTCTACTAAAACTTCCCAACAATAGAAAGATTATATATTAGCCACACCATCTATTTTGTAGTATTCATTTTTTTTTCATCTCAGCATGCTAATGAACATGTTTCATCTTTTTCTATGAACAAAGGTACAATAGGTTTCTATTGTGTACTTTCATGTTTATAAACATTTGTAAAAAGAAATAATTGTTATGCCTAACTAAAAGTATGTGAGATGCAAAATAACTTACAAAAAAGATGCATTATAAGTTTATTAGTCTTTCCCTACCGCATATATATGTGCTATATTATTCGAATAGTGAAAAACCATGGCCTTTTTTGAATAATATGGTTTAGTTCGCATAACGCGAGTAATTTTAAACATATGGGTAATGTTACCATATTTTAATCATTGGATAAAGCTTTGGTGTTGCTGTGACGTTTATGGGTTCTACATTTATGGTGTGTTTTTCGATTATATAGGTATTACGAACAGGGGAATCACGCCAAGCATTGCTGTATTATTTGCAGTACACGAATAATATTCATCATGGTTAAATCGTTAATTTAAGCATACATGAACTAAAACAATGAATAACTATATTCACCATTATACCTAGAATATCTAAAATTGATAACAAAAATCTGATTATAATCCAGTATTGGCTTTATACTTTAAGTCCTAAGATCTTTGCATCATTATATGTATCTTATAGAAGCTCTAATCCATCACAAAGCACTTGGATACCTTTATAATTCCTAAAAAGGGTTTTAGCAATGAAAACCGGTCGAATACATCCTAGATTAGAGCTCTGGAGTCATATATACAAAAGGCATTTACGCCAACGCTATTGATACCTTAAGTGAGGCCCTTAGATAATTCATGCTATTACAATTGTACTTAGTTTACTAAAAACTCTAGATAGTAGCATATGTGGATGTAAAAGCAATAAGACCTCATTTTTAGACCCCTGTTGATTTCTACTAAAAAGTGTTTAAATCTCATTTATCTTATAACTTGCCTTCAAAAACAATGGTAAATGCAATAGAAGTTTAAGTAATTTAATAACTGAGAATCAAGCATTATTTCTAAAACAAAAAAGAGTTATAATTAGCATTGTTCAAATTTATAAAGCTGTTTGTTTTATTTACTATTCGAACAGCTATAAAAGCTACTAAGATACTTAAAGATTAAAGGTCATCAAAGAAATTAATAACCTTTTTTCGCTCATCAAAATAAATTTGTGGTGTAGAGTTCATATGAGAGAGTTGACATCACATTGAACTTCTGCGTCTAAGGAGCCATTTGACCTCAACGGGTTCAAATTGACTAATAATATCAGTGTCGGCTTCTTCATTCATTATGGATTCCATTGCATAACACCCGATCAGATAATTATGTCCCTAAAATAAAAGAGGGAGAATATTAATATACTAAATAAACCATGCGAAAACTTTCATTTAGTCGTGGATCTAACTGAGAAATCAATTATCCTCCAAATATAGCATGAAATCCATTACACACTGATTTAACGGCATAAAAATTAACTTAGATTATGCTTATATAGAGCAATAAATTATACCAAAGAAGACTAACTACAAAGAAAAAAAATGCAAATCAGTAATATTGGTTGACTCTTTCTCCTTTCTTCTATCTAAGTTCATACAAAAAATGCATTGAATAAGATCTTAATTTATATAATAAGTTTAATGAATGAAAGGTGTGAATAAATAGGGATTCTACAAATAGGGCAGCGTGTTACGTGTGAAATTTAATAGTTATATGTTTCGATAATTATAAGATTATATGACCTATTTACCCTTAAAAAGGTCACACACCCGCAAAAGCAGACATCAAATTTACAATTAAGGTATGCACTTACATGACAACAAAGACACGTTTTTATATACACCACATAACCACTCTACCATGAACAACATGTGGACATGCTAACATAATTACACACAATTGAAAAACCCAAGTTAAGGATCAAAAACCTTCAAGCTCATGAATGATGACTATAGGAATAGTTTTTGGAACTGCAGGATTGCTTTTGTCAATGTGCATTGACAGTTTAATTTCTGCAGTTTACACGAGCATTGAAAATTAAACCACCTCGATTCTTGAAGACCGGTATCAAATTTAAGAATGTTATGGTTACGCGTTCACAGACCCCAGAATTACCGAAAACGTGTTGAGATTAAGCATAGAATGATATGAGGTATTAACTATCTTATACAAAACTAACTTATATGTGTTAGTCTTACCATATGTTTTTTAAGCACTCTCTCCGAGCAGGTACCTATATACTAATCTTTTTCCATATCTCTACTACAACTATGGAGGTGCGTGGATGCGCGTTTTCAAATTGATTGACTAAGACGTAAGGGAATCCACATCAGATGATTAGACATAGGGATTTCAAAATCATAAGAATCCAAACTTTACCAACAATCACTATCTAACTGATCATATAAAACATTTACTCTTGATATACAAATTGGCAAAATATGTAAACAATGATAAAAAAAATCATATAAGTTGGGAACCTAAGATAAAATCTAACAAAAACACTGATGAAGCAACAACAAAGATGAACATTTCATTCATTTGATAACAATCCACAAAAAGAAGAAAACGATTAAGAAGAATCGACTGTAGAGTATTACTTTCATTGGGGGGTGACCTCTAACTAAAAGACATAGAAAAGCAAGCTGTGAAAATGAAGATTGTAAAATAAAAGGGAAAAGGCAAATGAAATAGTATTAACCACAATAGCAGGCAAGTCTACCTCAAAGAAGGTTCTATGACAACATCAGCATTATGATGAGTAGATTCAATCATGGATAAAGGTCCAGAATCATCTAGACTAGCATCTAAACTTCCAAATATAAACTGATTTTTATACTTTTCAGGAACTTAGAGATAATCAAGGATATAGGTTATGATATAAGTTTTGAATAGGTGAACGACCTCGAAGAAATACGTTACCACCTAAGTACCAGGTGCACACATACCACATGGTAATCTAGACTTAGCTAGTATGATCATATATATCAAAGAGAAATCCATATTTTTACTTGTGATAGAAGACTTCAGCACATATATTACCCGAGTTGCATTAGGTGAGCCGAAATACGAAAGTCACAAAAAACATACAATCCAAGATTGAATCAAGCAAGGCATAATATAAAAAATGATATTTAGGATGCATGATATATATGTACAAATAAAACATGAACTTGATAATAAAAAAGTAATTCCCTTAGTCTAAAAATATAAGTAGCATGTCAATTTTTAAAACTAAAAAACTGGTGTAAACACATGGAAAGCTATATAAAAAAGTGACATATTTTTACTTATGATATATGCTGAGCATGATCTAAATCTCTAGCCAAGTCAATATGAGGACCCCTACTCCTGCATTCCAACCCTCCCAAATTTATAAAACACCATTTATTTTAAAAGGATGTCATAATGAAGACAGTCAAAAAGGAAGCTTAGTGCAATTTACACTTTTGATTGCTCAAGAGATACCTCGATAAATGTAGATACTCGGTAAAACTGTGGTGAATATGACTCATCTAGCGATAAACACTTGGTGAACCAGTTTATCATACACATATAACCAAAGATAATTATTTAGGCATATCATACAATCATCAATACGACACTCATTAATCAAAAACAAAAACCATTATTCCATAATTAATAATTAATGAAAATCGAATTAGAATTTGAGGATACATCACATACAAATCATCAGGTATTAGTTGCATCCCTGCAAACATCAATCAACACAAATAAATCAAATTAAAATTTAAAAAAGAATTGGAAAAATTAGATTTTACAATATTATCATACCTTGTGATTTTATTCATCATAATATAGCAAACCCATTTAATTCATCCTTATTTATAACCTGCATGTTGATCATCTTCATCGATTATTAGGGTTTTTTTATTTCTTTGTTAGGTTATGCGAAAAAACGTATGGAATATAAAAAAGATGATATTGATTATTATTGAGGGTTATGAGCATTTTTATTTATAACTTTGGCCCAAAACTATTAACTAATGAATATTAAGGACATGTGTATTTTTTATTTTTCTTAATCATCTAATACAAAAACGATTTTTTTAAAGTTTTGGTTAAATAAGGAAATATTTAGACTTCTTTTTTATTAAATATTGTTAGGTCACTAGTTTTACCAGACAAGCTTACAAGAAAGAGATAAAGGCGATTGAACAATAAACCAAACACACACACATACGATATAGTAAGACAGTTACGCGTAGGGCATGAGTGAAAGGAATAACTTGAACAACCAACCCTCAAGTGAGGGTTATTACATAGTATTTATAGGAGGGAAGCTAGGGCAATACTCCTAGTCCCTTCCTTTCTCCTATGGGCTTGGGCCTAAGCTCATGGGCCTTCTACATAAGCTTAAGGCTAATAACAAACATAAAGGCCATAATAAGCTAACTATTACATATGAGTAACTAACACTTGAATAACGTTTAGTAGTGATTCCAACAATCTCCCCCTCAAGTGTTATTACATATGAGTAACAAACACTCAAGTGTTGGTGATGAAAAACGGTGAAGGCGTTGATGTAATAGTAGCTTTGACGCCTTCTGACATTCTTCTTTCTTGTGAGAAGAATTGCCTTGATTTGAACCATCTCCCAGTGTAGAGAGATTGTTATCTTTGAACAGTTATGCTTTGACGTCATCTTTAACTTTGTTCTTTGATCATTGTTCTTTGTGATGAAAGTGATAGTATGTTGTTATCTCCATCAGTTCCGCCAGTCTGCTTCACGCTCCAGTGTCTCCACGCCATTCTTCAACATGCTCACATGCTCTTTTGACGTTGGAATTCAGATCGATGAAGTTCTTTAAGTCTTTAAACTTTGTAGATTCTTTGACTTTGACGAAGAATCATTCTGACTTGTGTTGCTTTTGAATAAAACTTCCATTAGTGATGATGTTGGCGTGAGCATGAGAAGAATTTGCACGATCATTCCGCTCCAGAGCTTCCATAAGAAGTAAACATAAAAACGGTTAGTAATAAGCGGATTCCGCACTTACAAGTTTGAACTTCGAGAGTGTTAACAACATAGTGTGAAAACACAACTCTAATTCTACAAAGGCCGCTCTGAATCGGAGTCCCACAAGTGAGATAACACGATGTACCGAAGTACACCTACGATTCGATGAGTCGCCGAGGTACAATCAAGCATCACCTCACGATCGTAGACCGCTTTGAGACCACTAAGCGCAATCCACGGGAGTTGCCGGTTTAATTCGCCTGCCGTGGTCGTTTGATGTTGACCCTGGCTGGAGTTTCCATTCAATCACTGAGGATCACAAATGTGAACCTCTCATAAATGTTCTCGACAGATTGCTAAGATCTGTGAAGGACTCGATAATGTACCACCGAAATTCTTATTGTTGAATATCAAGTGATGAAATGTCAAGTGTACCTAAGAGATCTTTTGATGAATCTCGTGGCTCTAGACTCAATAGTGCTTTTGGTTTTCCCCGAGCGGAGACTAGGGATAGAGTCTCCTTCTTCAATACCAACAATCTCTAAGAGAAAGCCGATAGTTTACGTAGGGTTCCCTGTGAGAATGAAACAAGCTTCGTTTGAGAGAAACTTGAGTGGCTAAGAAGGTTTAGTGCATGCGCCACCGGGTCCATGACGACTTTTAATCTTCAATACCGTGTCATCAAGTGACAACCAAGAGTATATGAATTGAACCCGATGTCCGCCCTAAGTTGAATAATCTGGAGGGCTATTTCTTTTCACCCTTTTCTTTGCATTTCTTTTAATTCTTCAACTCCTTCTTTCTCCAATTCTCATTTTCTCCTTTTTATAATCATACCTAAGGACTTCTAAATACTAACTATTTGTGGTGTCCTTGGGTAGATCCATCCGACTCTGGCGGATCATAGGACGGTTATTCCTAACCTTAGTCACCTTATAACTCCATGACTAACCTATGTTGCCATTAAAACCATCATGTGAAAAATCTCTCAAAGTGTTTGTGAATGAAAACATTTTAGTACCACTGTTGAGATAAGATTTTGCATAAATACTCCCTCTCCACATGTGCTTAAGAGTTTTAACGGTTAAAATGCACAAAGGAGGAAAGAGCGCACATTTTGAATTGATTCACTCAAGATAGACAATCCCCCGCGAGACACGGTTACGTTAAATAGTTAAAGAGATACATTGTCAGCTTTTAGGTGACAACTAGCTCTAATAACTACCTTGAAGGTGTAGACAATCCTCGAAAGGTTGTCAAACCCGCCAGAGTTCATGTCTACCAAGAGTTTCTCGAATGGTACATTCTACTCAGACAAGTCCTTTGCGAGACACGCTTTACATCACTAGCTTAACTAGCTTGAAATTATTACCCGTCCCGACAAGTCTTTTCGAAGTTACTAACAGCTTAAGATCTCACAATTCATGGGTTAATTCTATAGCACAAAGATTCATTTGCATTTACACAACATATTTCTTATCACGTATTTTCTCCCCTTCAAAAATGGCATATAAAATGTTATTTTTGAAAAGTTGAGAATAAATATGACCATTTCGAAAGTGTTGCGGAAGAATGACCACTGTGAACAATTTGTGAACAAAGTTTTAAGTCATACTCCCCTCAACGAGTGAAATAAACGGTTGAGGTTTTGAAAATCATAAGGGAAAGTACTTGTTCTTTTGAGCAAAACCTTGAAAATGAAAGGTTTGATAGGTTTTACTCAAAAGTAAGAAGCTTTCGCTCCTTTTATAAGGATTGTGGCAATCAAGCGCACTCACGGGTCCTTTATTTACAAGAACGGGTTGTACACTGTAATGTGTGCACAAGCCATAGACATAAGTAGATCATACATCCAAATTTATAATGAAAGAAGCAGTTCAAGGGGTACCATGTAGTCCAGAGATGTCGCCAGGAGTGTGAATCGGGCGTTGAAAGCCGATGATGTTTCTCCCGGGTCGACCACCAACATAGCTTTCCAGTCTTCGAATCGATCCCTTCTATACAACCGCTCATCAATCATGGTGATGATCCTCTTCACGCCCCTTCATCCCGAGAATTCCATCGCTTAGGAGACCCGATCTTTTGGTGTATATCCTTCAACCGTTAAGCCAATCCGTCCCTAACCATCTTCAAAGTGTGATCTCCAAACTTATGAAGATCTATGCACGCCATCAAGCAATTTTTTGAAGTTCACCGCGTAAACGAACGCCGAAAGGTTTGCTGATGAGCGTATATTGTGGAAGCCGGTTGAGGTCGGGTAAGATCAAGCTTGCGGTGGAGTGAAGTTGACACGGTCCGATAAGATTCAACCGCCACTAGAGATCTTCTACACGCTCTTGGATAACTATGCGCCTCGATGAAGATGAGCAATGACTTGATGAATTCACGCTAGGTACTGCAGCTGGAGAATTGTCTCATTCGACCCTGTACTTTGGCAAGGTACATGTCTTCGATGTCGTTGATAGACAAATTCTCAAAGTTAGCCTTCGAAAATGCATAATCCCTTTCATCTTGTCGTTTGACCACAATATTCTTTAGGAATGTGTAGTCCCACTTAGATGAAAGATCAACGTGTTTGATGGCAACGATATTTTTAGAACTGAATACACGCATGTTGAGACTTCAACCCGGCAGCTTCGTAGTAGATTCTTCGGCTCCGCCAATGATGAATCCCATACAATGCATCTCGGTCGTAGGCTTCCACTTTGTTGGAGAACAAGTGATTGGCACGTTCCTCAATGGCTATCCAGCGCTTGAGTATATAGTCAGCGGGAATGGAAGTGTCAATGATGTAGCGTATTTCCTTGAACCATCGCCACCATGTAGAAGAAAATCCAAGTCTTGGAAATATCGGAATCCTTGGTTCATTGGCCAATTGTTGGTAGAGGTTTTGACCAGTCGGTGTAGTATGGAGGGTTGTCCCGCTTGGTGAAGTCGATGTTTGCTTCTGGGTTGAGCCAATCCATGTTGTTAGACATAGCTCGAGCAATGTTTTCAAGGTGATATTCGACCTCGATGGCACTTTCTCGAGCTATCTTTCCACAGTTGAAAAGCTTCATTCTTGATTCGCCTCAACTCGAATTTCGTCATCTTCTTCACATGGAACTTTTCTTGCATAATCTTAGCATGCTCCAATGTATTACCGCTCACCAGATCTTGACCTTCTTCATGGTAGGGAGTGGAATTGACAAGTGTAGAAAACCATTCAAATTCCTCTATGGTGTCTTCATCTAGCCATGATAGGACGCCCGCTTGGGCTTTTTCTTCTTTTCTTAGGCCTAGATGAGGGTTCAGGTTTCTTTACTTGTTTGGGAGAGGTGGGTTGTTGTAGGGGCTCATGGTGTTCTTCATCGCCACCACCCGTATACTCAAAGTAATCACCGGTTTTTGAGTCCGGGTTGGTGTCTCGTAATCATGAGGTTTATTTGTAGAAGAACGAGGAGGAGACCTTTGTTGAGCAGGAGGCCGTTGGGGAGGAGGTGGCATGGAAGATGATTCACCGACTTATTTTGTCGCTTAGCTTCATCATTCTTATCCTGATCCTTATCTTCATCGTCTCTAGGACGCTTTGGACCTTTTAGCTTCAATCTGCATGCTTCTTGGAGTTGGTAGTCCAAGAATGCTTGAAACAACTTTCCTTCATCGAAGTAAATGTCCCATCGCTTAGACATTTGTGTGACAAGCTTGGCCACCAATTCATTATCCGAGAAAACTACAGGATCGGATGGATTGATTGTGACGGTTAAGGGTGTTGATCTTATAGTTTGCTTGGCTATCTGCATAAGATTCGATATAGTTGTTCCGTAAACAACTCCTTTGTGACTTTAGGAACGATATCCGTAAGGTACTTGTGAGTGTAGCCTTCATCATTCTCGTCCATTTTCCCTTGTAGATCATCCCGCATGAGCTTCAGATGTATTCCCTTTCATTCTGCATCTTGTCATTCTCATCATGTAGATATCTGATTTGGTCAAAGAAACCAATTCAGCTTTCAGAGCATGTCCTTCTTTCTGACTTGTTGGACAGCTTTCACAATTCTTTCATGAGCATGAGAAATCCAAGATCGAGGTGGCTTCTTCACAGATTTGGATGATGATTTGGTTGATCTTTTTGATGGTGGTGGTGAAGAGTGAGACGAAGAATCTGATGATGATGAGATATGAGGAGACTCTGGATCCTTCGGAGGTTCAGAGGTTTTCCTTTGATCGAGCAGGACTATCTAGAAGAAACTTATCATAATCGTCATCTCCGGACTTATCTTTTTCTTCACTTTTCTCTTCGCCATTTCTTTGTCACCCTCATCTTTCTCGACTTTTCTTTAACAGTTCCTCAAATTCATGCTCAATAGTTTCTTCCACAGGCTTTTGTTGTTGCTCCAAAGTGGTGGCACCAGATCCCTTATCGGGTTGATTAACCGCATCGTGACCGTGTGAAGGTTGAGTCAGACCACTTGATCTCCTGGCCACCCATTTGTTCTATTGCAAATTCTTTTGCCGCGTGTTGGAGTCTAAGGAATTTGAATTTCTTCCTGTATGAAGTATCCAGTTGCTCTTCTTCTTTATCTGAGCTTTCATCATACGGCACAAGTACAGAGTCTTCCTTTTCCTTTGTCACCGGTGGACTTGGAGGTTTAGCCGAAGGAGGTGTTTCGTTGCAGCTTTAGAGTAGAGGACCTCCTTGTCCTGATTATGTATCTTCGAGCTTTCGTCCCAAGAGCTTTTGTGGTTCAGTGTAGGAATAGGAGCAGCCCTTGAGGGAACTTTCTTCTTTGGAGTAGGTTTCCTCTTTGGGACCTTCCTTTGACTCTCTCAGGCTCAATGCACTTCCAAGACTTCCTCTTCGGTTCTCCGAGTAGGAGTTCCGTAAGGCTTTTTCATCGAGATGACCAACTTTGCCTTCTCATCCGCTACTTGATACCTTTTGTATGTTTCAAGCTTTTGATTTCATTAGTCGAAGGTGATCAGCAAAGACGGCACCTTGTTTCTTTGTGGACAATTCCTTGATTCTCGACTGATAGTGTAGGTTCACCAACATATCGTGATTATCGGGTCATTGAGCCTCTGTGGAATGTCGATGAAGTCCAAGTGCTCGGATCAACAAGCTTTCGTGTATCCGACATAGGGAATCTTTGAGCCAAGTTTCTTGTGAAATGACATCATGTCTTCCCATATCGCTGCTTCGATTTCAATGTCCTTCTTATTGATCAATGACCGTAAGACTTGCGCTCCATGAGCTTGGGATGCTCATAGCCATTGTCACGCACTGAGACGACTTTAATGATGATGATGTAGAGGGTTCTCCACGGTTGAGGAATGTTCTTAAGCTCCACGTGAGAGTGCTTGTTAATAATTCCCGACGCTTCATCATAGCCAATATCAAGTAGAAATTGCGTAACTGCTCTTCAAGAGGTGTGGCAAAGAAGTCGGTTGGCACGATGTCCGAATGATAAGTACAAAACCGTAAGTCTCAGGAGTGATGGTGACTTGTTTGTGATTAAGTGTCATCACTGCACTTTGACTGCTGATCCTCTGCATAGAGTCCTGAATTGTTGAATGTAGATTTCCTGCATCAGAGAGTGTGAGAGCATGTTCTGGTAGGGATGATTCCTTAGAATATCCACAAAAATGAGACAAGAAGATTCTGAGCATGTGAGGGTGTCAAAGTCAACCCTAAGGTTGTTCTTTCCAATCTTTCTGATAGCCATTTGGGAAGATATCAGCAATTGTGAGAACCTCAGGTGCATCCACATTCATTTGAGCACCATGTCGCGATCTGAAATAACATTAGCCAACAGAACCAACATATCGAAAGACATAATGTTAGTCAACAGAAGGTCTTATTGTCTAGTTATTGAATGTAAAGTGACAATGATTGTTACGAGTCCTAAGTCACTTGTTTGTCCAATAGTCCAATGACGCCGTGAAATGTTTCGTGAGTTAGTTAACTTTAAGTTTTAAAGTTTATGTTATCACTTATTGTTCACAACATATCAAACGATTAAGTTTATTAGTGACATTATTGGATTCGTGACGTTATGATTAGTTTATATACAAGTTTGTACACGTAACAATTCATAATGAAGGTCAATCAAGGCTTAGGCGTAGTTTTGGCAAAGTTAAGCGTAAACAAGAATAACATACGCAGTAGACTAAAGCTTATGCGAAGGATCCTAACTTACGCATAAGAAATGTTACGCGTAGGAAAAGGGGACCTTATGCGTAGAGCTTACGCGTAGGCGATATAAACCCTTACGCGTAAGGCTTACTCGTAAGAGTAGACCTTATGCGTAGAGGTCATCTTACGCATATCCTTCACAGGATACGCGTAGTCCCATTGTAGAACCTTATGACGCCACGCGTAAGATTACTTTTACGCGATAACCTTTACGCCGTAAGGTGATCCTTCTGCGTAGAGATTCAATGACCTTGATTCTGAGTTTTACGAGTAGCAAGCCCGAAATAAAATCATCATAACATCAATCTTAACACATATATTCATTCTAAAATCAAATCATGGCATGAAAGCTTGTTAAACATTTATGCGAAGAAACACTTACGCATAGGTCAAAACCCTAAGGGTTATGAATTACGCATAAGAGTTTTAACCATAGGATTAGCACTAATTCAATTCTGGTAGGTCATGGATGTTATGAGAGTCTAATAACGAAGTTATAACATCTAAATCGTGGTGAATCAAAAATACCCAAACTCAAGAACTTTAAACCCTAACATCCAATTTTTAATCAATTAGAGTTTCTGGGTGGTTATAGAGCCTGGAAACCATTAATTCAACATGATATGAGTATCACACAACAATCTTTTGACAAAAAACAATCACATTTTGAAAAATACCCAATTCGACTTAAGAACCCTAATTTTGAAAAACCTTCAATTCGTGTTTCTGGGTGGATTTAGAGGATAAAATTAGTATCATTGATGTAAAAGACATGTTTTGACACAATCCTTTTAACCACAAACACCCATTCTTGATTATGAGTTCATACGCTTATGCGTAGAACACAAAAACAATCATAGACACAAATTTGACCGTTGGATTCGTGTAAAAATCAAAACCTATGTTTGTAAACACGTTAAGATCATGAAATAACTTACAAATTGATGATCTGAAACACGGATTTGTCAAACGATTCTTAGGCGTAGGATTTTTTGGTGTAAGTAATAAATGTGATGGAATAGTTAGGTGGAAAGTGTTTTTATTAAAAGTAACTTTAAACTTTTGGCAGTTTTGGTCCCTCCACCTTTTCCTTTTTCATACAAAGCCATTTAACTTCCATTTTGGTTACCAAACGAAGATTTTAAGAAAGAAACTTTGACGACACTCCCCCTCGACTTAATAAATGATGAAAGGTTATAAATTTTAGTCCGAGGAGTGTCAGTTTAACCAGAAAAGTTTGCCACCATTGATAAAAGAAACAACCGGGATATGATAACATGCAAGTACACGGATGATTTGAAACGGTTAAGTATTTATTTTCTCCCCCTCAACACTTGATCGAAAAATATTGAATTTTGAAAGATTAGAGTGTTGATGGAAGAAATGTACTTGCCATGTTGAAAGAAAAATAGATAGAAGAATATTTTTGTTGTTTTATCGGATTTTATATTTTTGTATTTTGTTTTTGAAAAATTATTTACAAAAGAGATTTTGGTGTTTGACAGTTTTTAAGACTGTTTTAGGAGGTCATCCAATTCCTCTTGAGTCAAACACCTCATACCAATCCGTTGGACCAACTCATTAAACCTAGCGGGAGGCAAGGCTTTGGTGAGAAGATCCGCCAATTGGTATTCTCGTACTCCACAAAATATAATTCAACAAGTACACTGCTCCACGTGATCCTTGATGAAATGATATCGAAGATCGATGTGCTTTGATTTCGAAAGCTGAACTGAGTTGCACGAGATCGCAATAGCACTCCGATTGTCGCAGACATCGGGATTCTGTCAAATACGTAACCATAGTCTTTGAGTTGTGTTCTCATCCAAATGACTTGAGCACAACACGCACATGGCTACATATTCTCGCTTCGGTTGAGGAAAGCGATGTACAATCCTGCTTCTTCGATTGCCATGACACCACTTTATCACCAAGAAATTGTAAAGCTCCTGAAGTACTTTTCCGTGAGTCTAAGCATCCCGCGTGGTCGCGTCAAAAGCGATTAGTTCAAAACCGAATCCTTCTGGATACCGATCCCCAAGTTAATGGTTCCCTTTATGTATCGGAGGATTCTTTTAGCCTCGGAGAGGTGGGTTTCAGTTGGTCGCGACTAATAACGAGAGCAAAGATATACGGCAAAGACAATATCAGGTCCGCTAGCTGTTAGATACATGAGAGACCCAATAATACTACGGTATTTTGTAGGGTCCACCAATTTCCCATGTAAATCAGCCTCTAGCTTCTTGGTATGAGCCATTGGTGTGGCATAGGTGTCACAGTTTTTCATTCCAAATTTGTTTAACAATTCAAGGGCATATTTGGACTGACTCAAGAAAATACCACGGGTGATTGATGAACTTGCAGTCCTAGAAAGAACGTGAGTTCACCTATCATGGACATTTCAAAAATTTTCTTCATTAGTTTTGCAAAAGCGATTGAAAACTTTTTATGTGTAGACCCAAAAATGATGTCATCCACGAAATTTGAACAATTAAGATATGTGCCCCGTGATATTGTATAAAAAAGTTGGGTCAACCGAACCTTTGGTGAAATTATTAGCAATGAGGAAAGATGATAGCTTATCGCACCATGCCCGAGGAGCTTGTTTGAGACCATACGAGCTTTGTTCAGCTTTGTAGACGGATTCGAAACTCAGGATCAACGAATCCATCCGGTTGGCTGACATAAACCGTTTCTTTAAGTTGTCCATTGAGAAACGCAGTTTTGACATCCATCCGATAGACCGTCATATTCATATGAGCCGCGAACGCTAGAAATATCCGAACAGCCTCAAGACGAGCAACCGGAGCAAAAGATTCTTCAAAGTCAATACCCTCTTCCCGACGATAACCCTTAGCCACCGTGACGGACTTATTTCTCGATAACATTTCCTTCAAAGATCCAATTTGTTTTTCCAAATCCATTTGAGACCAATGACGTACCCTCGTTGGTCTTTCAACCAGTTCCCATACTTCAAGACGCTTGAATTGGTTGAGTTCTTCTTGCATGGATTCAATCCAGTTGTCTTTTGTCATTGCGTTTTGATGTTTTAGGTTCAGATTGGCAGACAGTGAGAGCATAAATGCAATGTTCACCATCCGAGTGAAGACGTTGTCTTGTAACGACTGGTTGATTCGGGTTGCCAATAATATTTTCCGGAGGATGGTCTTTTGTCCATCTATGTGTGGAGGGTTGATGTTGGTATACATTGTGCAGATTCGGAGGATTCAAATGGTTTGTTGAAGATTCCGCGACATCCGGTGCAGCAGTCTCATTAGCAAACGGGTTAAAGAACGCATTTGGATCAAAATCTGCAGTGGGGGTACTTCATTCGAATATCATCACCGGTTCATCATTGTTGGAAGCGGTTTGTTCAACTGTTGTGTTGGAGTCAACCGGTGGTGCTTCTTCAACCGTAGTTGTTGTAGCGGTGTATCGTGTATAAGAGTATTATCGTTGAGCAGCGGAAACAAATGGATACACCCGAGCACGCTCATCAATATCATCACCGAACAAGGAGCAAATAACCTTTCCATTTGTTGACGAGTAAGTCGGGGCTTTGTTCACTGATGATGGGGTTTGGGGAAGTTTAAGCGGTTGTGTACGGGTTCCAAGTCGTTATACTCGTAAGCCATATTCCGTAAGTTCATCAAAATGAGGATGAATCGCTTCCATAACCTCCTTTGTTCGACGATTCCAGATTCAGAAACCTTTAGAATTATCACAATATCCTATAAAGACTCCAATGTCAGCTTTGGCTTTGAGCTTTCCAAAGTCATCACGATCATTATTCGAATAGCAAAGAGATCCAAATACATGAAAGTGTTTGAGATTCGGTTTTCTGTTGTGGACAAGCTCAAAAGGTGTTTTGTTGTATGCTTTGTAATCATAGAACGGTTTTGAGTATAGCATGCAGAGATACAGCTTCTGCCCATAAGTAATCTGGAAGTTTAGCATTGATTAACATTGTTCTTGCAGCTTCCACTAACGCTCGGTTTCGCTCTTCAACAACTCCGCTTTGTTCTGGTGTACGTGCAATAGATGTCTGATGCTCAATTCCCACTTTCTCATAAAATTCACGAAGAGTTTGGTTAACAAATTCAGCCTCTGCTCTATTCGATTTGTCGAACGGTGTTTCGGAGCTGAACTTGTATTTTCGTGAGAAAGGTGATGATCATCTGTGGAGCTTGATCTTTGCTTCAAAGAAAGTAGACCCAAGTCCAGCGTGAATAGTCATCAACAATTACTAAGATGTAGCGTTTGCCATTGATCGCTTGCACGCGCATCGGGCCACACAAATCCATGTGAAGAAGATGAAGCACATGCCGAGAGTTGTGTTCCACCTTTGAAGGAAAATGAGCACGAGTGCTTTTGCCTTGTTCACAAGCCGAGCAAAGGTGATCTTTAGAATACCAAAATCGTGGGAGTCCTTCAACTAGTTTGTGTCGAGCAAGGTTGGTGATGGTTTGAAAGTTTAGATGTGAGAGACGACGTGCCATAGCCATGATTTTGTTGATGTTGCCTTTGAAAGTAAGCAGATGGGAGAAGAAGCAACCATGTCTTGCATAGAGATAGTGTAAAGACTTGAATTACGCGAGCCGCACATAAGGTCGCTTTCCTTGTAGATCACTTAATGAAACAAGTTTTCTCCCCGAAAGCAACCTCCAAATCTCCATCACAATCCGACCTAATGAAAACAGATTGTGACCGAGGCCTTCCACATAATAAACCCCGCTAATTTCGATGTTCCCATTGATATAGTCTCCGTAGCCCATGATAGCTGCGAAGTGATCATTCCCGAACCGGACAGTGCCAATGAACTTTGCAATAAAGTTTGATAACAGTTTAAGGTTTCCTGTCATGTGTCGGGAACATCCGCTATCAACAATCCAGAGAATGATCTGATCACGTGCATTACACACGACATCTAGATGGAATAGAAGTAGATGTGGAACCCAAATGTTAGAGGGTTCCAGAGCAGCTATAGTAGACATACACACATCAATAGCTTTAGGTATCCATTTAAATCCTAGTGTGTTATATATCCATTTCTGCCATCTCCAACTAGTATTTGCTTTAGTCTTAGTGAATGCACTAGGTGGTACTACATTCCTAGGAGGTGAAACCGAGCTACAAGGACAGAAAAGCGCTTAGAATCTAAAGAGGGCGGTCTACCAAGCACACACTTAGAAAGATTAGTGGGCCTAGAGGTATTCCGGTTCTTAGGATTCCTTAAACGAGAGATGATAGCTTTAGCAACACATTTATCATGACAATCGGAATTCATACTTTTACGACAAATAACACAAGGTGCATCGATCAATATCAAAAGTACTTAACGGTTTAGCATTCGTTACATCACTATTTCTATTACATTTGCCGAACGCAATATCTATAGTGGAAGCAACGTGAGTCTTATTCATAGTCCTAGGGTGTTCTTCTACTTTAGCATTCCTTATTGATCTTTTCTTAGGTCGCAACTTCCTATTCTTCGATGTAGTGCTCCTAGGCCGTGAAGTGCGGACGTTTGGAAAAGACGCAACTATTCCTGTTTCAGTAGAAGGAGGCACGCTAGCAACTTGTGATTTGGCAAGAGGGATTCTAGGTTCATGATTACTAAGTGTTACTCGGGCTATTCTCTTAATCACGGTAGGCAGAAGTTGTTCATACTTTCCTAACATTTCTCTTAACTTGAAGATAGTGTGAATCGATCTTGATTTTCGACCGAATATTTCCAGTAAAATGCATAACTTCTTTAGTGTGTGCAAGATAATGATCAAGTTCATTTGATGCTTCATCACGAAGTCTTTTTGAGTAAATCAAATATGACACCATATTCCTTTTAACTTTTACAAGTTCTTGTTCATATTTTGAGATTTGACACTTAAAAGACACGCTTTGATCATCCAGTTGCTCAATTTTAGGATCGAAGATTTTGCACGAATCGGGCGATTTTGTGTTGACAAACATGTTGTTGATCGTGAATATCTTTTTGACACCAATTAAGACGACGAATTGCATTTGAAAGTTCGCTTGACAATCGTTTGTTTTCAACTTTTAAGGACTCGACCAAGCACATTATCGTTGTTCTCAACATTTACCACGTAATCAACAAGATCAGCAGAGATATTATCAAATGCATATGACAAAGAATTCAATAACACAACATTATGGACATCAAAGCACATGACATCTTCCAAGAGTCGATCAACATCTTTTCTCAACAGTTTCTTTTTACGCTTAGTGTTAGAAATAGATGTTTCGCTTTTCTCAAAACGACCTTCATTATCCAAGTTCCTTATGAAAGTCCCTTTCCCAAGACAATGCACAACTTTTCAAATTTTTAACATTTGGTAAAAGATTTTTCTAAAAATGTCTCTTTGTTCTCGCGCTAGAGGCGATTGAAAGTGTTGAACTTTGATTTCGGAATGATATTCTATCTCATGTTGTAAAGTTTTGAGGTCAGCCATGAAAAGGTCAAAATATCAAAGAATTTTACGATTTTCGTGTTTTGAGTTTACTTCACTGATGGAAGGTAAAGGACCATAAGTTTGTGCATAATCTGGTTTGGGACTAACATTAGAAGACTCAGGTGTTTTGATGATTACCCTTGGTGTGTTAGAAGAATCCGTTGGTGTGACGAAGTGACCGCTTTTGAATAGTTAAAAGGTTTGTTGTAAACAACTTTTTCTAATTTTGATCGACTCTCGCCTTCTGCATCTAATTCCTCTTGACGATGATATTCAACAACACTCATAATGTAATTATCAATTTTATATTCTCACCGAAACTTCGTGATTTGGTTTGAATGCTTTGGTTGAAAGCTTAGGTTTGTAATCAGCAAGATTCGGTCCATATCCATTTGGATTGGGTTTTAAAGTAAACTTTTCAATGGTTGTGACCGACTCGCCATGTTTGTAAACAACTGTTTTAAACTCTTTAAGTTTGTTTTGCAAGCCGATGATTTCTTCAAGATGATCATCTATTCGCTTCGTGAATGCTTTTGTATGCAGAGAACTGCTTTTTGACAAGTTAACAACTCACCTTTTAGCTTTTTGATTTTCCAAGGTGAGAGCGTTAATTTGCTTTTTATGTTCATGTTTCAGCTTGTTCTATTTCGCATAACAAAGCATTCTTCGCGCTAGATCACGATCTGCCTTTCTAAATATTTTTCGCTTTGATGAGATTTGGCAAAGGTCGCTTCAAAACCGCTTTCACGCTTTTTCTTGAGTTTTGAAAAGTTGAGTTGCTTTTGTAAACATTCAAAATCCTTGGTTAACAAAGGCATTTTTGCTTTTCAAGTCCTGATTAATGGCATGACATTTTTCCACTATGGTTTGTTGGTCTTGTATTAAACGAGCAAAATCTGGATGAGGCAAAGTTCGGCGTGTTCAACGTGAGTCACAACATGATCATTACCGAGATCCTCAAGTATAACCACGGAGTCAATTTGATTATCAAGGGAAACCGCTTGGTCATCTTGATCGTCAAATATAACTACGGGGTCTAGTTGAAAATCGCCGGAATGAGATGTGGACGACTCATTTTGAACATTCCGAGCCTTGCCGGATTCAGATGTTGGCGGAGATATGAGATCGGAGATAAATATGGTTTGTTCGGTACTGAGACAAGCCATCAGTGTCATACACCGGGCCTGTGTCACTCATGTGTAACTCATGCATATTAGCCATCAACATAACAAATGCATTGGCCCGCAAGTCCTCCATATCATCATCCGAGTCTGCATTTGCCATAAAGCTCGTTTTTGTCTGTGAGAGATACACCAGCTTCATCCTTAAGAGCCAAAAGAAGAGCCTCTTTGAAATAAGCACGGCCCCTAGTCCTTGGCTTTGGGCATGCATTAGCCAGGTGTCCCTTCTCATTGCAGCTTGTAGCATCAAGACCATTCAACCCATTCGAGCATTTCCCTGCTCCACCACTTGAGCTCGATTGTTATTCCTACCCACAAAGATTAAACCCTTGACCACCGCCCATCCGACCACCATAACCACGATTCTGAACTTCAACTCGCCCATTGTTCACAACAGCTTGATTCCTTGTGTTAGATGAGGATCGAATACGATTGTTGGACTTGTTGGTATAACGGCTAAAGGCATTAGCAATCATAGCAAATCCTTGTTGCAGTGCTTCGAATGGATCGGATTCCTCATTAGCTTCACTTACAAGTGCTTGAGCATTGTTGTTGTTGTATGGAACCAATTGAGTTTGTTGAGATTGAGGCTGTGAAGGATCATGTGGTGTGATTGTAGCAGTTGGTTGAGTTGCTGGTTGAGGAGAATAACTGTTTTGAGCATATAAGGCAAGTTGTTGATTTTCCGGATGTGTCAGTGGAGCAATTTGAGCACGGAGAATCCTTTCCCTATCAACTTCCTTTTCATGAGGCTTCAAGTAATCGCACAACAATCCATATGTAGAATGATGCAAATTCTTCGCTTGACGGAGAAAAATGACATACTTCTCCCATTCAGACCAAGACTACTCAGGAACTTAGTATTCACCGCAATTATTGGCATGATGATGTTGTGTTTATCCAAATCATTGATGATGTCTAAAAAACGATGATGATAGGACTCTAGTGTCTCTCCATGTTCAATCATGAAGTGTTCATAAGCCAAGTAAATTTTGGATTCCAAATCCTCCCGATTGAGTACAGATCCTTCCATAAGAAGATGAATATGATCCCACATTTCCTTTGCAGTCTTTTGAGCATCAACACTTCAAGGAATTGGGTTAGGTAATCCTAAGAGGATGTATTGCATTGCAAGTTCATCAGCTTCATAGTGTAGAAGTTCTTGAGGATTCAAGTCTGCAACAAGAGCAATGTTCGTTTGTTCATCTCTTGGTGGAATGGCATTTGGATCTCCGGTACAATGACAAGAGGCATCTCAAATGGAACTTCCAAGATAACCTTCTTTAAGAACTTTCCATGTGGCTTCTTCAGATCACAAAACCTAAAGAACCTTATCACCCATTGATCGTAGTTTCCTGGAGTGAGCATTGGAGGTCTATCAAGTGATCCAGCCTCATGAATTGATTGTTGGCTGCTTAAAGCTTCACACATCTTTGCAAACCAAGTGGGTTCCTTGATAGATGTTGATTGAATTCGGTTGTGTAGGGTTGAACTTGAAGACTTGGTGGTGGTTGAACTATTTGAGGTTGTGGAATTGCAGCAAGTTGTGGAGTATGTTGTTGATTAAATTGTTGTTGATAAATTGCTTGTTGTTGATTCCATTGTTGATGTTGTGGAGTTAGTTGTTGTTGATGTTGAGAATAAGTGTAAGGGAAATAGTTAGAGTATGGTGGTTGTGACATGTTGAAAACTTGTGTTGGTAAAAATGGATCTTTGTAGTCGAATGAACCTTTGTTGATGAAGAGTCCTTAGGCGTAGAAATCACAATAACCAAGTAGCACTTAAGCGTAAAAACACCAAAGTTACGGGTAACAATCAAGAGTTACGCCAGATTTAGCTTACGCATAAGTAGGGAAAAGACGCTAAAGTTATGCGTAGACACAAAGTTAGGCGTAGAAAGTTAGGCGTAGGATTATCTTATGCGTAAGACTAGGCTTAGGCGTAAGATGAATCTTATGCGTAGGATTTCTACGCGTAAGCTTTATGCTTATGCGTAATTTTAGGGTTTTATCCCAAGTGATCTTTTACACTTCACAATGCAAAAGATATCCAAAGTCGACGTATTTTCATGCTTATCCAAGCAAGAAAACACGGAGTAAACCACGAAAACGAAGATCAAACAAAGGATAACCTTACGCGTAGTTTTAGGGTTTTGCTACGCGTAGGATTACTCGTAAAAATGATAATGCCCAAATATGTTTCTAAACCAGTTTTTGTGTGATGAAATAGCTTCAATAACACCAAAAGACACAAAAGTGTGAAACTTGATGATCCAAAGCTCTTAAAACAGCTTATACGTAGGTTGAAACCCTCGTATAAAAACTAGTTTAAAAACCACGATCCACGCATAAAGTTTGAAACTTTTTGCCAAAAACACGTATTTTAACACCTTAAAACGCTGAAAGTACAAGAATCTTGGATTCAAAAGTGTAAAAAAGACGTTTTTAAGCGAACCAAAGTATCATCCACGTTTACGCGTAAGACCAAGAACAAAAACTTCAAAAAACAAAACGTTTCACCCAACTATTTGGCGATTGATACCACTATTAGGTCACTAGTTTTACCACACAAGCTTACAAGAAAGAGATAAAGGCGATTGAACAATAAACCAAACACACACACACACGATATAGTAAGATAGTTACGCGTAGGGCATGAGTGAAAGGAATAACTTGAACAACCAACCCTCAAGTGAAGGTTATTACATAGTATTTATAGGAGGGAAGCTAGGGCAACACTCCTAGTCTCTTCCTTTCTCCTATGGGCTTGGTCCTAAGCTCATGGGCCTTCTACATAAGCTTAAGGCTAATAACAAACATAAAGGCCATAATAAGCTAACTATTACATATGAGTAACTAACACTTGAATAAGGTTTATGAGTGATTCCAACAAATATCTTAGTAAGAAAAATCAAATTAAATAAATTATTACCAAATAAAGTATAAATTGATTTTTTTGAAATGAAAAATTCCCACTAGAGGTTTTGTTTTATTATATAAAAAATTTAGCTAGTATTATTTTTTAACAAAATCGTTAACCATAAAGAACCCCCTTGGGACTTGGGAGATTTTGGTAGGATCGTCTATTCCTGTTAATGTCTTCAGTCACACAACCTTTTTTTACTCCTTTAATTTGTCTTGTTTTGATAAACTCTAGTTTTATCAAAGGGCTAATACTAAGGTTAATTTCCCTGTTTCCGGTCATGATAAAGAGCGATGCAACTCAATTAATAAATCTTAACTATATTACAATGTATTTAAGTCATTCTTAAAAAGGAAATCTTAAAAAAATAAACCTACACACTTACCATAAAAGGAAGGCTTAAAATTCAATACATCTCATTACTAAGGGTGTGTTTGGTAAAACTAGATGTGAGCAGTAGCAGTAAGCTGTGAGCAGAGAGCTGTGAGCAGTAGATGTACAGCTCACAGCTCACCGCTCACAACTTCTTAAAGAAGCATTAGAAAAATGAGCTTTCCTAAAAAATAGCAAAGCTCACCGCTCGTCTGCCAAACGAATAATAAAAATCAAAAAGCTCATTGCTCACCATTCATTGCTCCAAAAAGCTCCGCGCCAAACATAGCCTAAAATTTAAACGCAGACATTTCCATTAAATTAAATATAGTTTTCAAATCATTTACAGCTTATTATTAAAAACTTGTAACCGCTAAAAATTATTATTAACAATAATGATTATTAAAAATATATAACCGCATCCACTATATAAATACACATAAACCATTTCATGTCTCTCTCACACACATCTAAAATATCAGCAATAAGGCCGAGTGTAGTAATATTTAGTCATAGGGTGCCCGCCGTCGCATTGCGTGGGTACCCTGCTATTCATAATAATCATTGTTTTTTCCATAACCAAGAGTCTTTAAATGTACCAAATTATTTGTATATATATTAAAGCCCGGTCAGATCGAATGGGAAATTTTAGATTCTATGTAGTTTTGATCTGAAAGCAACATCATTTGCTTTAATTTTTGAAACGTATAAGAAACTCGTGAGTCGATTCGTGAGAAAGTTAATATATACTCCGTATTATATTAAATATATAAATTGTCTTTGTGGTTTGTCGGATTCTACGGATTTTATCCTTGTGCTTTTTTTTAAGCGAGTCATGTCTTTGTGGTTTTTGATTTTTACGGATCTTGTACAATTTTCAACCCAAGTCCAAACGATCGTTAAAAAGGTCCTAACTTGACAATAATGGACTAACGTGAGGGCTAACCTTGTAATTTGGGTTTTTCCTCTCAAAATGCAAACCACAAGGACTATTTATGTAATTTACTCTTTTAAAAAAATAAACTTTTTTTAATTTTATTATACTAATCTTTTTACTTTTTTGTACGTTTTCATCTGTTTTTATACGTTTTCGTCCGTTTTTTACGTTTTTGTCAGTTTTTATACGATTTTTTACATTTTCATTCGTTTGTATACATTTTTTTTTTGTTTTTGGACGTTATTATATGTTTATATCCGTTTGTAAAAAAGAAAAAACTTTTTATTTTATTTTATTTTATTATACTTAAATGGGCTTATGTAATAAACAAAATTTTTGATACGTTTTTGTACGTTTTCGTACGTTTTTGTACGTTTTTATCTGTTTTTATACGTTTTCGTATGTTTTATACGTTTTGGTAGGTATATTTTTATGATTTTTGTACGTTTTCATCCGTTTTTATACGATTTTTTCCGTTTTCGGACTTTATTAAACGTTTTCATCAATTTTTATACTTTTATGTTCGTTTTTATACATTATCATACCTTTTTAGTACGTTTTTATACATTTTCGGTTTCATCCATTTTTATATGTTTTCGTCCGAATAAAAACGGATGAAAACGAACAAAAACGTATACAAACGGATGAAGATGTATAATAACGTCCAAAAATGAAAAAATTGTATAAAAATGGATGAACATGTACAAAAATCATAAAAATACGTACAAAAACGTATAAAAACGGATGGAAACGTATAAAAACGCATGAAAAGTATAATAACATACAAAAATTGACGGAAAAGTACAAAAACGTAAAAAACCCATACAAAAACGTATTAAAAAAGTCCGTTTATTATATAAGCCCAAATTTTAAGTATAATAAAATAAAATAAAAAGTTTGTTCTTTTTTAAAAACGGATAAAAATGTACAATGACGTCCAAAAACAAAAAAAAACGTATAAAATAGGATGAAAATGTACAAAAATCGTATAACAACAGACGAAACGTATAATAACATCCAAAAACGTATAAAAACGGACGAAAGCATATAAAAACGAATGAAAACGTAGAAAAACGTTACAAATTTTCGTATAATAAATTTAAAAAATATTATTTTTTCTGAAGAGTAAATTACATAAATCGTCCTTGTGTTTGTATTTTGTGAGGAAAACTTCAAATTACAATGTTAGCCCTCATGTTGATCCATCAATGTCAAGTTAGGACTTTTTTAACGGTCGTTTGGACTTGGGTCGAAAATTTGACAAGATCCGTAAAAATCAAAAACCACAAGGACATGACCCGATTAAAAAACACATGGACAAGATCCGTAAAATCCGGCAATCCATAAGGATGATTTATGTAATTAACTCATATATATATTTAGAAAGGGTTTTTCTAACCGGTGCCCCGGAGGCACAAGTTAAGCACGCTAAAATGACGACGAAACCTACAAAAAAGGATGTCCGAACCAACAAAAAAGTACACTTTTCAAATAAAAGATGTTAACTTGTGTCCCGAGACACAAGTTAAAAAAAACCCATTTATAAATACTTATTTGGTTAAATAAAATTTGAAAATGCAATGGTCACTTTAAAAACTCCATCTCCGTGAATCTAGTAACTTTTGCTTGCATCCTATTACGTCGTCCTTATAAATTGAACATTCATTAAACAGAAAATATTGAATTAATTAACATTGGATAAGACGTATGACTTGTCTACGTATGACTTGTCATGTGTAGAATGTAGTAAATAAATACTCCGTACTTGATTGGAATTTCCATAACATTTCCTTATTGTATACAAGTCTATCTTAATTGCTACCCACCACGCTTGTTCAAAAAAAAATTGCTACCCACGCAATTGATTCCACGACTACGTCAAACTTCTTATACTTATAAATTGAGATAATGCATTAGCAATAACACAAAACTCAACTAAACCAATAGCTACTGTCATGGCTCGGTTGATAAGTCATGACATTGGCGAAAGAGGAGGATTTATTCCCAAGTATGAAGGCTCGCATATCGTGTTCATGCTATGCATGATTGTAGTGTCCATGTCTGTTTTTTCTATGATTATCTTTGCTTGTAGTGATTCTAATGATAAAAAGAAAAAACGGCGAAACAATGGTGGCGGTGGAGGTGGAGATGTTGATTGTGGCTGTTGTGGGCCTTGTGGCGATGGAGGTGGAGGTGGTTGTGGCGGAGGTGGAGACGGAGGTGGTGGAGGCGGAGGCGGTTGTGGCGGAGGTGGAGGCGGAGGAGGTTGTTAATTGTAGCATAAAAAGAAGGGGTAATAGCAAAAAAGTTATCTAACTTGTCATTTTTTGTTGTTTTATGTAGCCTTATTTTTATTTTACTATTAAAACAGTAACCATCAAATTTCGATTTTTGTGTAAATTAAAACGTAAACATAGAATGATCACAAAATATACACAAATGTTAAAATTTGAATTTTTTTTGTTTTAATAGCAAAATAAAATGAAAGCTACACGCCTACACACAACAAAAATAGACAAGTTAGATACATTTTTTTGTTATTATCCCAAAAAATTATTACTGGATGTATGTAAAAGCATATGTGCTTTAGTTATTTTGTGCTTAGTTACAAAGGTTTCTATTATTTGTCATATACATATTGGAACGTACATTGTTTTGTATTATTTGTTATATACATATTGGAATGTAAATTGTTTTCTATTATTATATATATATGCTAATCCGCTGCGACGGTGGAAATAAAAAACGCTCCCTGGGTCACGTGCGAGGCACAGCACAAACTTTTGCTGCTAAATGGGTTACTGGACTTTTGGGTTATTGGGCTTCTGTTTCCTGACGTCCCCTTGAATCTCTCAGCCCGTCATCGGGTTTGATGATATATTTCCGTGACTCATATGTGCCGGTTGATTATCTTCGTGCCACCTGGTATCTTTAGTGTTAACGTTAGATGATTTACTGGATCTGATCATTGTATTCTCTGCGTAGATCTGCATGCAAGCACTTTGAGTTCTTAGGTGAGTTTCTCGCTGTTCAGTAGTGTTTAAACGTTCTTGGTTTCTTTTTTTTGTGTTACTATGTGTTTGCTGACACTCTCTTTTGCATGAATATTTAAAAATTGGGTTCCAAAACTTGCGGAATAGAATCTTTGTTGTTCATGTTTGTTACGTGTGTCTTAATTTTATGTATCCTTAAAGTTTCCAAAATATGAAGAAAAAAAATAGGCCATGCAAGAAAGTTAATGTTATAGGTATACCGACTCATGATTTTACACCGGATACTTCCATTGTTATGCAAAATAATGCCGAAACCTGTGATGTACGCCGTCGGGTTGATGTAGAGGTTGGTGATGTATTAGATGTACCAGAGGTGGGAAACAAGCGTTTTTTTGATGATGTTTTAGAATCCAGTGTTGTTACAAGTAAACGTAGTAGGACTGTTGTCGAAAGTGCTGGTGTGATGCATGTGGGTAATCTGGAGGTTAGTGATACATTACATGCACGGGAGGATGCCCGTGTGGATGTTACACTACATGAGTCCCCACAGCCTTCGATTAATAGTAGATCAAAAAGGAAGTTTCAGTTTACAGATTCGTTGGCTGATATGGATGTTAACAACATGCGCCGTATAAAAGGGAAAAACGTCGAGGTAGGCGCTCTTATTCCCGTATTTCATGGAACGTCCGCTCAGTTGGTTGGCTCTCCAGTTACTGACATTAGGTTCACTGGAACACCCGGTGGTGTTACTGATAGAGAAAGTTGTGGATCGCTTATTCAAGTACCTTCAGTTGAACTTTCAGGCCGTATTGTAAATGTATCCACCAATTTGGATGTCGCCGATATGGAAAAAATGTCTGACGTGTCTCATCCGGTAACGTCTGCTGCGCCTTCACTGGCTGTTGTTAATGTGTCCGCCGGTTTAGCTGTCACCCAAGAGGATTTCTTAAAAGGACTTGACGCCATAGGTACTCTCCTTACATTATTTGTATGTTCCCACTTTTGTTTAGATTGCTCTATAATGTGTAACGGACTATGTTTTTGATTATTACAGGATATTTCCGAGGTCCTTTGCTTCTTGATTTTCGCAATAACAGTCTCCAATACGGTGTGTCCGAACATTTGTCCGCAGATATAGACGTGACAGAGACGTATGGTTTATCAAATACGCATTCGAGCCCTAACGTTTGTCAATCAGATGTATCGACGTCGCTGCAAGATTTTGGGATTGCAAGTAATCTTACTGCAATATTGAATATTTTATTATCCGTCCAGAAATTTTTGGAGGTTCTTAATAGACATTTTTTTATAATTTCACAGAAACGTTTCACGGTATGATCGATCTGGACTTTCGAGGAAGTACTGTGCATTTCGTTCCAATATCTTCGTCGCCAGGTATGTTTACGTCCTCCTTTCAGTTTTTGCAACATAGTTGTGCCGGATATTATCGTTGCTAACATGGCGTCTTTTCCTGTTATAGATCCGTCTGCCACAAATATACACAGACATCCAGAGAGTGGTGATACACCTGTAAATATAGAATCTTACGTCAACCAGTGTAATTCCTTTTTTAATCTAATGCTACCTCTGATAAAAAAATTTGACACTTTAGAACTTACTTTACTGCTATTTTTCGTATTCTAGGTGGCCAGCCTCACCAATATGCGACAACGAATGCTGAGCAGCAACAGAACATCTCAATTGGCGTCCCCGTTTTTGGGAGAGGTTGGTCACATATTAGTCATTACTCACTTAGTCTTTTGCGGCGTCAACTACTTGGGAGGCTTTCTGACCGTATTGTTAACTGCTACTTCTCATGACATTTGTTTCTCATACAAGTTTACTACATTATTGGTTAGGTGCGCCGAAAGAGTATCGGAGATTTGGTCGATGCAAATGTGTGTGCCGTTATTTTAATGCAAAGTTCTGGGAAGAAGAGAAGCTCAGCTACTCGACTCGCACTTCAGGGCCTCTTTACAATGTTTGTTGTCTGCAAGGTAGAGTGAAACTATTTACACCACGGGATTATCCGCCCATCATCGACGATTTGTACTCGGATACTCACTTTCTAGAAAATATCAGAGCATACAACCAAATGTTTGCCATGACCTCATTCGGTGCCACTATCGACGAATCTGTTAATGACGGGAGGGGCCCTTACGTTTTCAAAATATCTGGCCAGATATATCACACAATTGGTCGACTTTGCCCTGAGCCAGGGAAAGACCCTAGATTTTTACAGTTGTACATATATGACACGGCTAACGAGGTGGCTAATAGGTTGGCGCATTTTACTAAGAATTCTTGCACAAATCTCCGGCCAGAAATTGTGCAGGCATTAATTGGTTTTTTAGATGGAAACAACGCCCTTATACAGTTGTTCAGAACCGCAAGGGACAAGCTGCAACAGAATCCGATCCCAGACTTTAAGGTTAGACTTTACAGTGTTGCCAAAGGTTCACAATACGATGTTCCGACCGGAGACAGTATAGGTGCTATCGTGTTTGATGATACTCTAGAAACTGAAGCAGATTTTGACGTCGTCATCGAGACACACGCTGGAGAACCTCAACGCATTAGCAAACTACACGCGATCTACATGGCTACTCAGTTTCCATTGCTTTTTGTTTATGGTGAGCATGGGTATCACACCGGTCTTAAATACTTAAATGTCGAAAGCGTTTCAACTCGAAGAGGAAAGAAAATGTCTATGAAAGCGTTCTATGCATACCAGCTACATGATAGGGAAGGTTATTATAATCTCTTAAGTAGAGCAGGTAGACTATTCCAGCAATATGTGGTGACAGCGTACTGCAGCATTGAGCAAAACAGAATGGATTACGTGCGTACTCATCAGGCAGACATAAGGGGGGATTATTTGGCTGGGCTATATGACGCAATCAACAGAGGAGACGTTGATAGCTCTGACGTGGGATCGAGAATAATTTTTCCATCTTCTTTCACCGGCGGTCCAAGATACATGTATAGTCATTATCTTGACGCGTTGGCCATTTGTCGTGTCTATGGGAATCCTTCTTTCTTTGTCACTTTTACATGTAATACACATTGGCCTGAAATAGAGGATTACATGGAAGCATACTCTCACCTTACCGCTGCCGATAGACCAGATGTGGTGGATAGAATTTTTGAACGTAAAATTCATGATCTCATCAAATATGTGCGTGAACGTAGGCTTTTCGGATAAATAAAAGCAGGTAACATATAATACTTTATAATGTAACATTGATACAATACATTTTCACTGTCACATGCACATTTACATTATCTTTTTGTAAGTGTCGGTGTCTTTTTTCAGTCTTTATTCACTGACGGCTACAAAATGAATATTGTTGACTGTATGCTCCCACACACATTAATCAGTTCTCTTTAAAATTTTTTTGCAGTGTTATACACTGTTGAGTTTCAGAAGCGTGGACTTCCCCATTGTCACATGTTGCTATGGGTTGACCATCCCGCTAATACGATGACGCCAGCAGAGGTGGACAGATACATTAGCGCAGAATTTCCAGATCCTGACCATGACCCTGAAGGGTTCAGGGTAGTATCAGAATTCATGGTTCATGGCCCGTGTGGGGATGCTTTTCCAAACGCTTCCTGTATGCAGAATAGAACAGCTTGTAAGAAACATTTTCCAAAAGAATATTGTGGTTCAACATTCATTGATAAATCAGGGTACGTGCATTACCGCAGAAGAGATATTTATATTGACCAGATACGTCGTGGAGTTAGGTTGGATAACGCATACGTTGTTCCCTATAACCGTGCTTTGTGTATGGCATTTTACGCGCACATAAACGTAGAGTATTGTGGTTGGATGATGTTGATTAAATACCTGTTTAAGTATATTTCTAAAGGTACTGATCGGATTGTTGCTCGGATAAGCCGTCAAACATATGAGCCTGGTCAGACTTTATCTGGAGCTTCCACATCAAATATGTCTGCACAACGTCCCGTTGATGAAATAAAGAATTTTGTCGACGCTAGGTATATAGGTCCTCATGAGGCGTGTTGGAGGATTCTTGGGTTTGATATACATAGCAGAGATCCGGCAGTTCAAATTTTGGCGGTGCACTTACAAGACATGCAGACTGTTGCTTTCAGAAGCTGTCAAACGATCCAGTCGGTTCTAAATAACCCGGGTTCGAAGAAGACAACGTTAACGGAATGGTTGGCATTTAATGATTCATTTTCGATTGGAAGGCATTTGACATATTTGGAATTCCCTTATGAATTTGTTTGGTCTAAAGGTGACAGGCTTTGGTCTCCTAGACAAGATTTGCGTAAACCTGCCTTTGGAAGGCTTACATACGTGCATCCAGCAGCTGGTGATTTGTTTTATCAACGAATGTTGCTATGTCATCAAAAGGGCTGTAGGTCGTTTGCAGGAATCCGCACAGTCAATGGACATACGTATAGCACGAACAGAGCTGCGTGTGAGGCTATGGGTTTATTGCAAGATGATCAGGAGTGGATAATAGCATTGCAAGAATCGTCGGCTACTGCAACAGCATCACAGCTCAGATCTTTATTTTCGCAGATATTGCTGTTTACAGACGTCTCGAACCCGCTAGCTTTATGGCACATGTTTTGGAGACAGATGTCAGACGATATCCCAATAGTATTATCGGAACTTCTGGGTATTCACCGTTTATTTTTGAACGATCTAGAATTAGAAGGTGGAGTTTTATACGAGCTGCAAGTTTTGCTAGCGACGCACGGGAAATCGCTAAAAGATTTCGGCCTGCCTCCGCCACCATCAGACTTGATTAAGATTTTTAATAATCGAGCTGTCATGGAAGAAAAAAATTACAATCGTGCAGAAATGGATGCAGAGAGTAGACGGTTAGTACCACAATTAAATCAGACGCAACGTAGCGTATTTGATATTGTTATGCATGCAGTCGCCTCACATAAACAAGAATTACTGTTCGTATATGGACATGGGGGAACTGGGAAAACGTTTCTATGGAAAGCGATTATCACCACACTCCGTGCGCAGGGGAAAATAGTATTGGCAGTCGCATCGTCAGGTATAGCATCATTATTACTACCTTCAGGCCGAACCGCACACTCAAGGTTTAAAATACCTCTACAGCTAACGGATGAGTCAGTATGCACGATTAAGAAAAACACTCAGCTGGGTGAACTACTTAAACAGACAACATTAATAATATGGGACGAGGCGCCGATGAATGAAAGGAAATGTTTCGAAGCCGTTGATAGAACTCATAGAGACGTTTTGGACACCCCCGACTGTCTGTTTGGTGGAAAGCCTATAATATTGGGCGGGGATTTTAGGCAAACGTTTCCGGTTAAGAAAGGTGCTTCCAAGGATATCATCATCGCTGCCTCAATAGTACAGTCATACCTATGGCCACATTTTAAAATTCTTTTGTTATCAGAGAACATGCGACTGCGTAGACCGTGTATGACAGATTCAGAGAAGCAAGAAACGGAAGAATTTTCAGAATGGTTATTAAATATAGGCAACGGTGACATTGGTGAGCATGACGGACAAGACGCGCCGAACACGAAATGGGTGCAGATACCGGACAGGTACTGCTTCCATTCAGATGAAGAAGGCCTGTCACAATTAATTGACTTTATATACGATGCTCCATCTATGGCTGCACCAACAGCGATGGCGTTCCAGCAGAAGGCAATTGTGTGCCCGAAAAATGAAACAGCAGACTTAATAAATGATCAGGTGCTTCAAAGGATTCCAGGAGGCTCCAACTTCTATATAAGCATAGATGATGCTGTACCTATTGGTAATGATGGTGGCGCAACAGAATTGCTTTATCCTGTGGAGTACTTAAACTCGATGAAGTTTCCAGGCATACCCCCACATAAACTTGAGCTTAAAGAAGGCGTCCCCATAATGCTCCTAAGAAATTTAAACCTAACTGGAGGATTATGTAATGGAACACGTATGATTGTTAGTCAACTCCTTACAAGAGTGATTGAGGGGAAAATTATTACGGGTACAAGAATTGGGGAAAAAGTGTTTCTTCCAAGAATTGTGTTAACTATAAAAGAGGAAAAGATCCCATTTATATTCAGGCGAAAACAGTTTCCTATCAGGTTATGTTACGCAATGACGATTAATAAAAGCCAAGGACAATCATTGGAAAAAATAGGTGTATATTTGCCAGAACCCATATTCGGGCACGGCCAGTTATACGTGGCATTATCTAGAGCAACCTCACCCGAGGGTCTAAAAGTAGTTATAGGAAACCAACCTGGAAAACCTACCAACACTACAAAAAACATAGTGTACACCGATTTCCTCAACCAAATAATGTCGCAACAGGTTTCCCATAACTTTCCATTCGATATTTGTTAATATAGTATCCATTAATATGTTGATGTGATATCAGCATCCGTAGACTATTTAGAACTACTATCACACTCTGCACATCGATACTATTTCGATCATTATTAACCTATTCTGTTCCACTGATATACAACACATATGCATCATTATCATCTATCGCTTACATTGATTAAGAGTCACATACTATCAAATGGCTGCATAAGCACGTACATCACCTGCACACATAGTTGTTTCAGTTTTGATATCTTCTTTCTAGAATGTATATAAACCTTTGTGATTATTAAAACTACCTGCAGGTTAATACTTGAATACTTACAGTCATTTTAAATGTCAAAAGAAGCTCAGAAGGAAGGTCCGGCACAAGAGGAATTATCTCCGCAATCCAAGGATAAAGGCAAAATGGCGGCAGTAGAATTTCACTCTGCTGCACTTCAACAGATACTATCTACTGACCCAAAGGAGAAAGGGAAGCTCCCTGTAACTGACCCCAACGTTACAAACATCGCTAACATAATAACCACTGACCCAAGTAAAGGTCTAGAGGTTAGAGTCTATCGTAAATGGATTGCAAGAAACATCCCAGACCCTAATCCAACCGGTTTATGCTTCATATTACTTGATCGAGAGGTAACACAAATCTATTTCAAATCATGAACATATACATAACTACAGTACTAATGTATATACCGTTTGTTAACACAGGGGAACGCCATACAAGCAAATGTGGAAGTAAAAGATATCAGACAATTTGAATCAACTATGGAACTAAGTTCATGTTATAGAATTCACAGGTTTGGATCAAAGACAACAGAAGGTTGGCAGCGTACTTTGAAAAACGGTACGACACTCCTTTTCGGAAAGCTTACATTCGCGGTTAAAATCCCAGACGATGGCTTTGCCAAACATTACTTTGACTTCGCCGCTTATAATGAGCTTGGTGCACGGGTAGAGAACCGCGAGTCGATCCTAACAGGTAACTTTTTTTTTTACGAAACCAATAAAACATAAATAACATAATATCTGGACACGCGTGCAGATTATATTGGTATTATTCGTAACGTGAGCAGAATCAAGGAATTTGGAAATTCAACAACGAACAGGACACTCCGGAAGAACATACAGATCCAGAACCTTAAGTAAAATCTGACTGTTAATTTATAAATAACCACAACAGTAGAACAACGTAACTGAAAATGATTTCTTTTCTTATCAGTGGCAACAGCATTACCTTGAGTTTATGGAACGAAATGGCCGTGAAGTTTGAAATGGATGTTGCTAGGAAATTAGAGCAGCCGGTCATAATGGCTGTCAGTTCCTGTATAGTTAAACGCTTTGCAGGAACCCTACAGCTTTCAGGAAGTTCAGCCACAAGCTACTACCTCAATCCAGACATACCAGAGGCGAATCATATACGTGCCGTGTAAATACAATAATCAAAATAATTGGATACTGATAGTAATTTGTGAATACCTATCCGTACACTAACAAACTTCATATGCAGATATAATGAGTTACTGGAACCAGTTTTACCGTTGGCGTTTGAAACCACCCAGCAACAACAGGCACAGCAGCCAACGACCCAACCACCGCTGACGATTGCAGAACTTCTGCAAATAGCTCCCGACACTGTTATGGTAACCTGCATACACTTTCTCCATACATTTTAACATTAAATTTTATAATGTCTTAACCACAATTATCAAACAGCAAGAGGAAAGCTTTACTGTTGAGGGAGTTATAACAAAGATTGAAGAAAACATGGAATGGTACATGAACAGATGCAAAGTTTGCAACAGAAAAATCGAAGATAAACGCCCGCACTGGCATTGCCAGCAGTCCATGCCAGATGCAAGCTCAGCTTACAGGTATCCAAAAACTTTACAAACTCATAAATATAAATCACGTTTTTCCAACACAATCATTTACGGATACTAATTATCTTTAAATTTCCATCGTTTCAGAGCTGTCGTCGCAGACGTCACCGGAAACATGGTCATTAGCTGTTTTAGCCCACAGGCTCACTCGCTCTTACCACCTTGCATAGAGCTCATCAGTTACGTATCGGATACGAATCCTTACATTTTGCCTCCGATAATCAGAGACCTTGAGAGGACAAAACACCGGTTCAGAGTGCATTTCGGAACAGGTAGCCGCAAAGGGTTTCCAAGACTAATCTTGGACCATGCTGAAGATGCAACACCACCGTTACTCCCCCCGCCAGAAACTGAAGGTAGCTCTTCTACTGCACCACCTCTGGAAGAAGAGCCAACTGTGACTGAACTCCTCACAGAAACACTTACGCCACCCCCATCGTCGGTGGAAGCCACAGAAAAGAAATCTCTTATGCTACAAGTTATCAACATCCAGTGTCGAGAAAACAGCTTGTTCGAACCATCGGAAGAAGAAAAGGACCAACTGGAGCCGAAAAAACATAAAGCAGATTAATGAAGTCGAAACCATAAACAGGTCAAAAACTAATGTAACTTTTGTATAACAGCCATATAAGTGCTGTAAAAACGGTATCTCAACTGTAGTAGGGATCTAAAAAATATAGGCGTACGGCTACTATGTGCATATATATAGCAGGTAACTGTAGTGGAAATGTAATAGCCTGCACGTTTTGTAAAAGCCAGTAATCACTCTGTGATGTACTTCCAAGCATATATAAAAAGCTATAGTTGTGGTACCTTACTACCACAACAATTTTGAAATACCTTTATAAATATTGCATTCACGGTTTAGCGCCACAAGAATTTCAAAGCAGGTATGCGTATGTGTCATCCACCCATATACAATGTGTATATGGGGCGGGAATACGTTTTAAAACCTTTACAGCATATACGTAAATTATACAAACGGAAACCTCTTGAATCAGTGACAAAATAATAAAAATAACCAAACATAAAAACATAACTGGAACTAGAAGCTAACAAATGGCGACAAGCAAACACAAACTAAATTCAAACCTACAACCGTTTACTTCTCGGAAATGCGGTATTCTTACCATTGGATAAATGATTTACTAAAACAAACCAACAAACTGCTCAGAAGACAATAACACCATAACAAAAAAGGTACATAAAACTTGCGCAAACCAAATATCATAACTTTCCATTCAGAAAATATACTTATAAGTGGTTGGAATGAATGAGTGGCCCATGATCATCAAAACAAAACTATAACGCATTACAGGTTACATCCACCCATTCACTATACGTACATTAGTCATCTTAATACAACACTAACAAATTTACATAAACAACCTAACTGACTGGACACCAACATTACCATTAACCTAGAAATACCTAACACGAAACAAAGGAACCGACAACCACACTAACCATCCGAAGACCCTTCCTCCAACTCCATAAACGTCACATGCTTCTCCTTCTCGGCTATACCATCACGAATAGCATCGATCAAAACATTAACAGCAAGCATAATTTGTCGATCAACACGTTTAAAATCCACCAAACCTTCCAAACCCGCAACAGCTTTTTCGTTCAAAGGACCAAACGAACGAGTCTCGATAATCGTTTGCTCACGTTTTCGAAGTTTCCCAACCAACTGATTGCGCTCCTGCTCCATACGAATCACAAGATTACGATCCTCACAAACGTCACTGCTAAACAAGAACTTAAAGGCAGTTGCAAGATCATCAGAACCAGACGCCGCCATTAACTCTTCCACATTACGTTTGGTAGCCATTTGAGGATATACATTCAGGATAGATCCAGACCTAGGCTACTTAAACACATTCTATTATTTTTTTAAAAAGGGTTTCCTAAAAAAAGCAAGTCCAATATCATTATCCAAATTCTTAAAAATAGAAGCCCATTATACTACAAAAACCAATTACCAAACTAAGGATCCATTTGGTTTTTTTCTAGGAATGACAATGGGTGTCGGATTTTGAATGACATTTATTTATGTTTGGTCGGTAAAATATGCTATGAAAAAGTATATAGATATTTGAATTTTATAGTGAAAAAAAAGGGGCCCACGTGAACGGATTTTGTATACACCAAATTGATATGTAATAAATCTATAACTGTAATATGCGCATTTCATTACAGAGCCCATAAAACAAAATAAAACAAACACCGATTATGACTTTGAAAATTATAGTCTCATTCCCGTTTATATTAACTAAACGGGCCCTAAGAGTTAACAAAAAAAACAAAAAAAAAACAAACACACCTACCGGGAAAAACCTAACATTACGATTTGCAAGACGTCCGCCGCAACGCGGCGGGGGGTAATCACCTCGTTTGTTATATACCTATTGGAATGTAAATTGTTTTCTATTATTTGTTTTATACATATTGGAGTGTAAACTGTTTCGGCTAGTTTTTATCTTTTCAGCGTGAAACCGTCGCTGAAACATAATTAAAAGCTATATCTCTAGGAAAATTTGTCAAAGTGTGACTCGAGATAGAAACTTATTTCAACTTTGTTGCAGATTATTACAACTAAGATATTGAATCATTTGTTGCTGTTTTTACCATTCTGCACATACTGTACAATTTTTTTTATATATATATTCATCATTTTATTTAATAGTTTACTAATCTCAAAATGTCACATAATCGACCATATATTCTCGCACACACCTTTCATATTTTTGAAAATTACACCGTCTTCACCCTCGTGATAAGAATCCTAATAACCAATCAAATGAAATGGTCTAGTGACTGTTCAATCATGAACTAAAGGTTTAATAGTAAAACAATTTATTTATAGGAGGTCAAATATTTAGTCTTTACTAAATACAATCCGTTTTAATATTATTGTTCACATTTCTTTTATAAGATTTTTAAATTGATTGTCCACAATAAAAAAATAGATAAGAAAATTTGATGTAGATTAATATAGGGCAAATGGCACAAAAATGTACTAAAGTTAGGGTGCATATTCAATCAAGGCATTCTTTATTTTTTCTTGCACAAAAAGGTTGCCAACAAATGTTTTTGGCGGATTTGGGTTTTTTACTAACTTCCGTTAACCCACTTCGTTAGTAAATTACATATTTGGTCATTGATTTTGTAGAGTCATTTTATGCACCATCCCTCCTCCTCTACTATCCACCACCACCCTCCTCCTCCACCAACACCGTCTGCCACCATAACCTGCCAACACCAACCGCCACCACTACCACCGTCCACCACCACCACCACCAAGACTGAACCAAACTATCAAAGCAACGATTAATTACCAATATAAACATACCAAATTGGTCAAGACAAAAGACAAGAAATCATAAGAATTAACAATTTATAATCAAAGTAAACTGACGCGTATAGTCCAGTAATATTGCACCACATCTAGTTAACTTATTACTAGTTCAGAAGCACTGCCAAAGCTTCTTACAACTGCTTATTCAAAAGAGTCTGTTAACAAATGAACAAACAAACACCCCTTAACAGCTTATTGGCAAACTAACACCCCTTAACAGCTTATTGCCAAAGCTTCTTACAACTTCTTATTACTAGTTCAGAAGCACTGCCAGTAATATTGAACCAAACCTTTTGAATAAGCAGTTTCAACTGCTTATTCAAAACAGTCTGTTAACAAATGAACAAACAAACACCCCTTAACAGCTTATTGGCAAACTAAAACCCCTTAACAGCTTATTGCCAAAGCTTCTTACAACTTCTTATTACTAGTTCAGAAGCACTGCCAGTAATATTGAACCAAACCTTTTGAATAAGCAGTTTCAACTGCTTATTCAACACAATCTGTTAACAAATGAACAAACAAACACCCCTTAACAGCTTATTGGCAAACTAAAACTATAAAATAAGCAATATAAACCAATGATTGAGCAACACAGTTGTAAACTTGTAAACTAAGATTATGCCATCACTTGGGCTGCTGAGGCTACTGAGACAGAACCAAAAAAGGGCACAGTGGTGCTTTTTAAGATCATAAAAAGCTGTTAAAAAATATTAAAAATGAACTAAAAATACTAGGTTAAAGACTAACTTCCAAACTTCAAATTCCCCAAGTTTCAACAAGTTTGAGCTTGAAATGAAGAAATTAAAAATGTAAAAATGGACCTATTTAGAAACTGTATTGGATATATATATATATAAATATATATATATATATATATATATATATATATATATATATATATATATATATATATATATATGAAAAGCTATAAAACTTTAACTAAACCTGTTGAAGACTCCTTGTGACACCTAAATTGATCAAAATCGTAAACTGCAACGTTAATAAACTTTTGTTCTGAGGTATTTTGGCGTTGTTTTTTGCTGTAGCATCAACATTTGTTCTTCGTAAACAATGAGATTTAAAAAATGGGAAGCTTGTTTTTCCACCTAAATTAGTATCAAGAAAAGAAAAATAAAAAGGTGCTTAATATTTTTTTTAAATAATCGATATGGTTTTGGCTATGGCGTTTCTCAATCTACAGCTCCATTGGTCACCGTCCAGGTTTTACCATAAGATTTTGGACTGTTCTTTGTTTTCATATTTTTTTCAGTATTTTACCACCAACATCTGCAAATAACAGAAAAGGAAGCTTAACACTAATAGATATTAATTAATATTAGTGGAAATAACATTGATGCATCATTAAACCAAACATAAAACAAATTAGCAACAACAAAAACACCAAAAACAACAAATAAAACGTTCGCATACCGTAAATGTAAACCCAAAAATATGAGAAACGACATGCAACACATAAAAGAAACGAAAGAAAGCGAGATATGTAATTTTTTTTAACCAAAATTTAAAAATAAATATTAGAAAGTGTTAAATATATATATTTTTTTAAGAAGTTAACTTTCATGTTAGTGTTGGGTTGGGCTTATGGTTTGGTACATAAGTTAATAACCTAGGCCCATAGGATATATCTTGTTACTTTGTTAGTACCGGTTTAGTGATATAGAGCGTTTACTTGCGCCAAACGAAGTCATGGCAAACATCTGGTTGTACGCTCTTATATTTTACAAAAAATTGCTGTTTGCAAGAAGGTTTTTGATATATTAAGGTGGATCTAATTCTGGTTCCATAATGATGCTGCCATTGCGACAACATAAATGGTACTTAGTTGTACGACCAGGAGAGTTTTTAATCCTTTCTTCATACCAGAATGCAGCTCCACAGATTTGGCAACGTTGATCACAATTACCCAAATCTTCGTATTCGTATATTACATCTGTAATAATACATTTTAAAAATTATTAGTATGGTTGGACCAAATACTTTACCAGCTATAATTGTAAAGTTTTTAGAAGTAATTATTTACATGTATTACGGGGTGCTGTAGAAGTCGATGGTTGTATAGGATTGTGACTATCGCTTTCAGATGCGCCTAACCTTTAGAATGGGATGGTATAACTTGTTTTGTTGTGTCCCTTTTGTTTGCAATTGCTGCATGTAGCAGTTGTTTTACGTTTTCTTTTGCGTATATTACTATTGTATGTCAAAGCTGCAAAGAAATTTTTTAACAAATTTTAGCAAACTGGTTATTCTATATATAATGTAGTAAAACATTTATTCAACATAACAATTTAATAGGTACAAACGTTATACAGTTCTCTTGCTAAACATAGTTGCTAAATGCTTTTATTTATATAACATATAATATATAATAATTGAGCAAAGCGTTGCAAACAAATCAGTACTTACCACTTTCGTTTTGTGAACTCTGTTGCGTGCTGTGATTGACAACAGGCGTATGCACACCAGTGTTGGGAATAGCAGTGCGAGTATGTCTGTTAGTTTCTTGAGCAATATTCTGTTTGTCTGTTTGAAAGGTATCTCCAATAATACAACAAATAGTGTAGTATGTGTAATATATGATTAGTTGTTTGAAAGGTCAATGCTTGCTTTTGTAGGCTCTGGTTTCTCTGCAAGAAATCAGCCTCTGTGGCGCTGTTTTTTTGGTGCTGAATATTTGGAGTGCGAGGTAAATTATCTGAAGCGATTTCTTTATTCTTTTGGAAACAAACATGTTGTAAAGAAACCTTCTGAAACTCTAGTTGATTTAAACCATGATTATGCGGCACACGCATTTGTTGTTGTGTAATGTCATTTTTTTTTTCACGTTATCTGCCTGAAATAGATTTTGATTATAAACATGTTAATCAAAGGTATTCTAATCCCTTTAATACATAAGGCCCTATTTGTCCATCCAAATAGCAATTTATTCATACCAGATATGGCACTGTATATACGTGCTACAGATTGGCCATCACTCGAAGCAGATGGTTGTATAGGATCCTGACGATCACGTGCACATGTAGTGAAATTCTGGAATGGCATGCTACAGCTTCTTTTGTTGTGGCCCTTTTGTCTGCAATTTGTACATGTAACAATTGCTCTTTTCTTTTGTACTTCATGTTCTCTAAGCACTGGATCAACATCTATAATACGCCTTTTTTGGGTGTAGCGTTATTGACTGTGCAAGTTCAGAAGAGAATTTAAAAAAAAAACTTTATTAAACTAATTATTATACACATACTATAGCAAGACAATGTTGTCAGTTGTCACTAAAGAAAATTGGTAACTGTTTTATTTATATAATGCATGATGTATAATTATATAGAAAATTGTTGTAATCAAATTTGTACTGACCAATTTGGTTCCCTGAACTCTTCTGCATAACACTACCAGTGGTGAGAGTCTTGCCAAATTGTCCCTAATTTAACTCATGACTATGTCTTTAATATATTAGAGGGTTTTATTCATACAAAGCACAACTTATTCATACTAGATACGCCAATGGATGGACCTGCAACAGATTGGTCACCACTTGCGGATGAAATGACAGGCTGCATCATGATGCTACAATCTCGTTTGCTATAGCTTCTTTGGTTGGAATTGCTACATATTACAGACGATGATATCTTTCGTAACTGTAGTTCGGAAGGGAAGATGTTAGGCTATACAACAGATTCTTCCTTGTTGTGAAGATTGTCATCTGTTAATGATAAATAACTACATGTTAACAGCTTTTAAGTATATGATAATTCTAATTCACTTGTCGTAGAAAGGTTTTTTTAACCATAAGACCTTGGAAATTGTAATATTAGCTAACCTGAATGAAAAGGGTCGTCTGTCCTCGTAGTAGTTGTATCAGCAACATTGCAAAATGTAGGTTCCACTGATGACCCAGTTTTATAAAAGTTGTTTGTTAAATGGTTCTCAACCAAGTGAGGTTTAGTAGTCTGAAATTCAGATAGTTGCTTCGCATACATACTTTGAAACAACAATCTAAAGACAACGCTGACCAACAGATAGACGGTGTGTATTAACAATGTAAATTCAATGTATATAAGATGAGCGTTTATTAGGGTAAATGTTTTTGGACTATAGTGTTTTCCAAAAAGGATCAAAGATAAAAAAACAGAAAATAAATAAGTTACAAAATGGTGTAAAAAACATGATACTCAGAAATAGGGCAAACATTTTTAAAGCATTCTTTGTCCATTACATTAATTAGATAAGGTGAATAGTAAAAATTAGGTTATTGAATGATCTAAATAGCATTTAATAACGCACTATATATTCATTAAATGGTGATACGACAATAAACACTAAAAAATCAAAAGAATACTATCAAGTCCTAATTTGATAACACACATACAATCACAAATACACAAAATAAATAATCCTAAAAATACCATCAAGCCCTAATTTCATAATACACGTACAATAACAAATACAGAAAATAAATAATCCAAAAAAATTATTCTGAAGCCCTAATTTGATAAGACACATACAATAACAACTGCACAAAATAAATAATCCAAAAAAAAGTATGAAGCCCTAATTTGATAACACACATACAATCACAAATACAAAAAATAAATAATCAAAAAAATACTACGAAGCCCTAATTCTTTTATAACACACATAGAATCTAGTTAAGAAACAGGGAAACTAAACCTAGATTGTATCTTTTTACTTTCATTGCAGCAAAATCAAACGAATTGCGTCCCAAAAATATATATATATATATATATATATATATACAAACTCATAAATAGAATAGGAAAACATATCTTGTGGTTAGTTTGGGAGGAGACACTGTAGCATCAAGTTGGTGGCAAAAGAACAGTCGGTCGTACATTCGCTTACAATTAAAAAAATTGAAAGGATCGTACATCAGGGTTAACCGGAGCAAATGAAGGTGCAATTGTGAGAGAGGGTAGCTAAGGAGCGGGTTTAGAGAACTATTTTTGGGGCAGGTAAAAAGATAACCGGGTTGATCTAATATGAACAGTTGCTTCTGGGTCCATCTAACGGTAGATATTCAACGGATCCGGTGCGGGTCGAAACTTATATAATTTTATAAAACTTTTTAATATAGATATTTAATTAAATACAAGTAAAAAACATAATTTACAAGTATTTAAAACACGAATGAAACTAAAAAAAATACTATTCAACACATACAATTAATACATTGTTTAAATCACCATTTCACCAAAATGTACAACCATTTAACTGTAATGTATAATCTAATTAAGCTACTAAGCCAAGCACTTATAAATAAAGCCATTAGGCAGCCCGCAGTGATCGGTCGACCGGTTCCAAAATTGGGTCGGTTGGCTCCAAAATTGCCGAAGGGTTCATCCCATCGGCCGATAACTCACTCCGCTAAAAACAACACATTGCTAGAAAATATTGTCACAAGATATCCGTCACCGCATCACGCGGGTACCCGCTAGTTTCAACTTATTCAACTTTGTTGCATATTATTATTACAACTAAAATACTTAATCATGTTTTGTTGTTTTTACCATTTTGCACTTGGCGCGTAATTTTTTTCTACATATATTCATCATTTTATTTAATAGTCTACTACTTTCAAAATATCACATAATCGACTATATTTTCTCAGACGCACCTTTATTATTTCTGAAAATTACACCGTCTTTATCGTCATGATAAGAATCCTTATAACGAAACAAATGAAATGGTCTAGTGACTCTTCAGTCATAAACAAAAGGTTAATTGTAGAACAATTTAATTATAAGAGGACAAATATTTAGTAAGTACTAAAATATGCTTTGAAAACACTCGATCTAATATTATTGTTCACATTTCTCTTATGAGATGTCTTAAATTGATTGTCCACTATTAAAAATAAATAAGAAATTTTGATATAGATTAATATATTATTCGTACTTGATATTATTATTACAAACTTTAAAAAAACAATAATTAATTAGTTAAGGGTATAATTGTTATTTTGTAAAAAATATCATAATGGTTATGATTTTTGTAAACTGTGTTATTTTTTGTCGATAAACAAATATTTTAAGATGAAGAGAGTAATCAAGTAAAAAAAATCGCAAACGATCACGTATATACTTCGGTTACACTGCTTACATGCAAGTAGGGGTTTAATCAAGTCAAGTACTGCTAAGCTCGAGCTCGACTAGTATATTAAAACTCGAGCTCGAAATTTGGCTCGAGCTCGGTCGAGCTTTATATTTCGATCTCGAGCTCGACTCGTCATATAAAACTCGAGCTCGAAATTCGACTCGACTGTCGAGCTTTATATATCAACCTCGAGCTCGACTTGTCATATAAAACTCAAGCTCGAAGCTCGACTCTAGCTCATTATTTTCACATTTAAAGCTCGAACTCGATGAATACTCAGAATATCAAGCTTGACTCGACTCGATTTGTACGGAAATTAAATAAATATATGTATATAAAAGGGTAAAAGTGTAATTTTATCAAAACTCGATAAGGCTCGTGAGCTTCACAACAAACTTTATAAAAATTTTAAATACACAAACAAAAGGAAAAACTCTTTAAAAGCAATGTAACAACTTTAAAACCGCTCACACACACCATCCTCATTTCCACACTCTTTCTCACTCTCACTCCCAAACAAACTTTTTCATTCCCCCAATTTCAACTTATTAAAATATTTCCCGCCATTTCCACCTCCCAAATTATCACACACTAATTTCACACACTCATCAATCACCTCACTATAATAATTAAGTAAGCTACCTTCTAATCGTCACATTTAACGCTTTAATTCGTTATTTTTTAGTAATTTTAACAGTTTGATTGTTAATTATTGATTTAATTTTTTCGTAGCGTTGATTTTGTGACGTCATCAATCAGCTCAACGATCGTAATTAAGTAAATTACTTCTAATCGTTACATTTAACTACTTTAACGGTTTAATTGTTAATTATTCATAAGTTGTTATGAATTACGGTTATCTAATTGTTTCATTTCGTTAATTTTTAGTAATTTTAACGGATTATTGTTAATTATCAAGCTGTTACGAGTTTCAGTTATTTAACTGTTTCGCAGGATTTAGTGGATTTGATTTGATTTGTGGATGAATAAGTTAGTTAGGTTTACGATCTGGAACCCTAGGTTTGTTAAATTAGTTATCGCGTGTTGTTGATTCATAATTGGGGATAAAATTAGGTTAGATTCATGTTTTGGATAAAGGTTTCGATTTGAATCCGTAAGTTGCGTAAGTTGATTGTCGAGTGTTGTTGATTCATAATTGGAGATAAAATTAGGTTAGATTCATGTTTTGGAAAACAGTTTCGATTTGAATCCGTAAGTCGTCTAAGTTGATTGTCGAGTGTTGTTGATTCATACTGGGGATAAAATTAGGTTAGGTTTAACAGTTTTGTGAGTTAAATTTTAGTAATGGTTGTTTTGTTCGTAATTGGGATAAAATCGCGTTAGACGTGATAGTTTTGTATGCGAATTGTTTATAGCGGTTTTGATTCGACAGATTTGAAACAGTAAGCTGCGTAAGCTGGCTATTGTGTGTTGTTGATTCATAATTGGGGATAAAATTAGGTCGGACGCAACAGTTTTGTTTGGTGAGTGTTTAATAAAAGTTGTTAGAAAATCGTAATCTGGAACAGATACATGCTAGTCGTGACGGTTTTGTTTGTTTATTGTTTATAACGGTTTTGGTTCGAAACGGTATGTTGCGTTAGGAGGTTGTTGTGTGTTATTAGATTCAGAACTGTGAATAGAATCATGTAGATGCAAGTTACTGAGTTTTGTTTTGTTTCGTTACGTGTTTTAGATACCTGTTGTTCTGAGATCTGGTGGAATCAAGCTGACGTAACGAAGATGCAGACGGAACGACAACGGCGTTTGCGTGATGTGAGTATCTGTGGATTTTTCTGATCATGATATGCACATATTTTGCATCTGATTGAGTTGATTTAGGCTTAGTAGGTTGTGTATGGGTTTCGTTAATGGCATGACATCATTGCATGGGAAATTTGTTTAGTTATCTTCGTAATAATGCGTTCAATGCTTAAGTTTTTTATGGACTGATTTACTTGGATATTGATCTGTTACGCTTATTTCCACGTTATTTGTTTTGTTGTGCATGCGCGCGCGTGTGTTTGATACTGTGTTTCTGGTTGAAAAGGAATAGTTTCACTACCATGATTATTGTTTACTTCAGACAAAAATAGTGGGCTTACTTGACTAAAAATTGCTTGCTAGGATCATATGAGTGGGTATCTGTGTATAATTTAATCATGTTATGCTAATTTTTTGCATCTTGTTGCCATGATCTGAACTTAGAGTTTGCGTATGGATTTCGTTTATGTCTTGACATCAATTGATTTGAATTTGGTTAATCATCTATAATATCTGCTTTGAATGTTTTAAGTTGATAACCGACCGCTTTACTGGGATATATTGTACGCGTCCTGTGTCTTTCGCCCTTATTTTTTTTATGTATTTGTGCGATTGTGTTCTGCTGCATTTCTGGTTGATTGAAAACATTGTTGTTACTATGATCTGATTTGTTTGCTGAAGTTGAGATAAATATATAAGCCGTATTTGACTAAAACTTGTTTTTGATGATGTGAGTGGGATTCTGTTTACTTGTCTTCTGGATCATGAATTAATTGTATAAGTTGCTCACCAACCGTATAATGGGATATTGTTCTGTTTCTGCTTGTTTCACCTTATTTTGCTGCGTGTTTGTGAGTGTATTAAACTGTATTTCTGGTTGAATGTAAACAAATTGTTCTTACTATGATATGAAATGTTTACTATAGTTCATAACGAATATAGAGGCTTAATAGAACCAATTGATTGTGTGCTAGGATCATATGAGCGGGAAGTGGAGTTTTGGTAGCAATTATCAACCATGTAGCCAAATGAGGAAGATGTCCATAGGACTTCTAGTTGATTCCTCTCAAACAAAGAGCAAAATTGGCAGTGGAGTTGCGGCTGAGTTGCATATTTCAGAAAATGTAAAATCTGAGAAAGATGTTCCTGCTGAAAGTAAACGTAATGGGAAAGAAGGCATGTCTTCAGATTTGGGAAGACAGAACAAGCCTCCACGTCAGGAATCATCTCCACTGATTCGTAGAAAAACCTCTGATCAAAACACAGCATATCCAAAAGTCTTGAGCTTGCCTTCTACTAACAATGTGCTCTTGCAACCAAGTGGTAATAAGATAATTGATAATATGGAGGCTGGTTCATATTTTGCAAACCAGAAATTGAATCTGCGTGCCAGGGATGCTAATGAGAAGAAATCAAAGAGTAACTTAAACCAAAGGGAGGGAGACAATCATGGTACCTTGGGCAGGGAGGAAGAGTCTGCGTATGTAACTCCAAAGAAAGGACCGGAGCCAGAGAAAGGAACAGCAGAGCAGGGAACAAGTGAAAACGTGAACAGTGGAAACATATTAAGAATGAAGGTTCAGGAATTACTTGGAACTGTTATATCTTCACCGAATAAGACACAGCACAACTCAGAGCCTTTTGGAATGGATGTAGATAATTTGAAGCAGCAGTCCAAAACCAATGAAAATGATACTCCTGCTGCCATGGATAAACAGCGTTTGCATACAAGGGAAACCAACTCTGGAAGTCTGAATATTAATACCCGGAAACCAGTAACTAGATCTCAGGTCCGGAAGAAACCTCAAGCTCAGAAGTCTCTACCAAAAAACCAATCTCCATTATGTCAGTCTAAACAAGCTCACTTAGACGAGAATGCATTCTCTTTTGTGGAGACTTGGTCTAAGAGATCCAACACTGATGTTAGTCCTGGTTTTAAAACGTTCAAGAGAAAGGAAAGAGATGAATTAGAGACCAGGCCAGTGAAGACATACGTGGCGGAAGAGGTTCATAAAGATAAGAGTCAGAAAGCTAATGATGGGAGAAAAACAAAAGCTGCTGCCACAAATACATCATTAAATGTAAACAGAAAACGAGACAGTGAGATAGTTAAGCAAAATACTGAAGGGGCTATCAAAGATAAGACTCAGAAAGCTACTGATGGGAGAAAAACAAAAGCGGCTACCATGAATGCATCATCGTTTGAAAATAGAAAACGAGACAGTGAGGTAGTTAAGCAAAATACTGAAGAGGCTATCAAAGATAAGACTCAGAAAGCTACTGATGGGAGAAAAACAAAAGCTGCTGCTATAAGTGCATCATTGTTTGAAAACAGAAAACGAGACAGCGGGTAGGCAGTTTTTAAGCCAAATACTGAAATGAAAGAAAAGGCTCGCAACTACTTTGATGATCTTATGACCAGTTGTCAGCCTGGAGGTAATAACGGACAACGTCAAACGATGTGGATCAGAGTCCTTTTGCTAAACGTTCCTTCACGACTAATGTAGACCCAAAGAGCCCAACATTTGAGTTCAAATCAACTACTGGGATGTCTTCCCCTATATCTTCGTTTGAAAGTGACAAGGAAGACCTTGATGTTGATAGCCTTGAGAATTCCTTCAAAACAAAACAGTCCCGTAGCTCCCACAGCAAGGGATTTTCAAAGGAAGGCCACTACTATGCAAACACAGAGGTACACTAATCTATATCCTACCATCTTTCTGGTCTTAGCATATAAATTGCTATAAGATTACTGGTTTGCTATCGTAATCTGTACGTATATCAATTTTATTCCCAGAATCCTTCCCCGGGCCTTCCAGACTCTCCACCAAGTCCATTAATCACAGGGGGGCACAAAGAAAATAGTTCTGTATCTCCAAGTGAAGTGATGGAATCTCAGAGCTCTGAAGATGCTTCACCCATCAGTGGTAACATTTACTTATTCTGTTATGTAGTTGTTCTGTTATTAAATTACCATATGCTTCAAGAATAATAGATGACTTAAAACAGAAGATAAATCACTCAGTTCAACTTTATTGAAGATTCTTCTTTTTTGTAAATCTAGTGCCAATTATATCGAAGAATCGTCAAGGAAAGAAACGGCCTGTATCACCATCTCAAGAGGAGGATTCTGAGAGCTCTGAAGATGATACACCAATCAAAGGTGATAATTAGTTCATTTCTCTGCCAAAGTTCTGAACTATGGTTATTCACTGGTATACACTTGAGCGTAATTCGTTACTTAAACTGAAAAGTTTCTTAACTTTTATAGGCTTGTTAATTAGTGTGTATTCTAAATTTTGAGTTATTAAGAGCTGAGATTATTGACCCCACTTGAGTATACAATTTGGCCAGTGAGGATTTATGATCTTAGGTCACACTCACTTATAGCCAATTGATTATGAGCTGGAACCTTAGATGTTTAATAGCGTGATGTAGGTCAATTTGGATGTGTCAATGTGCAAGCTCGACTGTCTCACCACTGTACAAGGCATTGCATATCTTTTAATAGCTTATACATATGTGAATTTAACGCTAACTGTTGAACATATGACATACATAACTACGGCATGAAGTTTCACATATATTTTTTTGATAAGTTTTCAGATGTGTATCATATGTGTTATATTTGTTACTGACTTACTGTTATTTATCTTTTACATATTTGTTGTAATTGGACAGGGGATGGAGATAGTGACAAATTTCTAGATGACTCGCAACAGGATGGGCTTGTGGGGTAATCCATTTCAGTTCGATACTTAAATGCTCTTTTTTCTCTCTTTTGATCACACTATACTATTCTTTTGATCATTGTTATATATGTTTCAGTGCTGTAAAACTGTTCGCCTTGGCCCTAGAACGAGTTGAAAGGAAAATACATTCAACCACAAGCAAACAATCCGCTGCCATATTATTGTCTGTCTCCGAGAACATACACTCACAGTTACAAAATGCTGAATCCAAGATCCAGAATGAAGTGTGAGTATCTTTACAGTTATTTACATTTCTGATATTTAAATTCTTACACATGGTTTTTATTTTGTTGCAGTGGAAAGCTAACAAACCTTGGTAAATCCAAAAGAATGCATCCAGAGAACCAATTGCGAGGTAATAATAGAAAACCGAAGATTCAATATAAAATCTTGATGTTTTTTCCATCTGTCATAAGCAATGATTAATCAGAAGTTAATTTATATTCTACCCAATATGTTTCTTTCATCATTTTTGACCCGAGAAATCAATGCAGAGCAACAAGAGCAGCTGAAGGGCATATATGAGAAATTCAAAGAAGAAGTGGATCAGCACCTAGAGAAATGCCGCAGAACACTTGAAGGACTTGAAACACATCAGGTTCAAGTCAAAGGAATGGTAGAGAAACAAAGTAAGATTTCCTTCCAGTTATATATCATATGGCAGTTAATTATTTAAACACTAATAATTATTTAACAAGAAGTATTGAACCCACTTGAAAACTGGAATCCCGAAAGCTTCATTACAACTTGAACAGTCACATTAGTTTTCCAGTTTGAAGTTGTGGATATATGACCTAATCTGTAATTAAATCAAGCAACTAATGTTGCAGGTTGCAAAATATCGGATTATTGTTTAACTCCAACATTTTTTTGTGACAAATTATTTAATGACTAGCAACCAACCTATCATGTTTTTCGAAATTTATAACTAGTCAAAGTCGTATAAGAATCTTCTTTTTATCAAATTACCAATGTTCAATTGGGAGACTGTTTTGATTGCTCAAGTCGTTCTAACTGCTAGATTCTATATAAATGTATATGCATGTTATACTTGCAAAACTGAATAAGGAGGCACTTGGTTGTTGGCTTAAATTAATCAGATGAGTACTGCTAGTGCATATAAGGAATATGCGATGAAATAAGTTATCTTATTGCCTTGTTTTATATACAAAGCATCTTATGAAAATGACTAATAGCTAGAATGTTATTCGTATTTCCTGCTACTAGTTGCCATCCTATATGAGTTGTCGAGACAAAAAATGATGCTATGCTTAAAGAGCGGAATAAACACTAATGATTGACCGTTTGTGTTTTCAGAGCTGTCACACAAGAAGTTTCTCATGCAAACTGAAGAGGCAATAGAGACACAGCTCAATGATGCTCATAAAAGAATTGCAGATGTTCACAAAGTGAGTTTCTGTTCTTCTCGTAAACAGTTGACCCGATCTGTTACTATCCCTATCATGTGGTTGACCTTTTTATTCTTGTTTTGTTGCAGCTGGCAAAGGAGAAGATGCTTATACTCAAAAAAGGCATTGCTGAATGCCTAAAAGAGGGTTTACTCGGTTGAAATACTCGTATCCATCTATCAAACTACACTTATAGAACTTTTTCAGGTTGCACGTGATTCCACACAATTGCAGATATAAGATAGTTAACAGTATAATAAGTCATTTAAAGATTATCATTTCTTAGTTTCTTGATACTTTACTTCTGTGTTTTCCTTGTAGTATGTTTAAAAGATTCGCTTATGTATCAGATAGCTAGCAACATTGTTGAGATCTGGGATTGTGCAGGCGTTGCATTGTTGGTGCTTGCATCTATATAGTTGTTTATTAGTGTTTCGGTTATTGTTGTTAATCTTGGTATTAGTTGGCCTTTTGTTAGCTTTTATTTTATTTTCATTATGTTGTATTGAAATATAGCTCACAAGGCATTTAATCTCTGCATGTTTGATGGTGTAAACTGTAATGTAGGTGTCTTGTTAATATTTTGGTTAAGAATAGTGTTTAGCGCGTATATTAAAGAGCTATAGAAAAAGTAACAACGATAATTAAACTTAATACCGATATTTTCGGGTAGGGAGTATGACTGTCTATATCTTATCTTCTCATGCTCTGCTTCGGTGGGATCGGGGTATTGTTACTTATTGGTGTGATTAAACACATGTTTTGATTTTTATAAATCTAATTCATTATTAGCAATTTGTGTTTGTGTTTTTTATAAGGTCTCATAACTACATAATGATTAGTTTTTACATAGTGTTGGGTTGACCACTGTTTGAAAACCGGACTTGATCGACCAAAACCGGATCGGATCGAAAACCGATTTGGCCCAAAACACCGAACTGAAGACAGAACCAAAATGTTCTGTCCATATCCGGGTTGGTCCGGTCCAGTTCACTGGTTTGGTCTGGTCCAACAAAACATAATGGTTGGTTTTGCTTAAGACTGAATCGGACTGGACCAAGAACCAAATATGTGGAAAATAGTGATCCGAGGACCGGACCAAAATACGTTCAGTTCGGTCTGGTCAGTTTAATTCGGTCCGGTTTCTCTGTCCGGTCCGGTTCGCGGTCTATTATGCATAAAAAAAGAAAGATAAAAGACATGGATGGTAATGTACGCTAATTAACAGCCATATGAATCCAACAACAAAAAAGATGACAAAACACAATCCACCAACACTTAATGGTTCCTTTCACCGGCAATGGCCTCCGTGACCGTCATAGAACCACTACAATTTAAGTCAAACTCAAACTTAATTACTACTACTTCAATAATACCTCATTTCATTATCACCACATCATCTTCCAAACCATTCAAAAAACAGTTACAGTTTAGGTCAAAATTACTAGTTACTACTTCATCACCTCAATTTATATCCCTAGTGACGTCATCTTCAAAACATGATTTAGTTCAATCATTAGGTGACGGTGAAGTTGACGGTGAGGGTGATGTTAACGGTGGTGGTGAGGTTGAGGGTGAGGTTGAGATTGAGGGAGTTGAGGTGGAGATAGAGAAGGTGAGTAGGAATAGACGAAGAATAAGGTCGAAAGTGGCGATTGAGGCGAGTTTGGAGACGGTGTGGGGGATTTTAACGGATTATGAACGGTTAGCGGAGTATATACCAGGTCTTGTTGTTAGTCAAGTGCTTGATAAGCAAACTAACTTTGCTCGGCTTCTTCAGGTATTGTGGAGCTTATGCGCGACATGTAGCAGTTTTTAGGAAATACATTTTGTTGCTAGTTATAAGCTTATAGTAGGTAAACGGTGATTGGATGAGGTTCTTTTTGTTTAGTGGTTACATAGGAGGGCGAGTCCTTGACTCAGATGTAGGCGGTAATTATAGTAATGTCTACGGAAACTATTGACGATACTTGCATAAATTTTGTTACTAGTTATAGAAATTTTAGCTAAAAGAATAATACGAAAGTTACTAATTATAGTAACTTGAGCTAGATAACAATCGTATTATTGTGAAAGATGATTATAGTAACTATAAGCACATTATACGTACATTTTGTTACTGATCATAGAAATGTGAGGTAAAAAACTAAAAGACAATGCTACAAACGACAAAAACAGATTGTAGTAAGTAACCGTTATGAAATTAATCAAATTATATATACGTACAATTTGTTACCCACCGTGGCTGCCTAAGCTAAAACAATGTTGCTATCATTGACAAAAGAAATGAATGTATAATGTTATGCTATGGAAATAGTCTACTAAGATTTGTGACAAAATTGCAGATATTATGAACGTTATTGATAACTTTTGAACTTATTATAGTCTGTAAAAGCGGTGAAGTATGTTGTTATTTTAAACAATTAACCTTGTTTGGAAGGACTTAAAAGTTACTAGATTTTAAAATAATGTTGAGGAAAGTATGCTGTTATGTCGATAACTCTAAAAGCATGTGGCAGTTATTGGTAAAAGTGTGAGAGTATGTTGTTATTTTGGGCAATCATCCCAAATTTTGTCGCTAAAATTTTCTGCAACCTTTAAGCTCTTATTTGAATTATTTGCCTTCTCTAAGGTTACAAAACATGGTTTTATATTCGTTTGTGCCCCAATTTGGTATCGCAGATTGGCCGCAAAATCGGCGTTCGGATTGAAATTCAATGCTAAAGGCGTCGTCGATTGCTATGAAAAAGATTTTGAAGTTCTACCATATGGCCAAAGCATGATATAGACTTTAAGATGATTGAGGGTGATTTTGATCTTTTTGAAGGAACTTGGTCTATAGAGCAGGTCAGTTATTTCCACAACAACAACAACAACAACAACATACCCAATCCGCCGGCGATGGGGAGTATGAATGTAGACAAGATTTACCTACCCCTACCCCAGGGATAAACGGGGTAAGGAGACTGCTTTCAATGAGACCTCCAGTGCGTGTCTTGAATTGAAAGAAGAAGAGAGCAAAAGGGCATAAAGAAACAAACAGCAAAGTGAAGGCGGACCAAACACGCACAAACTCAAAATAAAAGCACACAAGAAACCGTAAACAAAACCAACCCAAGAGCAAAAGGCATCCTAAGGTAAACCAAAAAAAACAAAGAAAAGGCAGGTAAACCTGGGAAGCAAAACAAAGGAAACGATACAAAGCGAAGGCAAAAAGGCAACCTAAGGGGCAACAAAGGGCAAAAAGCAAACACCGCAGGGGGCTAAACTAAAGGCAACCTAAAGAGGGCAACAAAGGGCAAAAGCAAACACGCGCAGGGGCCTAAACCAAGCAGAGGCAAAAAAAACCTAACACCTACCCCCGAACTACATGAATCCCAATTCTATCTCTCCACAAATTCCTATCTGGGTCATGTCCTCGGACAAGAGCGATCCTTCCATGTCGAGCTTAAGTCTATCCTCCCACCCTTTGATTGGGTCTACCCTCCTTCTCACACCATCAACTACTAGCGCGACTCTTCTTACAGCGTGATTGTGGCCTCCTCGACATGGTACGAACCACCTTAGCCTTCACTCTCTCATCTTCGATAATATTCCGACCCTCTAGTTTTTGCTCAAAACACCGTTCGGATCATGTCAAGCAAGGTTTTCCACAAGTCCATCTTTAACATTCTCAATTCCGCCACCTCTACTCTGTTAGCATGCGCCTTGGAGATGGGCCAACACTTTCGGACCCATACATCGCCGGTCTAATCGCCACCTTGTAAAATTTTCCCTTTAACTTACAAGGGACGTTCCTATCACAAAGGACTCCCGACGCCGCCCTCCATCTTGCCCATCCATCGAATCCAGATGGGTCACGCCCCTCGTTTATCCTCCCCGATCGTGGATCATCGATCGAATATCTAAAAGACTCTTTAGGTGGTAGAATCAGTCACCGATGCGGATATCAAATCTTCCTGGTGCTCTCGATTCGATCCTCCCAAACTTCACATCTTAGATATTCATCTTACTCTCGCTGAAGAAGACCACTTATCTTCCAGTGCTTCCCTCCATTGCTCCGGTCGATGTTTAACTCTTCCGCCGAGTCTGCCACGGAACAATGTCATCCGCGAAGATCATGCTCCACGGGATACCCTCTTGAATCCCTTTAGATAACTCATCCAAGATCACAGCGAAAAGGTAAGGACTAATGGCAGATCCTTGGTGGAGCCCAACTTCCACGGAAAGAACTCGAGATCCCCATCGGCCGTCGCGGGTCTTAGCCCCTTCGTACATATCCTTAATGACTCTCACATATCTCCTTGGTGTTCCCTTATCAATAAGAGATCTCCAGATCAGCTCACGTGGGACACTATCATATGCCTTTTCAAGGTCAAGGAACGCCATATGCAGGTCCCTTTGTCTTTCTCGGTACTTCTCCATGAGACTTAGAGGAGGTGGATAGCCTCGATCGATGACCTTCCTGGCATAAAACCAAATTGGTTCTCAGACACCCTTGTCTCCCTTCTCAACCTTCTCTCAATAACTCTCTCCCAAAGCTTCATGGTGTGGCTAAGGAGCTTAATGCCCCTATAATTGCTACACACTTGCACATCTCCCTTGTTCTTGTAGATGGGGATGACTTCACTGAGTCTCCATTACGTCGGCATCTTAGCACCGGAGAAGATCTTGTTGAAAAGGCAAGTCAGCCTCTAGTCCTCATCTCCCACACCTCCATGCTTCAATGGGGATTTGGTCCCGGCCCTACCGCTTTGTTTCTTCCCATCTTCTGTATTGCAAACTTCACTTCAGGTTGTCTAATCCTCGAGTAGAAGCACTATGGTCGCCTGCTAGGGTTATCTTCTTCCCTGCTTCCTACCGAATTCCCTACATTGAAAAGAGCAGAAAAATACTCTCCCCATCTTCTCTTAATAACCTCTTCATTCACTATGGTCCGCCCACCTTCGTCCTTGATATATTTAACGCTTCCTAAATCCCTCCTTCTTCTCTCCCGGGCTTTCGCAATCCTGAATATATCTTGAGCCCCCTCTTTGGAATCCAACTTCTTGTACAAATCTTCGGTTTTTTATATGAATTTCCGTAGCACACTTCGGTACTTATTTACATATATCTCATATATTCTGGAATTAGGTTGCATCAATTGTATTGCCTGTCAACGCCAATTTTTTTGATACTTCATCTTTGCCATACAACATTATCTGCATTATATGCTGTAACCGAGAAAGTCTTATACAAAACTCCCATCGTGTTTGTTTTTTATCCTTTACCAAAAACATTCAGCACTTCATGATACATGTTGGGTTATATTACGTAAGTGTTTTTCCTCTTATTTATAATGCAGTTAACAGACGGCGCCCTTGAACAAAGCCAACGATATCGCACAACTCTTTCATACACAGTTGATGTGGTACCAAAAATATGGCTGCCAGTTCAACTTATTGAAGGTCGGCTTTTCAAAGAGATACAAATGAACCTTTTCTCCATTCGTGAAGTAGCCGAAAAAATATCAGACACTATTTCCGCCGGTTAGTGGTCTACTATTTAATTCAATTTCTTTCATGTGCCACAGTTATCGCTTATATAGCTGTCGGACTACTTTTGGACATGGTCCGATGTATTGCTAACAGTTAACTACACGTGTAGTTTGTTACAATTATTTTACCATTAGTGAAATACCACCTATGATTTTCTTTGCAGCAATGACCGACACATATATCATTTTAGGTTTACAGATTGTCACAAATGTATTTGGTAGTATTGGAATTCTTTAACTTCATGAAATTTAGTTAAATTAGTTCTTTCTATCATCATGTATGAAAAAAATTATATCTCGCTGTTGATAGTTTGGCAAATTAAAGAACTTAATTATGTAAAAATGAGTGAAAATGATTTGGTTTATATGTACAATACTCATATACTTGGAGCATGCAGAGTATAAACCAGAGTGGTCACACGCCCACCCAGCTGGTGCCAACCTTCATCTACAGTGCATGATGCGGCACCAGCATTTTACCCACCACTTGCTGGTCTCAACTTTGCCGGTGTAGCACACGTCATACAACAAGTAGTTAAACAGTGACTATACCACATCACCAAAACCCCGTGAAACCCTGAACCGACTTTTAACCGTCCCCCTCACCCACCAGCTCCGTGTGCTCTGAGCACAAGCACATTGCAGACTGTACTCTTGTTTTGAATGTTTAATCTATACTACTTTATAATGCATTTAGGCCTTCTAAAATTAGAAGGCTTAAAAAGCCTTCTAATTTTAGAAGGCTTAAAATTAAGATAAGGAGCTTCAATCATGAGATGACATGTGTCACTTCTTAACAAACTCCAAGCCTAACTTCTAACAAACTCCAAACCTAACTCCTAACCACCAAAATTAAGATAAGAACTCCAATTATAAAATGACATGTGTCACTTCCCAACTAAAATTCATCTTTATTTTCAAATTAAAATATCTTTTTATCTACTTATTTATATTATAATCTAATTTCACCATATTTTCTAAAATTTTATGCTCTTTAATTCAACATCCTTTTTAATATATTTTTATGAGTTTTTAGTTTTTATATTTTTAGTGGGTTTATTTTATTTTAATTCAAATTTTTACAACTTTAACCTTTATTTCATTTATTTCAATCATGTTATAGTCATCGGGTACCCGCCGCCGCATTGCGCGGGTACCCTTCTAGTATATTATAAAGACAGAACACCTCACAAGCAAATGAAAAAGGCTTTAAATTCTGAAAGTTTACATATAATCAAGCCTAAGCAAATAATAATCTTAATAACACAAATTTGAGCAAGTTTTATCCTACAGATCTATAATCAAATACTACCTGACCTCAGCCCCTTATTACAATATCATCAGCATTACCAAGGAATGATAGCATCATTGATATTCGGGCGATTGGTAGAATGGCAGGACTATAATAAACTAAACTGATGATTGCGATAGATGGAGAGGGAGATATGTGCTGACTGTACACAAATAAGGCGCAGACATTTACACATGCAAGATCATCACTTATCGATCCTGAGGTTATTACAAAGATGACCAAGTTCAGGCCTGCCCTTCATCCATGTCGTGAATTTCATCTCTGTAGTAGAAGTAGAGTATAGGTAGGATCTAAACATGATCAGTAGAAAGTAACGCCTGTAGAGGAACAATATGTAAATAGTTTAGTAAATGTTTCGTGACTTCATATAAAACTCGATGGAAATTACTAATCTGGCCATCTAAAACTGGCTTTAAAATTATTTTGTTGTTTTGATTAAAAAAACGTGAACTATCTCTGCAATCCGTATGAATTTGGCGTACAGCAGTACAGGTGGCAATATGCGACATCCAACATGTTATTTTGTTACATAGGTCCATAATAATATATCTTTCACCCTTTTGACCCCGTTACAAATGACTCCTACTCAAATCAACCCGTTTGTAAGTAAATGGGTCGAAATTGCCATATGCCACCTGCCCATCCTAGTCTGGTACAACTTTTATGCTTTGAAATTAAAACTAGTATTGTTTTAACCCAAGAAAATTTTTAAAAAGAGCATTATAAGGAACTCAATTTTATTGTCACTTAAAATTTACGACTAACCTCAATGCTTTGATACCCATATCTATGATGTGTGCTTTACGGTCATCATCATTGCCATCAAACTTCTCAAGTTCCTTACTGTAGTAGAGAATGTCCTCTCGAAGATGCCCAGCTCCAGCACACCTGTATGATCAGTTGCATAAACTCAAGGAATTAGATTTTTTTTTTTTTTTTTTTTTTTTAAATTTCGAGAGACTAAAATGGTAATATATGTGCCCATTAACGCAGCAAAAAGACATACCTATCTATAACAATGTCCACATCTGATTTGCTCTCGGGACCATCAACTAGAACTCTGGTAAGGCTAAGTATGTCGCGATAATCACCCTTTTCACGTCAAGGTCAGAAGAGACTAGTTGTTGATTATCAGCTTGTGCTGGTAATGCTAACTTCCCTTCTGATTGAAGTTTTATACAATTAATAGCCATTGCATATGCAACACCCCCAAATCCCGTGTGTGAGACAAAGAGATAAGACCCTGCAGAACTGCACAAGACAAGTTTTGTGTTAAAATCATTTTTAAAGTTAAAAACTTTCAAAATATTTTTGTGCACCCACAAACCAAATAGTTAGGGTGCGTTTAGTAGGAGAAAAAATTTCCTTAATTTCCTATTTTAGGTTCTGTAAAGAAAAGAATGGGATTTTGAAGAAAACAAAGAAAACGTGTTCATATGATATTGCTTTCCTATTTTGAAGAAAAACATACCTATGTATAAACAGTGTTGCACCAATTTAAAACCATTTTGGTGTCGCTAGGTTTTTGGGTTAGATGGATTCATAATTGAAATCATGGTTGAAGTTCAGGAAATACTTACTTTTCCATACAGTCCTGAACTGCATCAACATCAGACGCTAAAGGTTCCCTTTCCCTGGTTAATGGAATTCTTCTGAACACGATATCATAACCATCATCTCTCAAAGCAGCATATACTTCAGTAGGTGTCTTCACGTTCTCGACAAAGATATTCTCCCAGTATCCAACTACATTGGCCTGATTCAATGTAGGGTTGAATTCTTCACGGTGTAAAAGCATTCTACCGCCACATTTTTTAATCTCCGATATAATATCCTCCTTTAGCCGAGCCTCCATGTGTTCTACCTGCATAAAATAATGTTCAGAAGCAAGCATTCAAAAAAAAAATTGTGCGCTAGAGCAATGACCCACCACTGAACCAGTAATCCCCACGTGTTTGAGTGTGTCTACAGGTTTATTTAGTTCCCTGAGAACAAAAGGTGTGCCATTGATGTACACAACTGCTTCTTCCCGTAGATCAGTTAATATCACTTTTTGAGGACCCTTTCCTTCTGAAGTCGGCCTTGCACCTAGATAAGCTAGCATCTCCTTGGCACCAGAAATCGTTGGAGTTGCCATGCAATAGACAGGATAACCGTCAACCTGAAAAAAACAGGTTTATAAGCAATTCTGGCAACATGAAGTCAACAAGTTACAATGAACAAAACATGCTAAAAAGATTACAAATGTCAGAAAACCAAATCCATTGAAGTCTTCTAGTCACAGAAAATGATCAAGATATTTAGTTATTTAGATTTTTTGTTGCAAGAGTGATGCACATAAATTGCAAAACGACACACATGAAATGTCTAGACCAAAGAACCAAACTAATCTGATGCCAAACCTATAGTATTGGACACATTGTATAATTCGTAAAGCAATTATAACTTGTCAAGACAAACGGATATCTAATAAACAAAACTTAAACAATGGACTTAACAACGATGTATGTAAAGGCTGTCATCTTCTAAATATACCTTTTAATGCACCACTTTGAAAAGAAGATTTACTCGAAGATGATGCTTTAGGAAAATTTAAAAGCTCTTCATAAATAAGAGAGCATGCAAGAATGAAACTTTTACCAGGCTCCAGGATGGCTCTGTCTTATTATTATCCTTAAGGGTTATCAATTATAGTCTACCCAACTAGTCCAGGATGAAATGGGCTTGCAAAGAGATAAGTAAGTGTCTATTAGCGGGCATATAAGTTATGTTGTCTGCCTTTATATTCAATTAGTACCTGGTTATCCTTACGCTTCCCAGTTTCATGGTTGAAAATTGGGATTTCTTATTTTAACTAGACAAGAAGCTTATGCTAACTTTGTTCTAAAATAAATTTTCAAATATGAGCAACTTATGATCATGTCAGTTTTAAAGGAAAGTAGATCCCATCTAATAGGTTCCTTGACATCCTAGAAATATTCCTTGACAACCTTAGACGAAGACACTTGGTATATCTCTAGGTTCCTAGCTTCAGGAAATATAATGGCCGTAGCATGTCACTCTAAATCAATGTCAACCTATAATGAAACAACTCTTTTGCTTTGAAAACAAATTTTTGCTTTAAAATTCGACTCCCAAAAGTCAAATGTTGGAATCTTATCTTAGGACTAAGGGAGAAAAACCTTACCGCTGTTTTCATTATTAAGATGATGGTGAACCAACTCTATTGTAATCCTGTGTTCGCCACTGCTTGCTCGCTATAAGAGAGTGAACAGTGGGATTACAGCCTTCACAAACAAAATTAGAACTACAACTACCTATCTGGGAAATAGTAGATAAGTAAATTGTTTCAAATTTAATTACTCCATTTCAATATGAATGTTCCGTCACGTCTGAGCTTACCTTGTAAACATGTGGAGCACCGTGGATTTGTATATTGCTAGAAGTTCTTTGACCAGGAAAGAAGTACATCTTAAGTATGGATCCCTTCCCCAGAACTGAACCATTACGTTTTTTAACAATCGACTCCATTACTGCATCACCATGTTGAGATTCTTGTGGAGCTCTCAATTCTTCCTGGAAGCCAAAAAGTGTATCAGATAAGAGTAAAATGGTAAGCTTAGCTTGATAAGAAACAAGTTCAAAAGAATATTTACAGGGACAGTAAAGAATCGTCCAGGTCTTAATCTTATAGACCATTTCATAGATTGGACTTCTGGTCTCTGACGCAACCAACTTTTAAAGGTAATCTTAGAATCTCCTTGTCCACAGAACCCATCAAAGGCTTCACTTCCAAGATATGCTGCAAAAGCAATTAATCGAAAATAACGTTCCAAGTACTCAGCACCTCGGTTCAATGCCACTCTCCTTTCCCTTGGCTCAGTATGCTGTTGATTGAATAATTTTCGATACCGAAGTACAGCTTGGCGTATATTCTGCAGTGCTGAACATCTATCGATCACTGCATCTAAGGCTTCTCGACATTCCACCCCATTCTCAAAAAACCTCGTTATTTTCCACAACAGAAGGATGTCATTTATACCAAAAGCATGACTAGCATCGACTCTTGTTCTGCCCTTAGACACAGGATCAGCTCCACTTTCGTCACCACTTGATGACCCATTGTCCGACTCTCCTCCACATGCCACATCATCAAGTAAAACTCTAATAGGCCTTCCATAATCAATTCGAAGTTTCAGAAGACAAGCAATTACAGTGCCAGTAGTTGTCCTCCCTCTACCCATCTGACAATTGAATACAAAGGCTGTATCCTTGGGTGCAGATGAAATATTGAGAGCCAATTTGTCAAAGTCGGAACTTTTCGGAGCTTTACCATCAGTGGTAGGTACACGGGCATACTTAATGGGGAAGCCATCAGCTTCTAGTGATTTAAAAACCTCTAGTGGGGTCTGGACTGCGTCAATGCTAACATGCTCCCAAGCCTCATAAATCTTTCCATCTTCAGTTTCATGAATAACCATAATGTCACCTCCGTAACGTTCAGATTCTTTTAGAATATCTTCTTTCAGTCGAGCTTCCATTCTCTCTACTCTTTCACGGTCAATGCCCTAAATGCAAAAAAATGAAATAAATAAATATCACAAGTGACTTAATATGCTATAAACTAAATAAGATGGATCAATATAATACCGTATACTCGAGCATGTTTTTGTATGGCCTTTCAACCTCACGAAGCACAAAGGGTTTTCCATTAATGTAGATAACAGGTTCTTCCCTCATGTTGTGCCAAAAAACAGGCCTGCCATTTTTAGAGCTACCTATCCGTTGAATAACAGATTTAATTCCTTCCACAGTTGGATTTGCAACACCATAAACAGGAAAACCGTGAATTTCTCTAAAATTCGGTGCTCCCTCTACTCTCTCGGGCAAATATGGCTGTTGGCAGCCAGGACAGTGATCACTTTTGAGAACAGTCTGACTTCCCAAAACCTCCCCGGTCCTTGAGACAGCAACTATGCCCATCTCACTAGGGTGGCCATCACCTTTGTTCATTTTGTTCAATGGTTTTATATTTGCATAACCAAGCGCACCCATTGGGTCCCTCCTCAACAATCTGCAATATAACTACTTTTCAGGACATAGAACATACATAATCAGACATGAATACAGGACTTTCATAGAAGCCTGTGATTCAGACACATAAATGTCAGCCCAGTTTTGTATAGAAAGAGACTTTTACCTGCGAATGATGGTATAGAGCTCAGGCCTTGCTTTCATCCAATCATAAAAATGGGCAGGGGCGGTAGGATGATTCACTGCTCTCTCAGTATGGAGATATACGGCAAAGCATATAAGGTAGTAATATCTTTCCAGGTACTCAACGAAAAAAGAAAGCAACGCTTCCCTCTTCATCTCATCAGGTTGACGCAAAATATTATTTCGATATGTAGCAATAGCTTCACGCAGATTCTGTGAGACAACCAGCAATGCATGCTTAACAGTTCATATCATTTTAACAACCAACTGACAGAAAAAGTTGTTATGAATAAAAAATAAATAAAAAACCTGCATGGAGGAACACTTGTCTATTACTTTGTCCACTTGCCTTTTGCCTTCAACACCGCCCTAAACACGCATGCAAATCGTAAAAAAATATCCTTGACTGCTCTAGTTAGGGAACTTTATGAATATGATCGCTAGCTTTATTTGCATACCTCTAACACCCGAATCAGGCTTCTTATGACAGTATATTCCCCTCTAAGAAGTGCCTCGTCTGTGTTTAACATGTTGTCAGTAGCATTTGAGCCAAATCTAGAAACTTGTCCAATTGAATTTATCCTTGGGATGCCTGACAATACAATAGAAAAAGATATAAAAAAACTGAAAAAATGAAGTAAAAAGGAAGAACTAAATGATTTGGAGAAAGAGATAGAAACAAATAAAAAAAAAATGATGGATTGGTGGAGCAGTTGTAACATGTGTCTGATCATGCTTTAGGCACATGTGCAATTTAAGTTTTTGGTAAAACTTAAAAACCCAACAACTTGACGCTAGTAGCTACATAATTACAATGAGATGGCACAAACACCTTCTTCCTCTAATAGAAGTTTAACAAGTAAAATCTATCAGAACCAAGCAGTTTAGAGTAACTAGAATCGTCACAGAGGAGCAAATATGCCTTGTAAATCATATAACATTTGTGGCTCCTTTTTGCAACTAAACTTCAAAAATCAATACAAGACCAATAACATTATAAACAACAAACTGAATTTATTATAAAAGCATGACAACTATTAGTTTATTACATGTTACAGCATGACAGTTCAGTAACAGTTGAGCTATTCCCTCTATGATTTATGACAAGTCTTGGTTTAAATTTATGTGAAAGCACAATATAATAAGAGCATGAGATGAGTTAATTTAAACCTGAGGCTCATAATAAGCAAAAGAACTCACCAGAAGCTCCCATACGGTTGAAATAAATCAATGTAGCAATAACCATCCCTGTGGTAGTACGTCCGCGCCCCATTTGGCAATTAAAGATGATCTCTGTCTTAAGATCAGCTCTGGAAATTCGATCAACCTATTAAAAATGATAACAGAACCATTTAAAAATTATGTTACATTGGTGAAGAAGTTATGGGATTTTTTCCAAAAGACCTGTGACTAATACTTACCAATGTATCAAAATCCTGTTCCTTAGGTGATTTTTCATCTGTCACTGGAATGCGTTCATAGTCAACAAAAAATTCTCTTTTTTGCAGTTCCAAATACACCTACAATGGGAATGAAAATGAAAATCAGATATGAGAAGTTCCAAAGACCATTTGCATTCATAAATAGGAGACAAAAATTAGTAAGACCTGTAGCGGTGTTTTCACAGATTCGGGTGTAACCGGCTCCCACTGGTCAACCATCTGACCATCTGGCAGTTCATCAGTCACTAGGATCTTATTCCCATATCTGTTTAGTCAGGCATTGAGATAAATATAATGAAAACGAAAGAGATATGGCTATACACACATATGTCATAAAGAATTACCTTGCAGCCTCTAGCAATATGTCTTCCTTTAAGCGGTCTTCCATTTGCTCCACCCTTGCCCTATTGATACCCTATTCAATACACAATTCAGATATAAATCAAAATCCGTGCACATGCATTATTGATCATAAACCACAATACAACATCAAAAATGCTTTTCAGAATTTGTTTAACTAAAATCTACAGATCTTTTACTTATTGCTTATAGATCCTAAAACGATATCTATACAATTTCAGTGAAGTGCGCCTTCTACCACCATAATATGCCACACTCTTGCCACAAGACTAGACAAACTTCCTAGTAAAAAGTACAGTCCAACTTAATGACTCCCTACATAAATCCATGAAGTAGAACCGGAGCCAGACACACCCAAAATTAATCATGACAATAAAACTCAACCACTCATGAGGCACATGGCTATTGCAAGTACAAATTGAAGTCCAATTTACAACTGTGAAGACCAAACTGTGGTTTGAGCGAGAATAAAAATAGAGAAAGGAAAAGCATACCGTGTATTCAAGATTGGAGAAGGGTCTCTCAACCTCACGCAAGACAAATGGTCTTCCATTGATGTATACCACCTGTTACAAGGAAAAAAATTTAGCACTGTTATTTAAGGCGCTAAATGCACCAAGATTAACCTCCCTAAGGCCTGGACAGTGCAAGGTGCAAGCACACGCGCCGTGTAAAACAAGTGCGTATATAAACATATACATATATTCATCTACAAATAACACAAACCTATGTGCAGATATATCTATGTTGCATAAAGAGATATACATACACATGCATGTCGGAAAGCACACACATACTTTGATCCGTGTGATCAACATTTTCTATTGTGGTTCCCAAGATTAACAATACTCAGTTTTCTTATTGCTAGGAAGAGCATACTCGCATTGAGTATCGACAACCCTATTATTAAGACCTGGTAATTTGAACATCTATTTTGCTGCCATGTCTATCCTAATTTGAAATCGGATTCATATTCAACAACAGTAGTACAGTACAACATGCTTTCAAGTCTACAATATATACGATAACTGAACGAGACATGAAACAGGTTATATCTTCCTTCTCGGATGTTCCTTGTGATCATTATTTATTTCAAGAAAAATACAAAACCAGAAAGAGAACTGTTATAAAGTTATTTACTTGGCTCACTATTCATAACATCTATGGTCATTAGCTCATTACTTACTTCAATCTCAAAGATGGCTAATACAAGTGTGTTCTGCATATCAAACTAATCATCTAATCATGTGCGAAAGATAACAATGTGCATATAGCATTATTTTTTATTTTTTTTATTTTTTTTATTTATTTATTTTTTTTGAAATACTTGCTGTCTTTCTAAAAAAATCTCAAAACCTCAAGATTTAGGTCACTTACGTTCTGTTTGAAACAACAATATTTTTTAGTGCTTAAAACTTTTGTCGTAAACAAGTGAATGGATACAAATAAACATTTGCCAATGCTGCAATATTAATGCAATGAGAAAAGAAATCATCTTACTGGTTCCTCCCGAAGGTTGATCCAAAGAACATTTGCTTGCTTTCCATCCATTTGAGCCCCAATATGCGTAAGCACATTCCGTATCCCATCAATTGTTGGGATCGCAACACCATGGACATGCAATTTATCAGCCTGAGAATTTCATAGAAGAAATGAATCCCATCTTTTAATGGTTAATCAAGTAACACATGATGCTCATAAGGCATAAAGTCCAACAAATACACACAACTTGAATGGTAAGAGAAGCAAATACATTATCACTTAGAAGTGGAAATTCATTGAACTAATAGATGAAGCTAAAATCAACGGGTACATTACTATAAGACCAATGATTCCTGGACCCCTACAAGTGTTCAATACTATCAAAATTTGCAGCACGAAAGCGATATGGGTTACCTCTCATTTTGACTTAGGGGGTGTTAGGGATTGCTTATCAGAAACTGCTTTTTTTATCGGCAATTTTTTATACACCTATCTCAATTATCTCACAAAAACTACTTATCTACTTATTGGTGTGGTTTTCAAAAGAAGCAGTTAAAATTAGCACCCCCAATTTTGCTTTTTCGCTAACAGTGATCATATACGCAGTTTGCATTAGCAATCCAAACACCCTCGAAACGCGAAACACATATAAGCAATCCCAAACACCCCTTAAATAAGAAAATGCCAGTTTATTTTTACATCAAATACTTCAAAAACAGGTTACGACAATAAGTTCAATCCTAGCTTACTGATATACATCCAAAATACTCAGCAATAAAATTACCTGACGATAATTAGGAGCACCGTCTATATGCGGATACAATCGCTTATTATGACAACCAGGAAAATGATCACTCTTAAGAATAGTCTTCTTCCCAAGCACATATCCATCTCGTTGCTTCATCACCTGCTCCGGTTCCTTCGGTATCGACATCTTCCAACCACCAAACCTATTTATCCGACTATCCGATCTTAACCTAACTCCGTAAACTATTCCAACACGTCCCGAATTCGAAACTTCGCTGCTGTAACGCACTTTAACAACTGCTTTTATATAACTTATATGTGATACCACCGCAAATCCAACGAGCGTACCGGCAATTTTGACAACTTTTTATCTAGAGCAGACTTACGACCGAGTTCAGTAAATTATTTCTTCCGATAATCGAAACCGGTAAATACTACTAAAACAGAATCTGTAACATGCAGTGTTAACCGCGCACTTAATTCGCCGAATTTAACCTAACTTTAACCTCGCACTTAATTCGCCTAATTTCGCTTTCGGAACTCTATAAATCTAATTCTGCAAATGAATTCGACGACGGTGATGATGACGTCACGATCGTTAAAACCGAAGCTAATAACAACACTAAATAAACCTAACCGTCAAATTTGACCTAATTCTGTAAATAATGACGATGACGTCACAATCGTTAAAACCGAAGCTAATAAGACTAAATCTGTACCGTCAAATTTGACCTAATTCTGTAAATAATGATGATGATGATGACGTCACGATCCTTCAATTCCACACTAGTTATACTAAATCAGAACCTGCAAAAGCTGCAAATGAATTCAAAGATGACGTCAAATTGTGTTCTAATTATGTAAAACTAATTCAACGATGACGTCACTTTTGACCTAATTCTGTGAATTACTAATTCAACTATAATGATGATGATGATGACGTCACAATTGAAAGTAGGTGCACTAATGAATCGATACCTGTAAATAGACAGCTGGCACGAGGATGAAGAAGAAGAAGATTGATAATGTGAATGTGAAAGTGTTTGGATAATTTGCTAGTGGTGGAGGTTGTTTCTGGCAAGCAGTCTGTTTTTATTCCGATTGGTACCAAAAAAACGTGCATTTTTGGATATTCTTTTGTTCTATTTTTCATTTTTTTTAAATGTTAACACATGATACGCATTGAATGTTTATACATCAAATAATAAACCACACATTTTTTGCAATTAGATTCAAAAAAAAAAATAAATAAAAAAATGCTAACACATGATATGCATTGAATGTTTATACATCAAATAATAAACCACACATTTTAAATGTTTATCAAAAATAGCGGCAGCAAAAAAAAAAAAAAAAAGCTGGTTGCAATTAGATTCAAAACATTTTGTGCAAAACGTTAACGCTAGTTGCTTCAAAACGCTTCTAAATGTTTGTTACCAAACATATCTTTAATGTACAACCACTTTTACATCTTTTTAACTTTTAAATGTAGTACTTATAGGCCTCTAAATAGCAAAATTCTTTTTTTCTTAACTTATTTTTTTGTTTTTGAAATAAATTATGTGCCAGGAATTAGAAGTAAGTTGTGCATCATTAAAAGTTGGTAGGTGTGTGCTGTGTGAGTTTGGATTACCTATTGAAATTGCTAAAATGTTTTTTTTTTTTTTTTTTTTTTTTTTTTTGAAATAGAAAATATGGATAAGTTGGGACGAGTGTCACGAATGTGTTACTTTTGGGTTATGTTTGTGTTGTAACGAAATTGATAAGTTTTGCATTTCAATTTTTGTTTTTTTTTTGGTATAATATATCAGGCGGCCACCTATTTTTTAAGTTTTTCTCATTTAAGCCACCTATTTTTTGAAAGTAACTTATAGGTCACCAAATTATATATTTATCTTCGTTTGCACCAATTCCGGTCAAATTAAATTCGGATTATTATAAAACGGCAAGAATGAATTTAAAACTAACATATTAAACTAATACATATAAAAAACCATTCGCGAAATTTCAATTTTATCCTTCTATAGTACTTTCAGTAATATAAATTCACACTTAAAAAAAAGTATAATCGGTATTTCACATCAAACTTTTCATTTATCTTGCTTGTATATGTTAGAGGTTAGTTTCTTATTTATATTTTATAGTTTCCGGGCATAATTTTGGCCGAAATTGGTGTACACAAAAACAAACATATAGTTGGACGGCCTATAAGTTCATTTCAATAAATGGTTGGCATATATGATAAAAGTTGAAAACTTGGGTGGCCACTATAGACATCATCCCTTTTTTTATTCTTATACATCTAGTTGGGTACTCACACATAGCGGTGGTGATGTATAGTTTTTGACAGATTGATTGTTTCGATATGTTTGTGTTTTTATATCATCCATATATGTTGTTACGCTCCAAAAACGACTCAATAAAAAAATAAAAAATTCTCGTAAATTAACTATTACAAACAAACTTGTGAGATTTGAAAACATACAATGGTGTAGTTAACATATATAAACTCAAAACCATTTATAAGAATAGTATATCATGACCCAATAATGAAAACTCAAAACGTGAACAAGTTATAAACATTACGTGAACAAGTCCAATACGTCGTATCATATCACGATCATATGTCAATACATCGTATCCATGATCTTAAATACGTCGTATAGATAATGCTCCGTATTGACCAAAATATCCAAAAAAAAATTAACTAATACGTCGTATCCCTTTGTCGGAACCATATCACTTATACATCATATACACTAGTAAGTACACCGTATTCATCAATACGTTGTATCCAGATTATGGATACGCCGTATTGATGCAACAGACTCAACACTTCTGCAGAAATTATTGCAGAAAATTCACAAACTCAACCAAGCATATCTGGATACGGTGTATTAATGCAACAGACTCAGCACTTCTGCAGAAATTATTGCAGAAAATCCGCAAAATCAACCAAGCATAAACTATCACAACTTAACATGTACAAACACTTCTATTATGACTATTTCAAAAGCATACACATGTTCATTCATTTCTAACCCTTGTCAACGAGTCAAAATGGGTAAAATGGCATAATGCCAAGCACCCTTTCATACTTAACTATAACCAAAACACTAACAATCCAACTTCTTAACATAAACTAAATTCAAAACTAAAAACATCATAAGCACATAAACCCATGAACACAAAATGATCCATTTTAATAATATATACCAAAACACGAAAAAAGACTCGTGGGGGCTTCCAACTTCGCTTGTTTTGTCTAAAAGACATTTGTCTTCTAGTTTCAACTCCAAAAGCCAAGCTACTACTAGCACATCAATCTACGCTTTATCTTTACCTTTGCTAGACTCTGCGGTACCTATAACCACCATCATAAACTATAACGTAAGGGAATGCTTAGTAAGTACATAGTAAGAACAATAATTACAATCACAAAATTAGGAGCAATACTATAACACATAAACATACCTCAAGATAAGCATACAATCATGCTATTAATAACATACAATAAGTTATGGATCCAAGGTAGCTATAACATGCTCCAATAACACTATAACATAATTTAGACTATAACAAATTCATTACTATTGTACTTACCTTAATTCACCCATTTAAATTCCATTTGAAAATTACTACAAGCTCCATACTTGCTTCATATGATGAAACTAGCCCTAATTAGTGACTAATTCAATAGTATGATAATAAATTAACAACCTTTAACCATTTTACTGAATTCCCAATTCAAGAACCCTAATTTCAATTTAACAACTTACTTACTAGTGATGACTTGAGTGATTTAAGAGTTCTATAGGGCTTGTTTAACAATTCAAACTTCATCAAATATACACAAGAATCAAAACTAGCTTTCCCTCCTTCCTTTCTTCCTAGAAACCGACGCCAACAAACACCCCTGTAGAAATATCTAGATATTTCCAGTAAAATGGATGTTTATCTATATTTATCTTTTTAAGTTTGTCAAATTGATAATACTAGTCCCTCAGGATTTATTCTTCCTATTTTGACCACATCGGTTTCCACACTTTTACATTGTAACTTATTACTTAACCATTTTAGTTATAAAATACATCCTAACACAACACTATGATTTTACTTAACAGTGGTAACTTAATTACGACGCTTATATAATAGGCCAAAACACATATTAGTACCTCGAACTTGGCAAATTGGATCATTTAGTATCCTAAACTTGTATGTGTGCAGAATAGTACCCTGAACTTGACATAATGGAATACCTACTATCCTATAATATTTAACTCAACAATTAATTGCTTTTATCTTTCTAAAAATCAATTTTGTAAAGTATTTATAATCGGTACTTCACATAAAACTTTTCATTCATCTTGCTTGTATAAGTTAGAGGTTAGTTTCTTATTTATATTTTATAGTTTTCGGGCATAAATTTGGCAGAAATTGATGTAAACAAAAACAAACATACAGTTGGACGGGCTATAAGTTCATTTCAACAAATGGTTGGCCTACATGATAAAAGTTGAAAACTTAGGTGGCCTCTATATACATTATCCTTTTTTTATTCTCATACATTTAGCTGAGTACTCACACATAGCGGTGGTGATGTATAGTTTTTGACAGATTGATTGTTTCGATATGTTTGTGTTTTTGTATCATCCGTATATGTTGTTATGGTCCAAATACGACTCAATAACAAATTTAAAAATTCTCATAAATTAACTATTACAAACAAACTTGTGAAATTTGAAAACATACAATGGTGTAGTTAACATATATAAACTCAAAAACATTTATAAGAATAGTATATCATGACCCAATAATGAAAACTCAAAACATGAAAAAGTTATAAACATTATGTGAACAAGTCCAATGCGCCGTATTCATAAATTGAATACGCCTTATCACGATTATATGTCAATACACCGTATCCATGATCTTGAATACGTCGTATAGATAATGCTCATTATTGACCAAAATATCCAAATTACTTAACTAATACGCCGTATCCCTTTATGGGAATACGCCGTATCCCTTTATGGGAATACACCGTATCACTTATACATCGTATACATAAATACCTACACCGTATTCATCAATATGCCGTATCCAGATTATGGATACGTCGTATCCAGATTATGGATACGCCATATCCATGCAACAGACTCAACACTTCTGTAGAAATTACTGAAGAAAATCCGCAAATTCAACCAAGCATAAACTATCACAACATAACATGTACAAACACTTCTATTATGACTATTTCAAAACCATACACATGTTCATTCATTTCTAACCCTTGTCAACGGGTAAAAATGGGTAAAATGGCATAATACCAAACACCCTTTCATACTTAACTATAACCAAAACACTAAAAATCCAACTTATTAGCACAAACTAAATTCAAAACTAAAAACATCATAAGAACATAAACCCATGAACACAAAATGACCCATTTTAATAATATATACCAAAACACGAAAGAAGACTTGTGGGAGCTTCCAACTTCGCTTGTTTGGTCTAAAAGACGGTTGTCTTCTAATTTCAACTCCAAAAACCAAGCTACTACTAGCACATCAATCTACGCCCTATCTTTACCTTTAAGCATGGTTTCCTCCCACGAAGCGCTTTTCTTTATTTACGAGTCTTGTAGCTAGACTCGAAGTCGTGCTCCTACGTGACTTCCTTACCGTCATCATTTTCATTCACTAAGCATTCATCATAGGGTTGTACATGTTGTATGCTTATCGTGAACTCCCTCCCATCGTCGTCTAATAGGATAATGGTTTCACTTCTTATATTTGTCTCTTTCACCGTATAGGGACCAAACCATTTTGGCCTATTTCTTCCTCTTAATGCTTTTAATTTTGATCTACATAAAAGCACCTTGTCTCCTTCCAAAAATTCTTTAGGATTCTTTTGAGGGAGTGTTTCCGTGGTATAGTTGTACCCTATGTTTTTATCATTTTTCCACAATTTCGAATCCATCCCCTTACTCACGAAATCCCCAATCCTTTTTTCCCATTCAACAATTTTCCTCTTAACTGTATTATTGGAGACTCGCGGATTCTTATTCTTTATCTTCTCCTTAATATTCAAAGGATATCTAGGAGCAATAGGTATCCTAACTTTTTCTTTGCCATTTTTGAGTATCATGACACCCTCACCGCATTTGATTGTTGCCTTGGCGGTGGCCAGGAAAGGTGTTCCAAGGATTAATGGCATGTGTTCATCTTCCTCAATGTCTACAATTGCAAATTTCACCGGATAAATAACACTTGCAACCTCAACTAAAACATCCTCCGCTATTCCTAAGGAATAAACATATGAATGATTTGCTAACGAAAGTCTAAGATTGGTCTTGGTTGGCTCCTCCTTAGTCAACTTACTATAGACTGATAGCGGCATTATGTTTACATCGGATCCCTGATCGGCCAAGGCTTTTATATTCTCTAAGTCACCAATGTTACATGGTATTATGAAGTTCCCACAAATATCTTGTTTCCTAGTTATTGGTTTCTTAAGAATTGCCTCGTACAAAAGTCCCATAGGCATGGTGTCATATTCTTCCTCTTTTATTTCACCTAAGAGGGCTTTCCTAAGAGCATCATTATACCTAAAGTTGTTCATTTGGTTAACAATTGTTTTTTATTGATCTCATGTTTAAGGTACTGTTAACTGATTTTGGGTTTATCATCATTCTGAGCCTTATCTTTGTCTTTATTATTCTTGTTGTTCTTGGTAGTCTCAATGTCCTTTTTCTCAACTACCCCACCCTTATCGGGAGCAATGGAAATGGCGTTAACAAATAAAGTGGGGGTAGCACGGTCATCATTTCTCACTAACACCTTCTCAGGAACCTTCGTCTTAGTGTACTCTTCACTAAGTTCATCATCTCCGCCATTTTTGCCTGTATTTCTTCAATTTGCCTATAAACCTCTTCCTCAAATTTGGCTAATCTTTCCGAATGGGCTGCCATGTATTCTCTTATTTGTATTTTGAAGCTTGGTGAGAGTGGGATTGGAGAGGTAGAACGGAAGCGTCGTAGGGAATTGGGATTTTGTTCACGGCTAGGTGATTCAGAGAGGGGTGTTGGGCGGTTGGCAGAGTCAGTGAAATTAACCGTTGCTCGATGGATTTGTCTAGGTGCTATCTTTTGCCTCTCAACTAGATAGTCAATCCTTTTCTCAAAAGTACTAACTTGCTCTTCGGTGACGTTGGAAGGCCCATGAGGTATTGATATGGCATTCACCGTTCTTTTGGGGGGTTTCATGAGATTCACTCCAATCTTCGTAGCTCTGACCTGCGAGCTCTTCTATGATATCCAATGATTCTTCCGCGTTGCGATCGCTGAGCCTTCCACCGGCCGCTCGGTCAATGGATCACTTGGTGAGGAAGTTGGCATGATTGTAAAAGATTTGAACTTGAAGCCAAAGATTGATGCCGTGATGAGGGACTTTATGGAGCAAGTCCTTGAATTGATTCCATGCCTCGTAGAGAGTTTCACCTTGACGTTGTTGGAACATCAAGATGCCATTCCTTAGTTTGGTGGTTCTCCCCGGTGGGAAAAATTGGGCGAGGAAAAGAGTGGTGAGATCATCCCAACTTGAGATGGATCCGGCGAGAAGTCGCTCAAGCCAATTACTAGCTTGGTCCCGTAGAGAGAATTGGAAAAGACGCAAGCGCGTGGTCTCCCGCGTGGTAGCATCAAGGTCGATATAGTCAACGATTTTAAGGAAGTCCTTGAGATGCTGATTAGGATCTTCGGAACGAAGTCCATGGAATGCACATCCATTTTCACCAACCGGATGGTGTCGGATCGCAGGGCCGTAGTTTGAGCTTGATCGGGGAGCTCAATGGTATTCCTATAGCCTTGATGGCTCAGTATAGAGTATTCACCAAGAGTACGGCCTCTTGGCGGGTCAATTGGTGGTGGGTTGATTGGAAGTGGTTGATTTAGTGGTGGGTTATCGCCTTCCATGATGAAAAGTGATAAGGTTACGAACAAAAACACGAAGAAGGGGGATAGACTACAATGAAGCTAATGAAAATGAGAAAAAATCTTACTTGATAGGAATCAAGCAAGGGAACCTAAACGAGATAGAAATCTAACTAGCTATTCCATTCCCCGGCAGCGACGCCAAAAACTTGATGCTCCCGGAAGGCCCGTTCGGGGTCAAAGAAACTTCCTTTTCTTCGAGCAAGTTTTTCAGCCTCCTAGGCAGTGAACCTAATCGTTGTAGTGTAATATGGGGTAAGCCTCAGGGATTGATATCGTTCTCTAGGGGAAGAGGAATGCTAGTAAGAAATATATGACGAGAAGGTGGGGTTGAGGATGATTCTTTTTTGGGAAAATTAGTCAAATAGACCGCGCGCCCTGGTGTATATCACTTTATGGACCACGCTTTTTTGCCTTACGGAAATGGACTTGTTGCCCAGCTACTTTCTTGTAGCCAACCATATGGTGCCACGTGTCCGACAAAGGTACGACAGAAGTACATATTTTGAACGTATTTGTCATGTATTGTAAGGTATTGTTTTTTGGGCAACCAAAATGTATTTTCGGGCAACTATATATTATTGGGCAACTTGTATTTATACACGAGGATAATATGATCAATTTACAATGGCTGTATTATAAAAGTAATATTAATAAATCAGAAACGTACTCACACACCATCATGCGCGCACACACACACACACAATCAAACATCTTCTACTACAATTTAACAGCTTCTACAATTAAACATCTTCTTCTAGATCACGCGCACACACTCACAAACCACATCTTATTCACAGAACCCTCTAACCCCCTAATTAATTTTACTGTATAATTACGTATGACAAAATTAAAGTTGTACAATTGTAAAATCGCAGTTCGTTCTACATTGAAGTTGCTGCTAGATATTATACTTTGTTTGTCAAAGAACGAAAACCGGGAAAGGTTGTTCAGGCAAACAATATTTGGTCCATGGTTGGATATAAAGTCGTGCGAGAATGACTGCCTTCTGATGCATTATGTTTTGCAACACCATGTATATGTTTCTAACATATCCTCTGATTCCCCTCCACTAACATTCCAAATAGGGGAGCATTCGTTAAGGTTTGGTCGAAAAGAATTTTTTCTGATAACAGGGTTTCAATTTGGCAAAGTTTCAAAAGCGAAAAAACGATCTATCGCTTTCTGTGATCGTGTATTTCCTGAAAAAAAGGGTAATGGTATAACAAATGTACATGCCATTGATCTTTTGGAACTTGTTAATGATTCAAAAAAGGATGGAAAAAGGTGGTTATCACTTTCTGATGAGGATGTTGTTAGGGTGTGTCTGTTGGTAGCTGCAGAGCTGGTGTTTATGGGAAAAGAAGACAGGAATTGCATCCATAATCACTTATTATCCTTGGTTGATGATTTTGAAGCCTGGAATGTATTTCCTTGGGGTGAATATATGTGGCATAAATTTTATCAAAGGACTGTCAATATTGTTCATATTCACGAAAACATCATCTGTTAAATTTGAAAAAAAACCCAAAGTTCAGTGCCACATACAATCTATACGGGTTCGCTTGGGCTTTCAAGGTTTGAATTCTCTGTAGTTTGTACTAATGTATGTATGTCTTTGTTTGATAACACGTTTGTTTTAGAAAACATGTTATTAAAAGCTTTTGATTCTATTTTGTTCAATCGAAAATTACCTATAAATAATGATGTTTTTAATTGTTATGCAATGCTTGTCTTTCTTTGTGTATACACGTAATATAAATGTTACCCGTAATTTAGATAACAAAGAATGTTATAACACTTTTTAGTTTGCCATTTTTTTGTAATTGTCATCATAAACGTATTGTTTCATCGTAAACATATTACATTTAGCTTGTTAAAACTTTAAACAAATTAAAAATGATAACTGCATAGCTAGACATTTTTAACGATGACGGGTGTGCCTATTACATATTTGGATTTTGGAGAGTTTTCCTAGAAGCTCACTTTGGTGGGTGAAAGACAACAAGGTGATTCCACGTGGTCTTGCTTGGTCAAAACTTGCAAAGTTTCGGAACGCAGACTGTTGTAATCTCTTTGGACCGGTAGGCATCACACAGTCTTATGATGCATACTATACTAACTTGTACCTAAATTTGTTCACAATATCGAATTGTAACTCTTTTTTGTTCTTAGGACTCAACTCCCATTGTTGAAATTTCTGCAACACAACCTGAAATGAAGCAACCGTGGTGTATTTACAGTGCCCAATATATAGATGGTTTGTCTGTGCGGACACAGACGGTTGTGAGAAGACTACACAGCACTCTAATCAATTCGTGGACGCTTTCAATTTACACACTGTCATGGAAAGTCAACTACGGGGTTACCGAAAACACATTGCAACTCAACATTGAGCAACAATCTTCTTTAAATGGTGCACAAACGGGGACCACTCTTTCAACAGGGGATGTAATTCGTGAGTTAGTGGATTTGGATCAAAAACTTTTGATGATAGAAAATGGCATTCATTCGGTCAAACACACACGTACTTGATGTGTTTACGGATGTCAAAAGCAGAGTTTCAAAAGTACAGCAACTTTTGGGTCTTAAAAATGATGCGCCTTCGTTCATGAAAAATCTAAAAGTTGTGCCAATACAAATGACCACGGCGTTAATCCGATGATCCGAAGGTTTGTATTTACTTTTAAGGTTGCCTCCAATGTTATACCAAACCCAAATAATCCTTCGTGTATACACTTATATCAAACCTTGGGCGCTACAGGCCACGTTGTGTCATACTCTAGGCCCTAACGGGGATAAGGTCGTCGATGCGGAAGATGCAACGGACATTGACAATGATGATGGGCTTAAAAAAAACGCAACCATGTAACCTTGGGATTCTTGTACAAGCTTGTGCCATGACCCAAAAATGTCTTGCTATGGAATATGGAGGTGATCGTACTACTCAACTTCAACCACTTGCACCAAACGATGAAAAAAAAACACCCGGTGACCCCATTATTGTATGTTATCTTTCATTTAGACTTTACATATCAAGTATAACATATGTCCATACTTTATGTATATATAATTAAAATTCATCAGGAACCAGATTGTGGTATCGATTGGTCGTCGTACATAAACGACGATAAAATTTCGTGTGATAATTCTGTAGATGCAATGGATTGTGATAATGAACACCAAGATGTGGTTCGAAACAATTTCTGGGAACTGAACCCGTTAACAATATTGTTGGTGTCTGCAAAGAAGGAACACCAACCAACAAAGCTCTTGAGGTATCTACATTATCAATAAAACAACGCCGATAAATAAAAGATTTTAATGTGCTGTTTTTAACATACTATATTTTCAAATCGCAGTTCAAAGACAATAACCTGTCAAATGTAAATGTGGTTGGCGAAAATGACACACCTATGTTGGGACGTGTTTCCTCCGGAGATAATTTGAACAAAGGCCTCGATAAAACATTGTTTGTTCTGTCTTTAGATTTAATGGATTTTGATGAGCAAGAATTGAATGTGGTTGAGGAAAACTCATTTGTTGGCCTCCGATCCGGTAACAATGATGTCGCTGCAGTTACCCAAGAAGAAACACCAACAAAGAAAGACCCTGAAGCCCCTAAATCTCGGGTTAAATCAACAAATTGTCATTTTTAAATGTGGTAGGTCCTAATGACAAACCTCCATTGGAAGAACTTTTCTCCCATAATAATACAAACAAAAGAAAGATAGTAAAATTGAGCGACAACCTCAAAAAAAACGCATTGTAAAACATTATAAGTAGATGGCTGATTCTGTCAACTCGCCAACTGGCCTATCAAAAACATCAGCTACTCCTTGTCGCCGTCTTACAAGATCGCAAGGTGTCTTTAACGAGGCTTTTATCCCGGCTGCCGGTTCCAATGTAAAGCACTATATTAAATTCTAACAGAAATGAATATTTTATGTTTGTCTGCTTATTTTTCAAGTGTGTTTTCAGGAAAATTCAGGAAACCCCAAAACGTGTCGCGTTAGTCACTTGTATTCGCCCAGAATTGAACCGTTTGTAGAGGTATCTTCTGTTTGTTAATCCATTAACATCATTATCATATGGTTAATGTTATTCAAAATATATATATATATATATATATATATATATATATATATATATATATATATATATATATATATATATATATATATATTTTTTAGGAACTTTTACGACACCCGAAATGCAACAAGGAGAAGGTTACTGTGCCTGATTACCTTCGCACCTATTTCAAGCTTAAAAAACCATTACTTTATACATTCCCTTGGGGCTCCGATGCCGTTGTTTTTTACAGGGGTTTTTGGGTTGCCTTGGCATGTGTTGAGGATTGCACCCACGGGTGGCTTACTGACTTAGTGAGTAAAGCTGATTTTTATCTTGTCTCCTACACATGTTTATTATTTCGTTTTGTTACATTGGAACCGAATGTTAACAGTTTTGATTTGCTTTATATGTCCGCAGCACTTGGATGTATGGCTTGATTTGATGTGGTTGTTTAGACCAGCCGATGCAGATTGGGCTTTGGCAGGGTATAATTTCTGCAGTCAAATCCTAGATGGCAAACTACCTGCCACTTATTCAGATGGCACAACATACCTGTCGCTTGGCGAGATGTTGAAAAGGTCAGTTTGGCAGCCTCTTACCGTACATCTAGCACTACTGTTATAAACAACTTATAATATTCTTCAATTGGTTTATATATCAGGTGTATTTTCCTGTGAATGAAACTGAAAACCACTGGGTACTCGGTGTGATCCATATCCGCACTGGAGTTGTTTACGTTTATGACTCTCTTGGGTCAGTCGGAAGAGGTTCACGGTGGTGGCGAGGTTTGAAGAGAGATTTACAAACACAGCTTCAACTTTACCTAACAAATGCTTGGGTACTGCATAGTAAGGGCATATCACCCGAGGATTATAAAATCACATACAAGTTTCCAAAAGTCCCACAACAATCAGACTTGTATGGCGATTGCGGAGTATGGGTGTGCATTATATTGTACAGATTGCTTCGTAACCAGCCTCTCGAAGTAGACGACCCTCTTCAAACAGCGTTAGCTTACCATGAACGGATGCTTGAATACTTCTGGAAGCACAAGGTTGAATACAAAAATTGTCAGCGGTCTCTCAAGGTACCATCCTTAATGTCCTTTTGACCCATAATTATTGTCACATGTTGACTTGTGCATGATTTTTCTTTCAACTTTTACTATACTTATTTTTACTTGTGTTACATATTACTGGATTATTATATTTTGTATTTTTTTATAAGCTCAACTGCATTTCCTTTTTTTTATACCAGTGCACATACACAAAAAGGCGTATGGTTTGTAAACCAATTCTATATTGGTTATGTATACGTTATTAATATTTGGTATACACCTGAATTAAATATTATTTGGTTGCCCTAAAGTACATCATGCTACATGCCATTTAATGCCTCTATTCCCAATCTCTTTCTTCAATACAAATCTTTCCAATTTTCTTTAACAAAATATTTCTTTCTTCTTTTGGTCACTTCACGTCTTTATCTCAATCTTTCTGCTTTTCTTTAACAAAATGTCTGACAATATCCCACTGGATGTTCAACTAGATATTATCCGTAGGCTACCTCCTAATTCTATACTCCGCTACGTCGTTTGCAAGTTATGGAAAGCTAGTATAGATTGTGGAAGCTTCATCTTTAATTACGGTGTTCGTCGTAATGATGCGTGTTTTTTACGCTAACATTCGATCTGGGTCACCAAGGGTTTATGTTAGGTTTAGATGAAAAGCTAATCGCTACGCCACTTCGTATAGATTTAAGGCTTTCATCTTTGATTGCAGTTGGCAATTCTAATGGTCTTTCGTGTTTTGTTTATGGTTCTAATCTAATGTCTGTTATTTGGAACCCGACAATCAAAAAATCACTTGCAGTATTTTTCCCGTTTTACACGCATCAAATTGAATCTTAAAAGATTTGTTTTGGTTTTGGCGTTCATCCTGACACTCTTGACCCGACGATCGTGAAGGTCTCCTATCCTGTTTTCCAAAGTGGTTTCTGGTATGTATCTGTCTTTTCTTTGAACTCTTCACGGTGGACACGCCTTGAAAATTTCCACCCCCTCGTGAAACAATCAAATTGAAACGTAAAACTCAGGCAGTTGTGGGTCGTTTTATCTATTGGACTGTGATTGAAAAGTTAACTAATGAGGACGATGTTACCTACAAGATTTATATGTTGATTTCTTTTGATTTGGTAACCAGCGAATTCAAAGTTATCGACATACAACATATTTTCAAAAATGAACTCCCAGTCCCATTCTATGTTATGGATCTTGGAACTTCTCTGGTCATTTCTGGTATGATCATTGGTGAAGGTATGCCATTGTTTTGTGGATGGGTGTTGGACGTGAATGGTTGTTCCATAAGATCATTCAGAAGCCTATTCGCCATCCCTAGCATAGTTTCGGTTCATTTGCTTGGCTTTACAAAGCATCATGCTCCAATAGTGGAAGCCTACATGCGGCATCATTTGCATCACTTTGTATTTGTGTACAACCAAGAACTTGAATTATTCGTCACCATGGGAATGTTAGGAGATGTGGAACTTTCAACATCGCCCCATACAAAGAATCTCTTCTTTTGTTAAATCACACAGATCGTGCTGTGTATATTATGTTTTTTTTTTTTTTTGGTAACTTAACATTCTATTCATATTCCTTTAAAAGATTATCACTTTACTTGGTTAATGATATATGAAGGGCATTTTCAACAGTACGTGGCCTGAAGTTATCGATCATGATTAATGGGAATGAGGCTTTGTGGTTTTAGTCTATTTGTCTATGGGGAGGAAGCATGGAGTGCTTATCTTTTTCGTAGTCCCTGAAAGTTATAAATCACGTGGTTCTATAACTATGTAACCATTAAACTTATAATTATGTAGTACGCTTAATATGTTGTAGGTTGTGTGTATGAAACATTGTAAGTCAACTTATTTACTATTTCCTGCGTTTATGTAATCTTGGCAACCAACAGTTGTACGTAGGGCAACTTCATTTCCCTAGCAACGGCTTTTATAAACGAAGTAGTCCTTTTAGTCGTACAATTCGTATTCTACAATCTACTAATACCTATAAGCTACTGACATAAACACTCCACACTAATACCTACACACTTGACAAAAACATATTTAACACTCCACACTAGTACAATTTATCTAGCAGTTGTCAGTTTAATACGACTGTGGCATCATTTGGTTGATTTCTTTTATCACTAGCAGTAGTTAACATATCTATCAGTTCTTATTTTACTACTAGCAGTTGTAACAATACAACCAACTCGGTTTGACTTAATACAACTGTGGCATCATTTCGTTGATTTCTTCTATCACTAGCAGTAGTTAACATAGCTAGCAGTTCTTATTTTACTACTAGCAGTTGTAACAATACAACCAACTCAGTTTGACTACCTACCAGTTGTAAAACTAACTACCAGTTGTAAGTATACAAGCAATTCGTTTTACGTTTTGAGATTCATAATCTAAGTAATCGAGCATAAAAGCAGTGCAGCTTTTTTTTACGTTTACAAATATCGCATATAGCTCAAAATAATCATCTCAAATGAATTTAACTGTACACATCTTTCTGTTGAGGTCTTCTATCTGTGGCACTAGTAAAATTAACAAGTACATGATACTATACTACTAGCAGCTGTACTAGCAGATTTTCTATCCTTTTTGGTATTTGGATAACGCTTATCCACAATTATAAACACTTTGAATTTAACCACTCAACCTTTTAATTCGCAAATACCATTTTTTTTGTACCTTAGGGACTCTTTGAATATCTTATTAACCACACACACAAACTTGATTTTTGCGTCAAAAATATGCAACTTTCCATTAAAAAACGGATACATTATTAAAGTTTACATACGCGCTATTCCTTCTATCTTTTCAACAAGCACATATGCCACTTCACTTATTCTATTTGTCGTCAGCTTCTTAAACAACATGTTACAAGCTAGAGTTGGTGTTAGAGGGTAATCTGCATCATCCAGCATGTACAGATAACTGGTTGGCGTAGTAACCACATGAACTCCACACTGTTCGTACAATCTCCAACTCATGACCAGTGTTTCTTTCCATTCAACGTCCTCTATATCGGGCTCAAACATGCACTTCATCCCATACCACTTATCAACTCCTAGGCAACCTGCGTCCCGGCCTGTCTGAAAGCCAATTTTAACGCACCGCCAAAAGTTTCCAAATCTTCTTTGTCTATAGTATGTAGCAACTGACCCAAGCTGTTAAATGTAGTTTCGAGCCCGTCAGACCTCTTGATGGTAATTACAGTGCCACCATTTGTCAAGTAAACGTTACGTGCACGATATGTTATTGTCGGCTGAAGTGCACCCAGTCTTTGTCCCATTGTATCAAGCACAATCAAACGGTTTAACCTTTCAATCGTTTGTTTTCGATCAATCCTCTGCCTCTTTGACTGATCCTGCTCTAAATCATCAACAGCTCTTTTGGAACTTCCTTCATCTCTCTCACCTGTACCTTTGTTCATAGGAGTTAACTTATCAGGCCTCATTCTACACTTTTCAAACATTTATTTCACTTTATCATAAGTTAGCCTCCGCAAGACATTTACTTTATGCCCTCCCATCCTCTCTAAGTACTCACACATGAAGATTTTATGTTCTTTCTTTGTTGGTGGCTTTCGGATCCTTTCTTGTGCTCTTTTTTTAATGTAGAATTTTTGCCTTTCTATCACTATTTGATCAAGAGCTTCTTTTGCCTATTCACATGTTAGGATTTCAATTTCTTTGTTCTGCATCCTAAATGCTAGTATCTCATCGGCTTCAGCTGTTGACCTAATGCAATGCCAATGTTCCAACGCAGCTTCCTGTCTAGCTACAACATCCGCCTTTCTTTTCCTTTTAACCCTTGCTCTGTCTTTTGCATTGGGAGAACCTACCGGGGTTTTTTCAGCTGTTGCTTTTTCAGTTACATTGTCAGCAGCAATCTTATCAGCTAATTCTGCATCGGTTTGAAAGACTTTGCCATCTTTATTTTTTTCTGTTAAAAAGTAATCCTGCAACTTACCAGCTATGTTGTTATCAGACTTCGTTTTGTTTTCTTTAGATAAAGCATTTGCGTTGGTTCCTTTAACCAACGGACGCTTTCCTAGAACAGAAGCAACGACATTTGAATCAGTAGAAATAATAGCTTGCATATCACTTGCGCTCTTCAAACATGCTAGCCCAAGTTCTGCAGTCCCAAGGTTTTTCGTTTCATCACCTCCGTCTATCATTACTGCTACTTCAACACTTGTATGCACGTCAGTAGCGTTACTAACATCTCCAGCTTCCATAGTTTCCACACTAAGTAATTCACTTTCAACTGTAGCACCAGCATAAACATATGCGCAAGCAGCCGTACCTTTGTTTAAAATTGTTGTTGGTGTATCATTACCTTGTTCATTGACAGCGTTTGTTTGAGTGACCTTTGTTTGAGTTGTAATGGAAGTGGTTGCACCATTTGTTGCAGAGGTGGTTGCAGCGACACTAGCAGCTGGTTTCAGTTGACCATTTCCACCGCATCCGCAGTCTCTTTCACCTTGTGTTTTCTGTTGTCACATCGGTCCATATGCCCAACAAGATCTTTTGCAACATCATTACTGAATGGCAATTCACTGCTTCTAGTCACATGAGTACCATTAGTAACGGATTGAGGTTCACTATTTTCACTTGGAGGAGACTCCTCATTTCCACTTGAGGTGAAATATTTATTAATCATAGCAGTAACATCTGCATTAATATCGTCATGTTCAATTGTTGCTTTTTCTGTTCTTCGCTGCAACGTCATAAACGAGATATACAAGCATCGTTACTTCTGACAAAATCTTTGGTTTTGTTGAACAAGCAGAAAATTATCTGTACCTGGCAGCAGATGGATCCCAGGTTTGTACGTCCGCTAGACTGTTTAGCATTGACAAAAAAACATCCTCCCAACTCGCGATAAATGGTGTAATTATGGGCTAGTCAAGCCAAGTGATAACCATGCATGTACACATCAACATAATAAAGAAGAGTAATGACATTAATACCTTATTTTGGAACCAAAATAGGCAACGATCTTCGCAGTCTTTTTAGTTCAAACTGTTCTCCGTGCATTAGCATCATCCGCTGAAACATCCACATCTACCCTGATCTTTCTGTACGATTACGGACTAGTCAACGCAAGTGACAACCACGCATTTACATATGAACATACTTAAGAATTGTAAGGACACGCATACCTTCGTTTTGAATCAAAAGAGACGCTTACATCTTCAACAGTTTTACTACTTTCAAATGTCTCCTCGAGTCCAGTCATAGCCTCCCCTGAAGCATCCTCATTCATCACGCGCGTGTTGTACAAGTACTGACTAGTCACAGCGACCGACAACAAATCTTTTACATACGAACATACTTAGCAGAGTTGATGACACGCATACCTTTGTTCTGACTCAAATGAGGCACCGACGTCATGAACAGTTGTATTAGTTTCGACGGTCTTCTCCACTACATCCGGCGCCTCCGCTGAACCATCCACATCCTTCACGGCCGTTCTGTGCAATTACTGACTGGTCAAGGCAAGCGACAACCACGCATTTACATATGAACATACTTAAGAAGTGTAAGGACACGCATACCTTCGTTTTGAATCAAAAGAGACGCTTACATCTTCAACAGTTTTACTACTTTCAAATGTCTCCTCCAGTCCAGCCTCCCCTGAAGCATCCTCATTCATCACGCCGTCTTTGTACAAGTACCGACTAGTCACAGCGACCGACAACAAAGCTTTTACATACGACAAATACTTAGCAGAGTTGATGACACGCATACCTTTGTTCGGTGTCAAATGAGGCACCGACGGCGTGATCAGTCTTATTAGTTTCCACGGTCTTCTCCACTACATTCGGCGCCTCCCCTGAATCATCCACATCCTTTCACGGCCGCTCGTGCATTACTGACTAGTCAAGGAAAGCGACAACTATGCATTTACATATGAACATGCTTAAGAAATGTAATGACACGCATACCTTTGTTGTGGCTCAAATGAGGCACCAACATCGTGATCACTTGTATTAATTTCGACGGACTTCTCAACTGCAATAGCAGCCTCCCCTGAACCATCTTCATTCTTTTCGGTACGCCTCCCCTGCTTGGTAGTATCCTCCGCATGATCACAACTTGCTTCTTCCAGAGATGACTCAACTACCTGATGTTTTCGAACCTTCACCAAACGTTTTATTTTTGTGGTACCTGCCTTTTTCTTCTCCAACCGCTTAAACTTCCTATTCAAATATTTTAAATGCATGTTGTGAAAGTTTTCTTTGTTAACTCACATACCTGTTTACATAGTTGATCACACTTTTCCACCAGTTTATTTAATATTAGACCGCTGTCCTGTCTTCCAATTGTGTTAACTCCTCGGAGGTGAAATCTTCGAGGTGTGCAGACCTCATCTCTTGCCTACCATGAACAAAAAGATCCCCCATATTTTCCGCTTGGGTGGGTTCATCAGCAGAACTTGTTCCACTGGAAATTGATTCAGCTAAAGTTTCATTGGTTTGGGATGTAGAAGGGAAACGTCCGGGTGTGTTTTGGGATTCAGAGGGACTTCCTGATCCTTCCCCCAAATTCTGAGGCAGCAGCACCATGTGTGGGAACAATGGTGTTAGTGTCCCATCAAAATTATTGCCCTGTCTTCTCATGTGACTCATAAGTTTTGAGTGTGACAATGGACAGGCCAAGTTTTTGAATGTTTGGGTGGTGTCTCAAAACGGTTGTCAAATAGCAGTTGTAAAAACCTTGGATAAATATAATATTTTGCATGTGTATCCAACAAGTTCTTGACTAAACCATCAAATATCATTTTGGATAAATTGAATTTCTTATTAAGAGCTACACAAATCACAAAAGATGCTATGTTTGTACTAAACTCATTCCAGGAAGTTGTCTTTGGACTTAGACACTTCAATATGGTATGGATCAAGAATTTCCATTGTGGGGAGAACAGTGGTTTAAATAATTTTAATTTTGGTCCTAATTCACCTCCATACCCCAAAAGCGGTAGTGTTTCAAAATGGTATCATTATGCAAACACACAACACCGTCATCATCATCTAGGAGAAGATCTCTCCTAATTGATGCCTCAGTAATAATTATCTGCATGCCATGTACGCTACCATGAATTTGTACTTCCTCACCTATAGTTTTAGTCTTTGTAGTAGACCAAAAGCTGCTTCATACAACAAACGTAGATACAGGTTTGGCGTGAGTGCATACCTAAGCGGGTGTGCATTCAGGAAATCAATAATTTGTTCAAACCCTGTAGCCTCCTTAGGTTTTTTCAAAAACGCAATCATGTTGTGACTTCTAGCAAAAAACTCCGGCGCCATTCTTGTTTATCTCGAACTTGATTGCAACTGAATGTTAGGGGTTTCCGAATTACGCTCTTTGTGGGTCTAAACTATGTCATGACCAAGCAGTTGTAACACTTGTAGCAGTTGTTACAATTTCTTTGCGTAGTTATCGCTCTATCTTTTTTTTAATGATATAATAAGGATTATTATTTTAATACATAATACATAAATAAGCATGTAACTCAACACGTCATCTTCTTTCTATTATCGAGACACAAAATGTCAGACTACACACATTATTAGAAGAGTTATCTCTCTTTCCACGCATCGACAACTTGGTAAGAAGCCCAAACAAGTACACACCCACATTATGACTTTTTTTTTTAACTAAATACGTTTTTTTTTGGTACATGTAAATCGGTCTTTACTTTAGCAGTAAGTTTATTTTTTTTTTATATATTTTGTTTATTTTAATTTTTTTTGTAACATGACTTACTATATCGCACACAATTGAACAACTACGCAACAGAATACATACTAGTAACATTCCACAAATATATACAACTAACATAAAAGGGATCAAATCCATAGGTTAACATAACATAGACATAGTATAGAAGATGAGATAAGTGACTCAAAAATATAACAACGATCCCCTAACAAACAAAAGCATAGCACATCAAATCTCCATTGACTCCAACTTTTTGATGAAACCATTCAGGTCTTTAACACGGTCATGTTTCTTAAACAAAGAAAGAAGTAGTTTGGAACTCTAGGCCAGATCCTCATTTTTCATCCTTAGGAGGTGATTAATAGTTGCCAATGAACAATCCAAACCACATAGAAGCTCGACTTCCGCTATCATTAGCTGTCTACGGTTGACACGGGCCCTAATTTCAACAGCTTCTCATTTGATCTTCTTCTTCACGTAAAGCAACATCCAATTCATCCCTATAGTACGCGATCGTAATCTCTTTTAGTAATTCATCACATATAACCATGGCAGTAGACATTGTTAGACACTTAGACTAAACAATTTTGGGACACTTGTTATGTTTTTTTTTTCTAAGACTCTCACTAATAGAGATAAAAAAAATAATAAGTCTTTTAGTTACATATATAATCAGCAAAAGCAACCGTTAGCGTCATACATTATCGAGACACAAAAATTCGACAAACAAGTTATGACATTTGTCTGCTTTCCCATGGACATG